>JACDOX010000090.1:447461-560369 GCA_014549065.1 Cardinalis cardinalis | reverse complement strand
TGTCTGTTTGATATCGTGGCACCCAAAGTGCCCCCAGCACGGGAGGGGAGGCAGCCCCAGCCCCAGCACAGCAGGACAGGCCCTCCCTGGCCCAGCTGATGTCCCCAGGGCACGCTGGCCTTTGGGCTGCCAGGGCACTGCTGCCTCATGCCCACCCTGCCCTCAACCAGAGCCCTCACATCACTTCCCACTGYTCTACTCTTCAGTTCCCCCTTCCACTTCCAGCACCTTCCTCTTCTCTGGGGCAAAAATCATTGTGAATGATCCCAGCACAGACACACCTGAGGGGGAAAGTGAAATTAAACTCCATAAAGCCCCTTCCCCTCACTACASGTGGCTGAGGACTGAAGGCATCTTGCCTTGAGCATCCCCCTGCATGCTGACAGGGACCCCAGGGAGGGTTTGTACACATGGTTTTGCTTCCCTTCACGCTTGTATAAAGAGAAAAGGACAAATAAATTGAGATTTATGGGATGCCAGAACAGCTGAATTTTTTAAAAATAATTTTTCCCTCCCCCACCTTGAATTCAGTGTGTTATTTTCTCCCCTGCAGTGGCTGTTTGGAGGCTGCAGATGGAGCGGGGAGAGCAGCTGGGATCTCCTTGAAGAGAGATCAGTGACAGCAGGATGGGCTGGGATGTGTGTGGTGCCCTCACAGCATCTCATTCACCTCCACGTGCTACTGGATATCCTGGATATCCTGGAATCCCAGGATGGTTTGGTTTGGAAATGACGTTAGAGATTTYCTCATTCCACCCCTGCTGTGGGCAGAGTCAAGTTATCCGCGTTTCATGGAGGTGCTCTGTTAGAACCATGAAAAGGATGGGTTGAAAGGGACCTTAAAGATCATCTCATTCCATCCTCAGAGACACCTTCCCCTGTCCCAGGCTGCTCCYAGCCCTGTCCCACCTGTCCTGGGACACTTCAGGGGTCCAGGGGCAGCCCCAGCTGCTCTGGGCACCGTGTGCCAGGGCYTGCCCACCCTCCCAGGGAATAATTTCTTCCCAATATCTAATCTGATTTTCCTTCAGGAAGCACCTGAGCAAGGCCCAACGTGGTTCCCAACGTTCGAACATCAAATACTGTAGAAATTACTTTCCTACAGSTGCTGTGCAAGTTGTTGTGGGGTTTGCTTGGCACAGGGGCCCTGTGTGCTAGGAATCAGAGGGAAGTGGGAATGGCTGGTGCCTCTTGATGGAACCACGTCCTGCAGCACCTCCTGAGCCCCAGGCAGGAGCAAGAGACCATGAACAGAGAGGGGAAGGGGCTGGAGCATGAGAGGAGCTGGGGGGCTCAGCCTGGAGAAAAGGAGGCTCAGGGGGCACCTTCTGGGTTTCCACAAGTCCCTGACAGGAGGAGGCAGCCAGGTGGGAGTGGGGTTCTGCTCCTGGGGAAGAAGTGACAGGACAAGGGGAAATGGCCTCAAGCCGCACCAGAGGAGCAACCTCACCATGATGTCTTTAACCTCCCCACGGTCTCCACAACCTCTCCAAGGTTTCTACAACCTCTCCAAGGTCTCCACAACCTCTTCATGGTCTCTACAAACTCTCCATGGTCTTTACAACCTCACCATGGTGTCTTTAACCTCACCATGTCTTAACCTCACCATGGTGTCTTTAATCTCATCATGGTCTGTACAACCTCTCCATGGTCTGTACAACCTCACCATAGTGTCTTTAACCTCACCGTAGTCTCTACAACCTCACCATGAAGTCTTTAATCTCACCATGGTCTCTACAACCTCACCACAGTCCCTACAGGGTAATCAAGTCTCCACAGCTCCATTGGTCTCCACGACATCACCATGCTTCATCCTCAGCACGGTTTCTACAGCCTCCCCATGGTTTCCACAATCTGTCCATGGCCCCTTCAGTCTCACTAAGGTCTCTTCTGGTCTGTCTGGATGCACACACGTGCAGATGCACACCCTACAGGTGTTCCCTGGGTGCACACCTGTCCTGTGTCACACAGGCGTGTCCCACAGGTGCAGCCCCTCCATGCACAGCCCTATCAGCACACACACGAGTGCCACAGCCACACACAGGAATGAGAGTATCTCACAGATATGTTCCTGTTTCTTCTTCTTTTACTGGGAACCACAAACTGGTATTGCATGGTTGGACTGGATTTTCCACACTGCTTTTAAGCTGCTCCCTGAATCTACACTCCTCTGGGTGTCCCACCCCCCAAACCATCTCTGTAGCTGCTCCTTTTCATGTCCCAGCTGACTCCTCAGGGATGGGAGGCAATGGTTAATATCACATTTTCCATCCAAGCATGCAAATGCTCAGAGTGGAGCTGAAAACAAGTGACTTCTGACCAGAGCGATGTGATTAGGAAATGCAGATTCTCCCTCTCCCTCAAGTCCTGGTGGCTGGAGTCAGGTCTGTGTCACCTCTGCACACTGGCTGTGCCAGGCAGCTGCCTTGGATGCATCTCTTAACGAAGCCCCAGTGATTGATTGCTCCCTGGCCTTACAGGGATGCTGCTGGCCCTGACCGCTCCTGCCAGGAGAGGATTCTTGCAGAGGGATGTCACAAACATCTTTTATGAACAATCCTTTCCTTAGGAGTTTTCCTCCTGAAAAGCTGAGAGGCCTCAGGAACAAAATGTAAACAATGGTTATCTGCTGCTGTGGAATGCAACAGGTGCATCTGGGATTGGGCTCATGTGGTTGTTTCTAATTAATGGCCAATCACAGTCAGCTGGCTCAGACTCTCTGTCCGAGACACAAACCTTTGTTATAAATTCTTTCTTTTTCTATTYTTAGCTAGCCTTCTGATGAAATCCTTTCTTCTATTCTTTCAGTATAGTTTTAATATAATATATATCATGAAATAATAAATCAAGCCTTCTGAAACATGGAGTCAGATCCTCGTCTCTTCCCTCATCCGTGGACCCCTGTGAACACAGTCACAGAGGGGCTCAGCCCATGCCAGCCCTGGACCTGTCTCTCAGCTGAAATTTCCTCCCTTCCAGCACGGATGTGCAGCACGAGCACTGTGACAAGTTTGAGCTGCCGTCAGCAGAGGAGCCCATGGTCTCATCTGAATAGTGGTGCACGGGTTTAGGTTTTAATTAAGCCCCTGTGGCTTCCTTGAAAGGTTGGAGATGACACAGCCTCCTCTGAAGCTGGTCCAGGGAGACATCCAGAGTCAGCACCAAAGCCTGCCTCCTCCTTCAAATGATGTGAAACTGGGACCCTGGAAAAAAGGATGAATTCTGAAGAGCAGCAAAAATGTTGTGGTTTCCTTTTTCCTGAGCTGAGGTCGACKCTGGGAGGAAGGCAGGCTCCTGCCAGCTCAGCTCCTGTGCCTGGTGAGCCATCACTGTCCATCCGTGCCTGGCCAGCCCTTCAGGCTCTCATGGGGACGAGCACGATCTTTCATCCCCAATTTATCACTACTCTCCATGCAGATGCCAACAGGGAAAGGCTCTCCTGTGAGAGCCTTAATGGGAGATGTGGGACTCCAGGGGCTCCCCAAAATGCACGTTATTGTATCCAAAATGCACGTTATTGTATCCAAAATGCAGTTTATTGTATCCAAAATGCAGTTTATTCTATCCAAGGTGTTACAGCAGCCCAGGGTGGTGGGTGACAGAGCTGTGCCCACAGCTGTCAGCTCCAGCTGCAGGCAGGCCTGGAGACCCTTTGGTTTTGGTTACAATGCATTATTTACTTTTCTTTGCTGAGCATCTTTGTACAGTAGAACCAATCTATACCTTAACTATTATCTACAGCCTATCATAACTACTACAATTACCATATTCATGTTGCTATTCTCTAATCACTAACAGTCAGTACATTACAGTTTAAGCTAGAAGTTGATTTTCAGTTTTCTTGCAGTAGAAAATTCTGAGACCTTTTTTCTACTTGCCACATCAGCAGGCTTGTTTGCCTGTGCTCTCTTTCTGCTTGGTAAAAACATCTTCTTGTTTGGGGTGGGTTTATCCTTTGCTCTAAGCCATAAAAACCCCTTCTAACTAACACACCCTTTGCCTCCTTGGTTAGCCAGTGAGACTGGCTCAGCAATTCTTTTCTTCTATATCAAAACTTGCTTCCATCTCTATTCCTTCATCAGACTCTACATTTAAAAATCTTTCTGCTAAGCACACATATCTGTGAGACTTTCTTGTCAAACTTTCATCCTTCCCAACCTTTTTCCCTTGCATTGGCACTGCTGGACACACAGCCATCAAACACCCTCGGTCAGAGAGCTCTGGCTGCTGCCCACTCAGTCCTGGACCCCCCTGTGTCCATGGAATGCAAACATGCACCTTTTGCTCCCTGGACAGATGAATGTGCATCTTCCCTCCCCTCCTGCTCTCTCGTGAGCTTAGTTGTTAATTGCAGTCCTGAGATATGTGAAAAGTCTCTGTTTTGGCCTGTGTGTCCGAAAAACGAGTCAGAGCTCTTCAGTTTTCAATCTTGAAGTTGTTTATTGTATCTTATCTATAAAATTTCCTTTCTGCCCAGCCAAGGTCTGCTCAGCAGGGCAGCCACAGGCACTCTGATGCCCCCGAGGCGGTGCTGTCCTTTTATACTGCAAACTACGTGTACAATGTTTACAATTACTCTCCAATACCCATCACCTATGTTAGACAGTGCACTTCTACTCTGAACCAATCCCAAAGTGCCAACATCACTGCAGAAGATGGAGACCAAGAAGAAGAAGAAAGGCTGGACACGCCCAAGTMCCTCCATCTTGTCCCCAAAACCTCCATTCTAAAAATCCCAAAATCTTCCCATTCACCCTGTGATAATTTTATTATTACATTATTTAAATTTCTGTGACTTTCAGGTSCTCATACAAAGCTGGTAACTTGCTCCAGGGGTCATAATCAARCCCRYAGGTGCTCTGGGCTGTGTGCCAGGGTCTCTGAGCCCCCCGACGGGGTCCWYGGCAGCTCTGGACACCCRGAGGGATGCACTGAGTTCCGACGCTGCTCCACAATGTTGTATTTTAGTACTGACTGGAAGATTCCTATCAAACAATATAAGCACATTTGTCAAGACTGTTCACAGTGGCTGGACTTCTCTGAGGAAATGATGGAAAAGGAACAATGTTTAATTCCCAGGTCGGTGGGATTTGCAGTGCTGTGTTATTTGAGCTTTGTTTGCTCCAGACTTCCTTCTCTGCTTTTTTTTCTTTTCAGGATGGAAAATCCCTCAAGCTAAAATATTTTTACCTGGCTTGCACTCATTTCTAACCCAAACAACAACAACAAACCAACCAACTTGGTAGTTTTGAACTGGTTTATGAAGAAAACAAAACAAACAATGATGCAGAGCAATTTTTTGAGAAGGGCTTGCTTTTTTTCTGGTTCAAACAAGAACAAAAATGTTCATTTTCCCCACCAGTCCTCTGTGACRGTGTTCACAGGGGTCTKAGGATGAGGGAAGAGACGAGGATCTGACTCCATGTTTGAGAAGGCTTGATTTATTATTTTATGATCTATATTATATTAAAAGTATACTAAAAGAATAGAAGAAAGGATTTCATCAGAAGGCTAGCTAAGAAATAGAAGAAGAAAGAATGATAACAAAGGCTTGTGTCTCAGACAGAGTCTGAGCCAGTTGACTGTGATTGGTCATTAATTACAAACAACCACATGAGCCAATCACAGATGCACCTGTTGCATTCCACAGCAGCAGATAACCATTGKTTACATTTTGTTCTTGAAGCTTCTTTGCTTCTCAAGAAGAAAAAATCCCAAAGAAAAAAATTTTCATAAAAGATGTCTGTGACAGTCCTCTAGCCATTTTAAAAAGGAGGGTTAAGAAATGGGGACAACAGGGATAAACACATTTATAGCTGGGARAATGAGATGGGAAAGCCCCAAGTGGGGAGACATCATGGATTTGCACAGGGAAGGAGATGCCTCATCAAAGAGACCCTGAATTTCACAGGGGCAGTTTGAGTGATGAACGTGGGGGAKSAGGAGAAGGAAAAGRAGAAGGATGAGGACGAGGAAAAGGAGAAGGAAGGCTTCTACTGACAGAAAGCAGATAAAGTGGAGTTTAAATGTCACATCCTGCCATGGCAGTGCCCTGTGTCCCCCGCTGTGACCTCCTGCCCCTCTGATCCCTGGCTTTGTCTGGAGGGGAAGTGGAGACGTCTCGATGCTGATGTCACCAGTCACAGGGCTGCACTCCCAGGACTCTGTCTCACAAAACCACCCAGAACAGCCTCTGCAAACGTCCCCTGGACAATGTGGAGTGAGAATTGACACTGAACACCCTGAACACCATTTCTAGGGCCGCTTGTGCCATGAAGCTGAAGAGCTCTTCTGTGCTGTCTCCTGCTTTGAAGAGCTCTCGGTGTGACACAAGGGTTTAGGTCAAGCATTCTCACTTCCACCAGTTCCATCCACTCCTGGGAAACACATTTCTAGGAGGAGAGGATCTGTGCTCTTCCCTGTCACATCTTTAGGCAGCTTTTCATTCCCTAGTTCTTGTTTTCCTTGTTTCTAGCAGGTTAAGGAATAGCCCAGAAAATGCACAAAAAGGCCCAGATCCTGTCATTATTTACACATCTCCACTCCCCAAAATCATTTCAAGCACTTAAAAAATATGTGTGAGACCAAAAAAGAAGTGATGAAAATTTTCAGAAATAGAAATAAATAGCAAACGACTTCTATGTCCTTTTTATTTGCTCCTTGGCTCTGCAGAATGTAAAGGTTATGTTTTCCAAATTTTCCCTGCTGCTGTAAAGATCAAACAGTCAAAAGGCAAGGAAGGCTGAGCCCCTCATTTCATGTCATGACTTTAGGAGCTGGACCCTTTGGAAAAGCAATAAATATCCTGGGCCTGATGCTCTAGAGTATTGGTGAGATTTGTGAGTAAGAACAGAATTTTATGGGCCTTGACTGTCCTTAAGATCCTTCAGGGGGACTTTTGGTTATTCTAAATATAACTTGCTTCTTTTCCAAAGTCCTTTCTCACCTGGCTTGTGCTAAAAGCTGCGCATGGGATTGTGAGCTCTTCCACCCTGACAGCAAAGATTTCCCTCTCTGCTTTCCATGCTGTACCTGGACCCATGGGATGCTGCCTTGGCTCATTGTGCCTCTGTGTCTATCTCACAGCCTCAGCAGCCTCTCTGAGACATCAGGGCCATTTCTTTTCCCTTTTTTCCCGCCACAGGCCAAGCACACAGAGGGAGGGCTCTGGCCCCAGGGGATGCTGCTCTTGAGATGGTTCCAGCGGGAGCAGATGGCGATGGCACATGAGCATTTCAGGCATCACTACCGCCGTGGATGGGCTCACCTTAAGGAAACAGAGAAACCCATTTGTCCTGCTATTCAAACCATGTCTCTATCCTTGGCTGACACAACTCAGCCTCGTCAGTGCACGCAGCCAGGTTGCTGAATTGAGCTCCCTGCAAGCCGGGAAGGGGAGCAGGAAGGATGCTGAGCACCTCCTGTTACTACGGTAACACAGCAGCCCTGCTCGGTACCACGCTGGTGACTGCAGCAATACTTTCCTCCAACAGYTTCCACTCCTTTCCACTCAATCCTGCCTGGGAAAGAGCTCAAGCCAAGGGGAGGGATACAAACAGCCCCCCCTCAGCTGAGAGGGAAGCTCTCCCCACTGCCCACAGCCACCCCGACARCCACCCCAACCTTTTATTAAGTGTCGAGCCATTCCCTCTGCCTGTCGCTCTGTTTTATTTCCATTACCTTTCAGCAGGGAAAGATTTAGGATCCATCTCCCTGTTTAGCAACATCCATTTGTAACAGCGGGACCGCTGGGGAGCAGTCAATAAGTGCTACACCGGTCCATCCCTGCAAACTGTGCAGCAGTTAGTGCAGAATATGAAATATATATGGCTGCCTTCACCTAATCTAAAACTGTATCAAATGGCTCTTAACCTTGCCCGAATGAATTCAATTTGGCTACCGGATGCGGATCCAATCCTTGGGCTAGAACAGAAAAATCACTTACTAAAGCGATGCTCCCGAGGGACGAGCTTCTGAAAGGAAACTCGGAAAGATTTCCAGTTCGCTAGTGCTGTGATAGTTCACGCAAGACAAATCTGGGATGATGAGGTCTTTTCGTCAAACACAAGCAAACCCCAGGAAACACGGGAATAGCATTACAAGCGCATTGGAGGGGGGATTGTTAGGGAAGCTCAGGGGAATGCAGGAGAATACAAGGATGGGCAGAAGATGGAGATGTGAGCTGGAGGATCTTTGAGTATTCTGGGGGTCTCATAAGAGAGGGGGTTTGTGAAGACAAGCAGAGAGKGCTCAAAGCAAGGGGAACAAAAGTATCTATCCCTGCCCTCTGGCGGTGGGAAGCCATTCCCCCTTGTCCTGTCCCTCCAGGCTCTTGTCCCTAGTCCTTCTCCAGCTCTCCTGGAGCCCCTTTAGGCACTGGAAGGGGCTCTAAGATCTCCCCAGAGCCTTTTCTCCAGGCGAACRCCCCCATCTCTCCCAGCCTGGGCAGGGAGAGCAGAGGGGCTCCAGCTCTGGAGCATTTCCATGGCCTCTCTGGACTCATTCAAACAGATCTGTGTCCTTCCTGCACTGGGATCCCCGAGCTGGACACAATATTCCAAGTGAGCTCTCATGAGAGTGGAGGCAGAATCTGCACCTTTGAGCTACTTGCCCGTTCCTGGGCTCTATCCCTGGAGTACAGACAGCTGTGGAGAAACCAYGCTGTTCTCACAGACAAGGCTGCCTGTTCCCCACGGGGATGCTCTGGGATATGTTTGTCTGTGCAGCAAGGCTCTGTGCCCCATGGCAGCCCCTGGCCAGCAGGCAGCAGGAYGATTTCCTGCTGTTCCCGTGGGGATGCTCCAGGAGATGCTTGTCTCTGCACATGGCTCTGTGCCCCATGGCAGCCCCTGGCCAGCAGGCAGCAGGATGATTTCCCCTGGCTCGGGAAGCGCCGCGCTCCCGGCCCCGCGCTATTGACTCCCGCTGCAGTTAATTGAATTGTCTTGTACTACACTTTGTTAAAGCCGATGAGTGATGGCTCTCACTCGAGCATCAGCTCCCGGTGAAATGAGGACAGAGACAGGTCCTCAGTGCCAAACCCCCCTGGCCACCAACACCGTGCCCAAAAGCTGCTCCCCCTCCCTGGGGACCCTCTGTGCTGGGCATGGCTGGAGCTGATCCGGCTCTGAGCCCTTCTTGTGTTCAGCATCAAAGGATGGGAAATTGGGCTGGCTGCCCCAGGGATGCCATGGGGCTGAGCAGGGAGGATGTGAGAAGGTGCTGCACAGGCCACGGACAGCAGAGTGGRGAAGGGAGAAGGGTGTGAGGAGAAGGGAGGTGAGCAAGGCGAGCTCAACATCTTCATCTGGAGCCRGAGGCCGCCGGGCACGGCTGGGCTGCCGTGGCTAATGAGGCATCTGCTGGGCTGACAGGCGGCAGCTGCTGCTGCTCCCTCCTCCTGCCGAGCTCCTGGCAGTGGGCTCGGCCTCCCACGCAGCCAGGTGTGCCCACCTGTGCTGCTCCCACAGCCCTGGGGCAGGGACAGCTCTGCGAGGGACGGGAGCACCCAGGGGAAGCCTCTCTGCAGGGAGGGAGCGGGAACTTTTGCTCCAAAGCATACCCGTGCTYCCCTCTAATTGCTGGTATTAAGCCATAAAATTTTATGTTTGCCGTCTCTCCTTTTATGTCTGACTCCCTGTTTACAATCACTTAGGCCCAGCTGCCAGGCCTGGCATTAAAATACCCTGTTCAATTACTGTGGGAGCCCAGGGCAGCGGGGGCAGTGGGAGCAGAGCTGTGGGATGCACTTCCAGCCAGGAAATGGGAAAGGACCAGGACTGGCTTTAACTGAGGTGGAACTTGGCAGCTCAGCCAGAGATGGCTCAAAAACAAACCCCCAAACTGGAGCAATGTGATGATGAGGAGAAAATCTGGATTTGGATTCGGACTCTCTCTAAACTAGAAGTGTTGGGGATGGGAGGGTTTTATTTTCCTTGGGAAAAGGGTCAGTTTAGAAGCAGAGGAACCTTTTGGCTTTGTTTAGGGGCTCTGGGGTGCAGGCCAACAAGGAGCAGGGAGATTTGGCCAACAAACAGATGTTTGCCATTATTTTTTTCTGAAACTCGATATTTTCACCTTACTCCTTTCCTGGCCTGTTCAGCTACATGGTTGTACCACGTGGGAAACATATGGGAAACCTTTCCAAAGGTGTGGRTCTGTGCACGTGGTAGCTGTGAAATCCATCTGTGAAGCTCCTGAAGCACTGAGAGATCCATCACAARCGAGTGTGGAATGGGAGACATAAATCCAAAGGCAGTTTGAGCACCCCACCTGAATGGCAGTGCTCCTGCTTTGATTTTGCCATCTTTAAGGGAGAAATGTGTGTATCAGGGAGACAGTGCATATCAATAAAAGTAACAGAGGGACCAGTGCTGAGATAACAGGGGCAGGCAAGTGGTGGGTATGAAGCCCAACCTGATTTCTATATGGGAACACAAGGCACCTGGGTGTTGCTCCATGCTCTGCTACAGAGGCTCTTGAGCTTTTWCAAGGAGCAGTTTTCCTTGCTCTGCCTCACTTTCCCCAACTGAAAACTAGGAACAACCTCACACTATCAACACTTGGTTGCTCAGTGATGATGAAACCCTTTCACRGGCACTGAGAGGGGCTGAAAGGGAATTTTGGCACTCTCT
The DNA here is from genome assembly GCA_014549065.1 of Cardinalis cardinalis. Classification (NCBI taxonomy): domain Eukaryota; kingdom Metazoa; phylum Chordata; class Aves; order Passeriformes; family Cardinalidae; genus Cardinalis; species Cardinalis cardinalis. The sequence continues at coordinate 549,735 of JACDOX010000090.1, read as the reverse complement.
GAGCTCTCCTGTGCTGGGCAAGCCTTGTTGAGTGCAGCACAATGAGCTCCACCTCCCACATATGAAATGAATGCAGTGCCCATGCAGAACAGGGAGCAAAAATGGGTCTTTTCCATGTCCAGCCTCACCACCAGCTCTGCTGCACAGGGACTTTGCACCCTTCAGAGCCCCTCAGCCACATCCAGCATCACRGGTGAGGCCCTGCACAGAAGCTGACAGATCACACGGCCAGGCAGGGGATGAAGCCTGGGTTTTACTGCATTTTAATCCAGCCCAACTCTTCCTCTTTGCCAGGATCCCAACAGCATCTCCTCTTTGCCCAGGACCCATCTGGCTCCTGTCCTTCTGCCCCGCTGCAGCCCCATCCCCCTGCTCCTCCCTGGCTCTGCACCAATTGCTGTTAACGGAGCTCGTGACTCTCAGAAACTGGGGCTGTCTTAAATCCGAGGCCCTCCCTGGGCATTTCCATATTTCGGCAGTTTAATGCTTTGTATTTAATGTACTCAATTTGGAAGCCAGCAGGCAGCACAATTTTCAGGTGCACACAATGTGAATAATGAAAGTCTCTGAGTCCCCAGTTCTCAATCCACCTGAGTCCCTGGAACTGGATTAGAGGAGGGAGAGAGGAGGGCTGGCCAAATGAAACTCAGCAGCTGAGGGATGAGGGACAGAAATAAGTCGAGGGCTGATGGATGGATTTTGGATGTCCCAGCCAAACTGGAGGACACGCTGTACCGAGCTCATGCTGGGCACGCCATCTCCAGGAGACATTTAACTGGCCTTAATAATGTCAGTGTCTCTTAATGAAAATAGTCTGCTCCACTTAATAAGTACAGTGCAGGCTGGAGCCATTAATCCACTGAACCCGGGGTTTTCCACATGGGAAGTTGGTTAGTGCCACTGCAGCCTGGAGCTAAACCAGGAGATGSGCAGAGGAGAGCATCCTTTCCCTCAGCCATTTCCAGATTAATCCCAGCCTCCACAGAGTGGTCACCAAGCCCACCACCAGTGTGGTTACTGGTGTTACTGATGTGTTGTTCTACGGGGAGGGTGGGAGCCCTGCTGAGGCTGTGGGACACAGAGAGGCACCAAAGGCTGGGTGGTGAAAGCCCTGCACTGGCTGTGCTGCCTCGTTCACGTCCCATTAACTTCCAACCTGCTCTGAGGGTGAAGGCAAAGCCACTTCCCTCAGTTACCTCACCCTACACGAAATGAAGATTAATTTTAGGCAGGTGTAAAACCCACAGAGACTGTTAACTCCATTCAGTGGAGTGGAATAAACATCTCAAGGCACATTATCGGCACGGGAACGTCATCCTCTGGTCCTCTGGGGACGGGGCAAGAAGCAGAGGAAAATATTCCCCCTGGAACACGTGGGCTGAAGCAAGAGAGAAATTCTGGGGTGAAGAATTAGCYGATGATAAGGGACCTGCAGCTGATGGAAGAGGAGTTCTATGGGAAATAGGCCCCCCAGCACAAAAGCTCTCAGCCCATAATTGGGGCTGCCAGGCTCCAACTTAATAATGCCAGTTAACAGCAATGCTAATAATGAATCCACTCATGCAGGATTTGCCTGCGCTGTGCCATCGGGGTCCTTCAGAAAGCAGCACCGAAGGGAAATTGAAACTACTGAGCAAAGTGATAGTCCAACCTCCCCCGTAACTCGCTCGGTTATCATGATGTAACTTAAAATCTGCTTTAGCAATTACATTCCTCACAAGATCTGAAGTGCTGGAAAGGAGAATTATAATGATAATATTAATATACAGCCTCTTCCTAGCGAGAGCAAGTCATTAGGCAGCACACGGGAAAGATGCACAGGCAGAAACAGATGGGAAAAGCACTACATCAAGAGTTTAAAGGCAGGCTTACAAAGGGGAAAAAAAGCTGCAAATTCTAAGTGGATTATGGAAGGCAGACTGCAAAGGGGAAGCGAGAATTGCTCTGTGCCATGCCGGAAAAGGCTGTTCACACATGGCGTGTGAGAGGGGGATGGATGAGGGGAAAACGAGCACTGATGGCAGAATAAGTATTCAGGGGATGTGCTCTGCTCCCTGTAACTCCAGGTGCTGAATAGGTTTTTGTCTCACGGATTTGACCAGGCTGTTTCTGCTCAGCACAGACAGATCAGTACCTCTGCCAGGTGACACATCCTGCCTGTGACAGATGGGCAGCAAAATTTAGGTGGGATAAATCTCAGTGTGGTAGCAAAGTGCATGAGGCTGCACCAGCTTTGCTGGGGAGAGTCTAAAATCAGTGTCTTCAAACCCACAGTGCTCTGTGGGGTATTTTCATCCAGGACCAGTAAAAACAGGAAATCAGAACTTTAAAAACACACAGGCTTTATCTCTCCTTCCCCCTAAAATTTGGGCTTGTCTTCCCAACTGCCTTGTGGCTATCAGCCCGTGGGTGGGTTCATTAAACACAAAACTGTCCCCACTTTTGTCTTCATCCAGCTCTTTGCACCTCTGCCTGCTGAGGAGAGGGAGCCCAGGCAGCTGCTGGGTGGCTTTTCCTCCTGTTCCTGGCTAGAAGGAGCCTCGATTTCCGCACCCACACACGCACAGAGCAGAAATCCAGCAGCGTGGAGCTGTCCCTGGTGCTGTGGTGCTCCCTGAGCCCGCTGCACGCGCAGGGGTGGCAGCAAAGGGACGAGACTCATCCCCCACGCCGGGTTTCAGAATGTCAGCAGGGACATCAAGCCATGAAAATAAACTCMGTGACCCCCATCAGCTTCCCTGGGGTGAGGGGGGACAGTGACCCCCTCACCTGCTGGGCTGTCAGATGCCACTTGGATCTTCCCAGGCCCAGGCAGTGCCCAGGCTGCCCAGGGAATGGGCACAGCCCCAGAGCTCCAGGAGGGGTTGGGCAGCRCTSCCWGGGATGGACAGGGTGGGRTTKTTGGGGTGACTGTGCAGGGACAGGGGTTGGACTGGGTTATCCTTGTGGGACCCTTCCAGCTCAGGATATTCCACGATCTGTGATTGCTTCTCTACATGCCAGTGCATGTGATATTAATGATTTTGGGTCTCCATTCCAGCTGTTCTCCCTCCCTGGCTGTCCTAGAGGAGCTGCAAGCCCAGCAGTTTCCTCAGCTGGGGGTACACTGAGCCCAGCTGGGGACACTTCAGCAAAGAGCAATTGGTGCAATTATTCTCAATCTTTCACGCCTCACCAAAGCAGCAGAGACCCATCACACACAAATTCCTCCAGAGCCTGCAGCCTGCACCTGCCCAGGCCCTCAGCTCAGCCAAGGCCTCTCCAAGGGATGCTCTCACATCACCTGGTGACAGGAGACACCAGGGCACTCCCTGGCTCAGCATCCCCACGACCTCCAGGGCTCAAGGATGACACAAACCCCTCAAACCACTCCAACTCCTCAGCATATTTGGGACCATGTTGCCACATTTCCCTTCACAGAGAAAAGCAAGGCACAAAATTCTTCCCAAGGATTTCTGAGATTCACATTCTCTGAACCTCAGAGAAAGGGAAAACACAATTCTTATCACCTGCTGTGCCTGTGTTGTGCCAAAGTAGAATGCAACATGGAGATKGTTTATCCAAAGTGAGGATGTTTTGTTTCCTTGGCTGTCAGGGCCGTGTGTGTGTGTCAGGCTGTGGGGTGACAGTCACGAGATTCTGTGCAGTGTGAGCAGAGTGAGTGCTTGGCAGATTCAGTTTAGATGAAATGTATATAGCATAGTTTAATAAAGTAATTAATTAGCCTTCTGATATCCATGGAGTCCTCATCATTCTCTCCCCTTTGTCGGAGTCACCTTTGATTTACAACAGGACCACACGGGACAATTTGGGATGAAGATGAAGCTGCTGCCACCAGGAGAACTCACCAAGAACTCCAGTGGCTTTGGAGGTGTGAGGGATGTTTTTGTACTGGGAGTGAGAGGACAGAGGCTCCTCTGCCACACTGTCTTAATATTTCAGCCCGCTCTGCCATCAGCCAATTGAGCTGCAATTATCTCCCAAACACTCAGCTATACATTACTCCCTTATTGTTATCTTACTGGATTTTTTCGGCTGTTCYATGCCAGATAACCTTAATTTTCCCCCATTTGTTCCAGCTTATAACTATTTGTTTGCAATCATTGCCTATTAGATAGACAGATCCTGCAAAGAAGCCAACATTTTCCCCCCATAATGCAGTCCCAAAAACTTCTAATAGTTTATTTGATCAAATAATCATTGCCATATCAAAGCAAAACTATTTTCTCTTCAAAACTATGCATTTATTAAAATGTAAAGTAGTCTGATCATATTGGGAGCAAAAAATAAAAATAATATTACGGTCCTTTGCAGGAAAATATTGCATATTTATTTTGGATGGCTTCCCTGGAATTTTAATTCAGGCCTTTATATATTTATTTCCATTGCCAGCCAGCTGGAGAGTAAACTAGAAGGTTTGATGTTCAATTTTTTTTTTATGGAACTGTGTTCAGGACTTCAAATTTTATTTTTAAGAGTGGTTTTTGCCTTAGGGTAGAGACTTTTTTTTAGACTAAGATCCATGCAGGAAACAGAATGTCCTGCTGCTGGAAATGGAGGCGCTGGCACTGAGAGGATTGAGCTGCTTGGAGAAATAAGGAAACTGGGAATTCAGCTGGGAGCTGGGCTCTGGGAGCAGCTCTGTGCTGGATGTGAAGTCCATTTGAAGGGGCTTTACAAGCTCAGAGCATCCATTGCTCTCTKGCTCCAAGGAGAAAGAGTTGCATTTCCCAGCCCAAGCGTTCAAATAAAGCCATGATTTATGTCCCCACCTCATGGGACCAGCTTAAAAAAAGAGGAAATCACAGGCATTTATAAAACAAGTAAATTTTAGTGGTTTCTTTCTATTTCCCTTCTGAGCCTCGAGGTTTTAAGGGGTTGTATTTTAAAGCCTTCTCTCTGCAACTGCAGGAGACCAGAACTTTTTAAGATGCTGTTTATCCCTCTTATTTACACAGCTCCAAGGATTTTCAGGCATTGACACAAACAGGGTGATGAGGCTTTTCCTGATGGAGAAAGGAAGTTCCAGTGATGGGAAGATGCAGCTGGAGCCCATCCTTCTCCTGCAGGTGTGACCCTTGGGGCAGATGGGCACAGAGGCACAAATCTGCAGGTGACGCTGAGCTGGGATCTGTGTCCATCTGTGGGAGGGTAGGAGGGCTCTGCAGGGAGACCTGGAATGGCTGGATGAATGGGCAGAGTCCAGTAAGATGAAGTTTAATCAGTCCAAGGGCTGAGTCCTGCAATTTGGCCACAAGAACCCCTGCAGTGCTCTGGGCTGGGGATGGTGAGGCTGGACAGTGCCCAGGCACAGAGGGACCTGATGGGCAGCAGGCTGGACATGAGCCAGCAGAGTGTCCTGGGGGCCAAGGAGGCCAAACTCCTGGCCTGGGTGAGGAATGGTGTGGCCAGCAGGAGCAGGGAGGTCATTGTGCCCTGCACTGGGCACTGGGGAGGGCACACCTGGAGTGCTGTGCCCAGCTCTGGGCCCTCAGCTTGGGAAGGGCCTTGGGACACTGAGCACATCCAGAGGGGCTGGGAACACAAACCCCATGAGGAACCCCTGAGGGAGCTGGGGGGGCTCAGCCTGGAGAAAAGGAGACTCAGGGCTGCCCTCATCACTCTCCCAGCTCCTGAAAGGTGCCTGTGCTCAGCTGGGGCTGGGCTCTTTCTCCAGCAGCACTGACACAACCAGAGCACACAGCCTCCAGCTGCACCAAGGGAAATACAGGYTGGATAGCAGGAAAAGGTTTTTCACAGAAAGAGTGATAAAGTTCTGGAATGGCTGCCTAGGGAGGGGTGGAGTCCCCATCCCTGGGTGTGTTTAACAMAGCCTGGATGTGGCCCTGGGTGCCAGGGTTTGGGTGAGGTGTTGGGGCTGGGTTGGACTCGATGATCTTGAAGGTCTCTTCCAACCCAGTGATTCTGTGAAATGCCTCATTTTACAGGTGTGGCACAAGTGGGGTCACATGGACAAGCCCAGAGGGTCCTGTTTCCCATCTCCAAGGCCACCCCCAGTCCCAGCAGCCATCAGGATTAACAGCTGCTTGCAGCTGGGTCAAAATTTAAGGAGGATGCTAAAACCATGAGGTCTGGCATTCATAAATCTCCCTTTATTATGCCACTTCTAGGSAAACAAATGTTCTTAGCAGCACAATCTCCACACCAAATGTGTGCCAGCTCTCTTTGGAGAGTGGACATTCCCTGCTGGAGCAGTTCTGGTGCAGGACAGGGTTCTGGTGCCTGTCCCCAAACTGGCCAAGCAGCAAGGGCTGCTCCAGCTCACCTGAACAGGAGGGAGAATTGAGGTGTGGAGACGCTGAAAGATTTTGTAATCCCACTTTAGCCTGACACAAATTTCCCTGGGGCCACATCAGAGCTGGGTCTGCTGCACACATATGTTGGGTCTTAAATTCAGCCTCCCCCTGCCGTGACCTTGGCAAAGCCCTGGCACAGTTGGGGACGTGTAGCTCCACACTTCATAATAAATCAAAAGGGATGTTTGTAGCAAAAAGCTGCTTGCTCTACACCAAATGTTGTTTCTTGTGCCAGGCCAGAAGTTGGACTTGATGCTGCTTGTGGATCCCTTCCAGCCCTGGAGGTTCCACGATTCTATGAAGGAATCCTCCTTTTGCTTTACAGCAGGACCTGGGGTGAGTTCCTGGCTGATTTCCAGCCTCCACTGCATGGGTTCCCCCTCTGCAACTCCCATTCATGCTGGTGGAGCTGGTGTGCAGGTCCCGGGAGCACTGATGGATCCAGGAGGATTAAATCCATGCACAGCACAGGGATCAGCTCTCCAAGTGACACTGAATGAGCCAGAGGGGTGAACCAGTGCCTGGTTTCCTATGAACAGCACCCTGAGCTTCTCACCATGATGCTCCATCAAAATTTTCCTGCATTGATAGATTGCTTGGGAAATGTCATGGTGGGGCTTTGATCCCAGCTCTCCTGGCAAAGCCGTGAGTGCTGAGGGGATGTGAAGACTCCAGCATGAAGGTTTGGCCCCTGAAGGCATTGTCCTGCTGGAAGGGATGTGAGATTKTCAAAGGGAAAAGCTCCAGCCCAGGTACCCCTGGTGCCTCAGGGGTGATGTCCCCTCTGCCAGGGCAGGGTCACATCAGGGCCCCACGAGCTCATGGGACCATGAGAGAGGAGTTYAGAATCACAGAACTAACAAAGCTGGAAAAGAYCTCCAAGATCAGGTCCAATCTTTGGCCAAGCATCACCACGACCACTGAGCCACATCACCCAGTGCCACACCTGCCACCCCTCTGTTTTGGATGGTGACGCCCCCAGTTCCCTGTGCAGCCTCTGCCATCCGGGACAAGCAGCTTTTGCTCAGGGCTGGAACCAGCTGGGCTGGGGCAGGGTCAGGATTTGGGCACCTCCTCCCCCACCTCCTTAAAAATTAAACAGAGAGCTGGGTTTCATTCAGCTGCATGGGGCTGGTTGTGAAAAACGGAAAGGATATTAAATTAAAGTATTTTCATTTTAACAGAATGCATCATAACTTGGGGGGTGGAAGAACAGGGACTCTTTAGATCCCAGCTATTTAATAGGTAAAGAAAAAGCCACACAAAATGTGCTTCTATTTCCTAAAACACCCATATAATATCTTCAATTAGGGTCCAAGCACAGGAAAGATCATTATTAAAAATGAGACCCTCCAGGAGTTTCCCAAAGTGTTTGCTTTTTGCTGTGGTGGGGAAGATTGCTCAGAATAATATAATTTTGTGTGTTCAAAGACTCAAGAGTACGCTGAGTGGGGAACAGGAGAAAAACCCAGCTAATGGTAAATGATCTCTTAAAAGCAAGGGAGAGGTTGGAAAAGTGGATCCATGCAGAAAATAATACACTATTATTTAAAAAAGTGAATTGCTGAAATGACACTCTTCCCTGATTCTGTCTCCAGAAAAACATCTTGGCTGAATCCTTAATGTACAAGGGGTTGGGATTATTTTTTTTTAGTGACAGTGTAAAACCTGCAGAAATATCTTAGTTATTTACCAAGTGATTAAACCCCAGTCATTTATTACAGTTTTACCAGAACATTTTTTTCCTGGTTCTTCCAGGGTTTATTGCTTCCAATATAACACGCCTCCCCCTTTAATAATCCCCATTGCTTTGCCTCTATTGCCTTATATTTTTAGATTTCTTTTAGCGTTTTGCATAAAATTCCAACTCTAATGGGCTTTATAAAATGAGATGTATTGTCATGGATCCAAGCCCTTATGAAGATAATTATCTTGTCCATTTGTGTTTTCATTATGTTGAGAAACACTTTTTGTCTCTCCCCCCAACATTTTATTTCCCATCCCAAAACACAAGGGTCCTTTATTTTTTAATTTTCAATCCATTGGCAATGGAAGTAGGAAATCCAAGCAACTGCCATCCTCTGCTTCTGGCTGATGGAAATTCATGAATCCTGGAGCAGAGAGGAGGGGAATGGTGCTGTTTGTAGGATGGGAATGACACCATGGTGGGGCACAGGACAAGGTGASGAGGAGGATGGAGGAGAGAGGTGACACGGAGCCAGGTGTACTCCAAAATGGAATACAGAATACTCCAGTAGGTGATGGGAACACCCAAAGGTGGAAGCAGCTCAGGAGGGAAATACAGAAARGACGCATCAGGTCCAAAGCACCAAACACCCCTTTCTATTTTTGGAAGGAGTTGAAGCAATCAGGGAGGTACAGGGCCAACAAGGGGAAAGTGGAGCCCAGAGATGCCTGTGGCACCCAGGGTGGGGCGCTGGGCCAAGAGGGATTGAGCCAAGGGTTCAGTGAGAAGGATGGGACAGGCTCTCAAGGAGAAACCTCCCCCTTGGAGCTTCCAAATTGGCTCCAACACACGACAACCACTGGGAAAGCATCTCCAAACTGCCTGAGGCTGTGTTTTCCACTAGGAGCATTAATTCCCTAACACAGAGCCTGTGTTTCCCTGTGGATATGCACAGATCCTGACCCAGCCATGGCACTGGTCTCTTCTGGGCTCTTTATTTCCATATAAACATGGATTATCATCTGAGAACTCAGTACACCTTYCAGGGCCTCATGGCTCTGGAGAGCCAACACCAGACACAGAAGACAAGGCAAGGGAGCACCTTGCAGAGAGTYCTCCTGCAGAGACTTCTCTGACAACTCTGAAAACCTTTTGTCTTTTCCCTGAGGGCTGTTGTACGGAAATGGGAATATGTGCCATTTGCTCAAGAAAAGCTCCCCTGGAGCCATGGAGAGCAATCACAACTGGTGCGTGGGGGAGGAGGCTCTGCCCTTGTATGGAGTTAGGCTGGGTATATATCTCCACATTCTCATAAAATTGGGGTTATTATTTCCACTTGAGATACATCCAGAGCTCCTTGTAGAGCAATGACAATTAGAGAGCAACAGCGACGTGCGAGCTGCACCATTCACCTGCCTAACAGGGCCCGTGTGCATAGTCCAGAGTGTGCTGGGAAATAACTTCCATTGATCCAGCAGCACAGCRCTGCCAGGAGCCATGGACACAGAGATTGCATCAGGACCAGGCCCAGGGTATCATAGCTGCACCAAGGAAGAGCCAGATGCTTCCCTGGTTTGTGTGGGTGTGGTTATGCAAAAAAATAAACACATTTCTGGTGTAAAGTCAGAAACCACTTGGCCTGAAATCTGGAAAAGTGGCCCAAGCCCAAACCCAAGGCAATGGCTGTCCCCAAAGATCAGCTGCTGCAGATATTACTTCAATCACCCTTGGAGCTTTGCTGGTCCCATTAATCTTGATGAGGTTGTAATGAGGTGACCCACCCCAAGCACACATGGCACAGCAGCCCTTGCAGGTCTTACACCCCAGCCCTGCAGGACACTCATGGGTTCCTGGCATCCTCCCTGCCGTGGGGGACATGACCCCAACATCCCAACAGGACCCAAAATGACCCCAACATCCCARCTGGGGTCATCCTGCACAGCCAGAGAGGAATGGGACAGAGGGCAGGAGCTGTGAGTAGAGGCATTGTTGGAGCTACAACCCAGCTTTTCTCCCTGGGCACTGCCAGGTCAGTCAGGCTCCACCTCAGCACAAGGGAGAGCATCCCAGGGCAGCCAGAATCACTGCCTGTGTGAAGGCAGAGGATGGGAGTGGGTTTAAGTCAAACCCTCCCACCTCAACAGTCCCTTCACCTAAATGAGGACCCACATCTAAGTGATAGCAAAGTCTCTTATCATGGCTTTGCCCTTCCTCAGGAAAGACAGAGAGCAGAAACTGCTGGCTGAGTTTGCTCCCAGGCAGTGATGGTGCCTCTGGAGCAGCTCGAGGGCAGCAGGAGAGCAGCCACAGACAGGCCAGGCCCTCTCTGGAGCGAGCAGGGTCCCTGTGCTGGCACGGCCRCCGCGCTGTCAGCGCTGCCTCCCTCTAATGAGAGGTGGCATCGTGGCCACGCTGCCCGCCCTGAGTGACGCTGCCAGTTGTGCTGTGCTTTAGCAGTGTCACATCCAGGAACATCACAAACATCACATCCCAATTAACTCATCTTGTCAGGTCCAGCAGTTGGCTGCGGAGCACGCTCCCAGCAGCTGTCGCTGGGACCCAGCTGAGGGACCAGGGACACCTGGCTAGGTGGCAATTCATTCTAGTGAAGGTTTTATTTTAGCAGGAAAGGTCCTAAACGCCCATAAGCAGAGGCAACAGGACCAGTGGGTGACCTGCTGGGATTTTCAGGGTGCAGGGGACCTGCATCCTTCCCTCCAAGCCTTTGAACTGGGCAATGGCAATGCAGGGCATCCCTTTGTGTACCCCAGAATCATCAAGGCTGGAAGAGATCTCACCATCACCTAATCCCCAGCACCACCACAACCCCCCTAAACCACATCCCCAAGTGSCACAYGCAGAACACTTCCAGGGATGGTGACTTCCCTCCCTGGCCACCTCCAACACCTAATGAGAAAAGCCATCCTGCAGGGAGCAGTGCTTTCCCTGGGCTTGTTTTGGGTGAGCCCTTCTCAGTGGCTCACACYTCTGAGTGGTTTTCTGTTGGGATGCAGATGCCAATGGGCATCCACGAGTGTGGGATTCACATCCTCTGAACCTGAGAGAAGCAGAGAAATGAATGATCCAAACAATTCTTATCTCATTTTTTGTGCCAAAGCAGAATGCAATATGGAGATTGTTTACCCACAGTGATGGGGTTTTGTTTCCTTGGCCCATCAGGGCCAAGCACGTGTCCAGACTGTGGGTCAGCAGGCAGCCACAAGATTCTGGACAGTTGAGTTGAGTGCCTGTGCAGATTCAGTTTAAATGTAATGTAATATAGTGTAATATAGTATAATAAAGTAATTAATTAGCTTCTGATAAGATGGAGTCCTCCTCATCATTTTCTCCCTGCCACGGGGGTCACCCTGTTGCTGACAGTGAGGTGATGGTGGCTCTGACCCTGCTGGCAAGCTGGGCTGTTTGTCTGGGGGCTGTGTGGAAAGAAGGAAGGAAGTTTTCCCATCTCCTCCTCATCTTGTAACAGGACAAAAGCAGCATCCAGCACTCATTCATGCCTTGAAAACAGAAATGAGTTCAGGCTCCGCAGTGACCCTGCACAAGGGTTGGAGAAAGTCCCATCSATCTCCAGGATGGACAACCTTGCTCAAGGTCACTTGCCACATTGGATGCTCTGATTTTTCAGTCCCCAGCATCAGGCGTGAAAGGGAAACAGRCTTGACACATCCAGGGACTGAACTTGTGCACCCTGGCTCTGCTGCTCTGCTAATGATTAGGCAAGACAGCTTGGCACGGGTGAGTGCCAGGCCCAGGTGTCCCGGCCCCTCAGCTCTTCCCAAGGATTAAACATTTAACACTGCTGCAGAGAGGGCTTGGACACAGCCTGGCTGTGACCCCACTTGAGCTGCCACGTCCTCCTTCCAGCCCAGCACCACAGCCAGAGGCCTGAAAAAGCACCAGCAAGGGGGAAACACAGGAAATGAGGGATTTTGTCAGGACCCAGRACATCCCTCTGGCTGTCCTGAGCAGCCCAGACCCTGCCAGGGGGCTCAGAGACCCTGGCACAGAGCCCAGAACACCCCTGGGTTTGATTATGACCCRTGGAGCAAGTWACCAACCTTGTATGAAGATCTGCAAGGCGTGACAGTTTAAGTAAAATATTAGTGAAGTTATCATGGGATGAAAAAGTAGATTTTGGGGTTTTTAGAATGGGGGTTCAGGGGGACAAGATGGAGGGATCTGGGCATGTCCAGCCTTTCTYCTTCTTGGCCTCCATCTTCTGCTGTGCTGGTGGCACCTTTAGATTGGTTTAGAGTAGAAGCTCACTGTCTAACATAGGGGATGGGTATTGGGAAGCAACTGTAAACATTGTATATGTAGTTTTTAGTGTAAAGACATAACACTGCCCTGGGGSAGGCAGAGTGCCTGGAACTGTCCTGCTGGATGGACCTCAGCAGGGCAGGAGAAAGAATTTTATAGATTAGGAACAACAAACAACCTTGAGACYGAGAACTGAAGAGCCCTGACTCCTTCTTCAACTGCCAGGCTGGGAAAAGAGACTTTCTAACACACCTCAGGGTCACTGTGAGCAGCAAGAGACCCCATCAGGATTTTGTAAGGGATTCTTTACCCACATTATAGGCTCTCCTTTAATTCTGGATCCTGAAGTGCGTCTGAGGGGTGAGGACAGTGTTCTTCAGCAGCCCAATTTGGAAGGGGTCATTAGTGCTTTAACTGAAAATAAGGCACAGATCAGTGGCTGTGAAAGATCCTGTGGCACTTTGGACAAGAAGAGGGTTTGGGGGCCATGGCACTGGCCAAACCCCACTCTGATGCAGCTTGAGGGATCAGGAATGGAACTCCCCTCAATTCCAGGAGCACAGATAGGGACATTCATAGCAAGATGCTCAGCAAAATCTCTGCAGACCTGAAGTTCCTCTGGAAATATTCCTGCGGGGTCAGACAAGGTGTGGCRGCAGCTGCAGGCCCTAGCAGGCCCTCCTGAGCCTCCAGAGCCAAATAAGCTCTCTCCAACACACCTGGCTTCTCCTTTAGCCTCGTGTGAGGTCATGAGCAGCCCCACACGGAGGTGGCCTGGCTGGAGCAGTGAGACCAAGGAAGAGAATGCCTGGAGCYGGGATGCTTCTCCCTGAGACAACAATTTCTGCTCCTTCCCTCTGCTGCTGGCCCATCTGTACCCCATCAGCAATCCAACCCACAGACAAAAAGGGCTTTTCCAAGCAAACGCACATCCCAAGTCAGTGGAATTTGTACAGCTTTGATAACGAGCATTTAAAGGGTAAAGCCTAATGAAGGGATCCGGAAACAAGCGGCAAACGAAGGCAGGATGCAGCTTTTTAATTAAAACTCTGATGCTTTTTTATCTCTTTCCCTCTCCCTTGCTCTTCCCTCTGCCGACAGAGGGGATTTCTCCATCTGAGGCCCGTTGCTGTACAAAAAGCTCAACTTTAATATTCTCTTTGATTAAATGAGATTTTTTTCTTCCTCATCTTCTGGTGGTGCTGCTGTTGTGTTCCTTGGTGAGGATTTAAAGGAGGAAGGGCCCTGCCAGGAGCCAGGCAGCACCTGCAGAGGGGGAAGGAGACACGGAGCCAGCCATGCTCCAGAGAGGATCAAAGCCCTGGGGTGGCCACGTCCCTCTGCAGCCCCAACTGCTGCCCTGTCCCACAATGTGTCTCTGCAGCACCTTCCCCTAACACCAGCCAAAAGGTGCTGGTACAAAGGGTTAAGCAGCAAGACAGAGGGAGAAGACCAGGCCCATTTGAGGGGATGATGAGACTGCTCTAATTTGATTGATTTTCAGTGAATTCTTGGCACTTCTCATTTGCAATTCCCTTCCTTTTAATTAGCTGATGCTTGTAGCTATCACATTTGATTCTCATTACTTAATTAAATAGGGTCCTGCACCTTTAGCCAGTGCTGGGAGGTAGAGGAAGGAAGCAGCTGGAGGGAGGGTTGGACMGGAACAGGAGCATCCCCCAGTATTGCTCCATGCTGGCTGTGAAAGCAGCATGGGCCTCAGCATTGTCTTGGACAGCCCAAGCTCCTGCCCTGGCTGCACCCTGCTTGGCAGTAAAACRTCCCTAGGCTGAAAGGGAGCAGAGCCTGAGCTCTCCTTCCAGCCCCTGGAGGGTTTCCATCACTCCAGGTGCCTGTGTTCAGGAGCTGCTTGAGATTTGTGCTGGCACCAATGGGATTTAGATCACAACTGGGTGGGCAAAGCTGTCTTTGCCACTCTGATGCTCAGCTAAAGAGGCATCAGGAGCTGTTCTGGTCCCCAACCCACTGCAGCAGTTTATCTCTGCAGGAAAAGCTACTAAAAAAGACATGTAATTTAAAATCCACCAAAAAAAAAAAAAAAATTACAGCAAACTGCCTGTAAACTGTAATGTTAATTGGTGCCTCAGTGAAATCCAGACCTCTGGAATGCTGACAGTATTTGGCTGAGTGGCTTGTGACAGGGATGGCGCTGGCACTGGGACCTTGTTGTGTCTCCTTGGTGGGAGGTAACTGGGACAGATGTGCTGGCAGTCACACCTGCTGTATTTCTCCTTCTCTGCTGTCATTTCCCTGCCCTGTGCTCCTCTGTTTTATCTGCCCAGCTTCTGGCATGTTTGTGCTTRTGTTTTCACACCATCCCAGCTGAAATGTGCAGCCTGTATAAAGGATTTACCTCTGATGCAGCAGGTCTGACGATTTTGGGTGCTTGCAGCACAAAGAAACTCCTCTCTGTGCACAGGAATGGTGCTCCAGACATTAATTGCTCCAAAGGCACATGCAAGRGCCCCCGTCCTACAGACCTGCAGCTCTTTAATGGCACATCCTGGAAACCCCCCTCAAAACACCCCAGAGCAGCATGGCCAGGCAGCTGGGCAGCTTTAGCCCATGTCCATGGTTGTGTTGGCACCTAAAGCRTCCTCTCACTTCAATTCCAACCTATTTGCACCAACAGAATGATTTACTAAGAGTTATCCATGTTCCCACAGTCTACGGGTTCGGGGTGCTGATGGTGCTCAGACGAAGGGACACCCCTCAAATTACAGCTCYTTTGATTTGTGACAAAGGCAAAGGTTGTGATGGTGACATCCTGGCTTGGTGAGGATTTCTGTGGGCCTTGGTTAATTGTCTCAAAAGCACTTTGAGATCTGGGGATTGGATGGGTGACTGAAGCACATTGAGTTATTATTATTATTATTATTATTATTATTAGGGATTTCCATTTGGGCCTTCCCTGTTGGAGCATAATATATTCCATCAATTATGGGAGAGCAGCATGGGGCTGAGCAGCACCCCCATACTGAAGGGTTCTTTCATTTCCCCTGCTCATGCACAGACCAGTTCAGAGGCTGGGAAATGAAGGTCTCCCCCCTMCACCGATGGCATTTCAGAATTCTTTCAACAGAATAATTTTATGGTTCTTGACTCAGGAAGTCAGTTTGAACTTTGGTTTTAGAGATAAAAGGACTGACAAAGCATCCCCACAGGACGCCCGGACTCGTTTGCATTCGTAAATGTGGAGCCAGCACCAGAGCCTCTTCCACACGCCAGGAATTACCTTCGCTCAAAGGTTTTTCTGTATTCACTTATCACCTAATGAGCAGTGCAAGAAACTTCATTTTAAGGAGGAGAGAAGAGGAAGGAGGATTAAAAAAGAAATCCTCTCTTGGTGGATGCTTTTAAATGGAATTCGATTTCTGTGGCTTTTTTCATATCCTGCCAGCAAGGAAGACAAGGCAAAAGAATGAAGAGTTAAAGAGATGCAGAGATGAAAGGAGCACCAGTCCCTTTAGGTGGGGACAGGCTGGCAGTGATGGCAAAGACTGTGGAGCATGAGAGAGCTGGGAGAGGGCAGGACAGGCAGGAGAGACCCATCCTGGGGTCCCTGCTGAGCTGGGGAGGAGCAGGAGGGTAGGGGAAGGAAAATGCCACTGGCAAATGGATGGGTAATTGTTCCCTGGAAAGGCAGGGAAAGGCAGCTCCATGATGTGCTCCATCCCTGCTGGAGAACTGCAAGTCTGGGACAGCTYTGACAATGCCTGACAGCTCGTGCCTGTTGTCCCAGGGCCATCCCAACCCTGGCCYGCAGGCAGGACACCCAGAGGGAGGAGAAACGGGACAACAGTGACACAGACACCACCCCACACGTGAATCCAAGGCCCCGTGTCAGCTCAAGGCTGGTGATGAAGGAGCTGGTGAAGGAATAAAGCAGCTCCTGCCCACTGGCAGCCGCCGCAGCAGAGATGCTGCTCAGCAAAGCCTACGGGCTGAGGAGCCTCAGTGAGGTGTTTGAGGGTGGGGACAGACAGACRCAGCCCAGAGGGACACTGCTCATGGCTCGGGAACGCCAGCCAGGCACTTGGCAAGGGAGAGGAGAGGTGCAACAGGCTGGGGAAGAGAGGAAGCTCCATCCCCCTGTGCCCATGTCCCTGCCTGGCCTACCTGCTGCTCCAGCAGGTCTTGRGCAGGACAGCACAGGGAAACAAGGGGTTTCCAAATGTCCCATTG
The DNA here is from genome assembly GCA_014549065.1 of Cardinalis cardinalis. Taxonomy (NCBI): domain Eukaryota; kingdom Metazoa; phylum Chordata; class Aves; order Passeriformes; family Cardinalidae; genus Cardinalis; species Cardinalis cardinalis. The sequence continues at coordinate 533,244 of JACDOX010000090.1, read as the reverse complement.
TCTGTGGCTTCTCCACACCTCCTCATGGTGGCTGTGCAGTGCCCTTTGCTGCTTTATCAAGGGAGCCAGGCTGGAGCCCTGACCTTCCCCACATGCATCCCACATGCATCTCCGAGCTTGTCAGCTGGTAAAGCAAGGAATGGCAGGGATCTCACAGAGCCTTCAAACTTTAACACTCCCACACAGCACACCATTAATCCAATGAGCCAGAAAATACCCAGGGAAAAGGCTCCTGAYGCCGCTCCTCAAGGTGAGGAATCACCAGCACTTAATTTTGGTCTTGCAACAAAGCAACTAAACSATGATTTTGTCTGAGATGTCTCTGCATCAAAAGTGGGGAAATGTGGATTTTCCTGTTTACTCACCCTACCATTGCCATTTGCCGCTTTCCAGCCCCTCTGCTTTTGTTGCCCCACCTTGATTTCCCAGRGCTTTCTTTTCCCAAGCCTGGTGAYCTGGTGAATGTGGCAGCTCCTGAGAGCCTGGGCACCAGAGGTTTGGCCACCACAGGTTGGATGCAGCTCCAGGTACCCAGACACAATTCCATGTCCTGCTACTGAAAAGGACCTTGGGGGTAACCCTGGAATTTGTCTCTCTGCCATTTAAGCACATGGCTCAGCAAAAGGCTGCCCGGGACAAAGCTGCTCTTCTGCACAAGTCTGTGTGAACCTCTTGGGCGTGYAGGCCCCACTGCACCCAGCTTCCAGCAGGAGCTCAACTTCCCAGTCCTGCCCCTGGGCTGGTTTAGCACAGTCCTCACCTGTTCCTGATGTTTTGAGGCAGAGAAGGCCAAGATCAGCCCAACTACTCATGAGCTCAAATGTGTGTGCTGAAATACTGGGCAGCATTGAGACCTGAAGAGAGAAACCACAGCTTAACACAAACAAAAYACCACAGATCAGGCTGTGGGAATCCTTAAAATCAGAGGGTTTTGGGAAAGTTGCAAAAGGCAGGCCTCAGAAACAGTAGAACTGCAATTAAAGCTGAGTGGTAGCCATAAGAAAGTCAGCAGAAAAGTTATACAAGAAGTAGAAAGCAAGGACAAATAGAACAATGGTTTGTGTATTAATGCTTGGCTAGAATAACTCCYTAAGYTACARCAAAGTATATCTAGAGATCATAGGAAGATCATAGGAAGTTCTAAGCTTAATAATGGAGCTCTGTGCATTGTATCTTAAGGCTTACAAGCAGGTATTCAAAATAAGCATTGTATTCAAAATAAGCAAGCATTGTTTTAACCAGAGGTACGTGTGCTTATAGTACTTGGATAGAACTACTGTCAATGTGCTTTTGCTTTGTGTGATTGGTCAAAAAACTTAGAAAGTRAGTTGTAACATTGAGTTCTTTGTCTGCTGCCTGGGATGTGAGCTGGTGGCATCTTCCCATTGTCATCACTGTCAGGACCCAGAACATCCCTCTGGCTGTCCTGAGCAGCCCAGACCCTGCCAGGGAACTCAGAGACCCTGGCAAGGAGCCCAAAACACCCCTGGGTTTGATTATGACCCATGGAGCAAATTACCAACCTTGTGTGAAGATCAGCAAGCCACAACAGTTTAAGTAGAATATTAGTGAAGTTATCACGGGGTGGAAAAATAGATTTTGGGGTTTTTAGAATGGGGGTTCAGGAGGCAAGATGGAGGGATCTGGGTGTGTCCAGCCTTTCTCCTTCTTCTTCTTGGCCTCCATCTTCTGCTGTGMTGGTGGCACTTTGGGATTGCTTTAGAGTAGAAGCTCACTGTCTAACATAGGTGATAGGTATTGGGAAGTAATTGTAAACATTGTACAKGTAGTTTTTAGTATAAAGACATAACACTGCCCTGGGGCAGGCAGAGTGCCTGGAACTGTCCTGCTGGATGGACCTCAGCAGGGCAGGAGAAAATTTTTTATAGATAAGAAACAATCAACAACCTTAAGACCGAGAACTGAAGAGCCCTGACTCCTTCTTCAAGCACCGGGTTGGGAAAAGAGACTTTTAACATTTCTCGGGGTCACTGTGACCAGCAGAGATCCCGACAATCGCCATGTAATGAGACTGATGCTGGAAAATACARCAGCTTGAGAAGTGTTCCACAGCAATCCTGTCCTCTTCATGATTTGTACATAAACCCATGGCTGGCATTACAGGCAGCTCCTGATCCCTCACTGCTTGTGAGGCAGGAGAAAGCAGAAGCCCAAGGCRATGGTTGGGGCACCATCTCCTTACCCCAAGTGTGTTTGAGCAGCAGCTCTGAGCTGCTAAAGGCTGTCAGATCGGTATTCTGGGCCAGGCTGATTGCRTTCAGATATATTGCTGACATCAATCACCTCTTCCCAAACTCATCTGTCTGGATCAGTCAATTACAAACTTATTTTCAAGCTGTGGGTACTCATCTGAGATAGAGCCAGGGAAGGAGCTAAACTCATTTAGGGGGCTGACCTCTCTGCCTGGCTGATCTGTGGCATGGTTTAATAACTCCTCTGCTCCATCCACTCCAGCCTGGGCTCAGACCAGCCCCCAAATGGCCACCCTGGGGCAACACAGGTGTTGCCCACACTGATGGCAGGAAAGTGCCACGATGGCCCCGTGAATACTAAATAAATTCATTATGATCTCTGCTAAGGCCACGGATACAAAGTGAATTCATAATTATAAGACAATTAACCTGGTACCTTTCTCAGCCTTTTGGATGGCTTGCAGCATCTTTTATTACCTCTGCCATGCAAATTGCAAGTACAAAGAATGKTTTTTTTTCCCCCATAAAATTGTTCCCATCCTTCTCCCATCGCATTCCCCCAAGTTAAAAGCTGCAATCAGTGAGACTGGCCTTGGTTCGTCCGCTTTTTCTTAGTAAGAGGTACATAAATAAAATAATAACAGATGATTAATAACCCTGAGAGCTTTCCAAATATTAATGAATTGATCTTGTTGCTCGAGAAGAATGGGAGAGTTTTAGATTTAAAGCTTTGATAGATTTTCTCCTGAGAAGGCGCGGTGATAAATACTGCGTTAAAATGCTATTTGTATCTGTGTTGCTAATATTAAGTTCGTGTGTTCATAGATTTGAAAGCACAGAAGGAGAATTATGTCACCTGCTCTGACTCGTAATGAAGGCCATCGACTTTCCCCCGGCAAAATGAGTAGAATTGAGTAAAACTGAAAAGATACATTTCCAGGGAAGTTCTCTTTGAGGACTCTCCTGAGCTTTTCCTTGGGGGCCACCTGCCAGCCCCCCTTTGTTCAGAGAGCTGGAGCAGGGATGGGGCAGGTTGGATCATCAAATCCATCTCCAAACCCACATTTCTCGCCTTACAACCACCCCTGGTCTCATCTATCCTCAATTAGAGACAGCACCACAAATCATTCTGGCTGCTCCTAAGAGAAGAAAAAGCCCAGCAGCTTTCCTGTGCAAATCACAGAATCTCCTGRGCTGGGAGAGACCCACCAGGATCATCCAGGGCAGCTCCTGGCCCTGCCCAGACCCCCAACAACCCCACCTGGGCATCCCAAACCCTCCTGGGGCTCTGGCAGCCTCGGGGCTGCCCATTCCCTGGGCAGCCTGGGCAGTGCCAGCACCCTCTGGGGGAAGCAGAACCTTTCCTGATCTCAGCCTGACCCTCCCTGGGCCAGCTGCAGCCGTCCCTGGTCACARAGAGAAGAGATTGGCACCCCTCAGGAGAAAGCTGCAGATGGTGATGTCTCCTCTGAACAAACCAAATCCTCACTGATCTGTGGGATTTTGGGAGAACCAGCTCTGCCCCTGCAGTTGTTTAGTGCAATAACTGAGAACCTGTCCTGGGTGAAAACACCCGGCAAAGGCACCCCCAAAATCCGGGTGCAACAAGATCAGTTAATGAAYATTTGAAAAGCGCTCAGAGTTATTAATGAGGCAGAAAGTACCATAGTCCCTCAATTCCACAGAACCCAGAGCAAACTTTTGGGTGAAAAACAACTAAAAGACAATCTAGAGACAAAGAAGATCCTGGCTCTAACCCGGTCAAAGACTTTTTTGTGTCCTTCCCAGGCAGAGAGATGATGCAAAGCAGGGTCCTGGCTGCATGAACTCGGCCCTTTCGTGGTGGTGCTAATGCTCGTGCACACAGTAATTAAGGCTGGATGGATGAAGGCTGAATATTGAACTCTGAAATCTGTGAAGGTCAGGGATGTGCTACCAGAGAGGCAATTTATCCCCAGTCTGTAATAAGGTCTCACATCTGACCTATTAACTGAATGGTACATGATATTAATAATCTCCCTACAGATCGGGGAGAGACAAACAAAAGTCGAGTTTGGAGGTTGATTTGCTGGAGTTAATCCATCAAACACTCTCAAAATCTACAGTCAAACTGATTATTTTTAACTGAATATGCCTTTCTTTGATGAGGCTGTGTGTGCATCACACTCCACACATACCTTTCGATGTAATAAAGATCGATGAATTATTCATGCCAGCATTATTAGTCCTCTATATAGGACACTCTCCTACAGATGGGTGAGCTCCTTCCAATCAGAGACCTCATTTGCTGAAAACTGAAGAGTCAGATAATGTCCCAAAATCGTTGACAACCAGCTTGAAACGCTTCTAATTGGAAATACTCTTCTTCTATGGGAAAATTGGGAAGTTTTTATTTCTGCCTTCTCAAAGCACAGCACTAGGATTTTTTTTCTTCTTTGAAATGATGGTTTGTTTTAAAATTTACCTAAATTTAATGTAAAGCTTTTTTTTTAGAAGCACCACAAGGCAGTCCTAAAAATCCAAGCACTTCAGTGCAGCTCCAGCAATATAATTCATTTTAGCCAAACCCCAAACGTTTTGTTTTCGTGCTATCAAAGGGCTTTGATTTGCTTTTATTGTTTCAACTTTATAATCATATGATCCCATAAACCAGAAAGGAAACACGCAGACCTCATCAAAGCAATGGCTTGATAGCAGGTTATGTTGATACAGCAGGAAAAGAATGGGGGTGGGGGGTGKTTTTTTGGTTYTTTTTTTATATTCTTCTAGAAAACATTTGATTTTACAAGAAATTCCATTTTTTATTGTGCTTCAGGTGAACTGTGCTGTGTTGGAGTCTCCTATAGAAAGAGAAATGGTAGAATCATACAATCATGAAAAACTCTGAGTTGGAAGGGATCCACAAGGATCCCTGAGATCAAATCCTGACCCTGCACAGACAGCCCAGCAATGGCACCCTGTCCCTGAGAAAGCTGTTTAAACATTCCTGGAGCTCTGGCAGCCCTGGGGCTGTGCCCATTCCCTGGGGGCTGTTCCAGCACCCCAGCATCCTCTGGGGGAAGAATCTTTCCATGGTATCCAACCTAGACCTGACACAGCTTCTTGTCATTCTCTTGGGGCGCCAGCTGCMATTCTTAGCTGAGGGAACAAGATGAGTGGTTTGTTGGAAGTTGTGGCATCTCACCAGCAGGGACAGGCAATGGGCTGGTCCCAACCAACCAGTCAGGCTGGAGAAAACTCTGGTGAATCCAGAATGGTTTGGGTTGGAAGTGATCCTAAGGCCCATCCCAGTCCCACCCCCTGCCATGGGCAGGGGCACTTCCCACTATCCCAAGCTGCTCCAAGCCCCATCCAGCCTGGCCTTGGACACTTGCAGGGATCCAGGGGCAGCCACAGCTGCTCTGAGCAATGCCAGGGAAGGGTCGCATCCTGCTGGCACCATCCATCCTACAAGGGGGAAAGAAACCACGAGGGACCACCAAGGTTTGTCAGCTGAGAGACTTTGGGAGCCCTGCGGGRTCTGAGCTGAGCATCTTTGAGTCAGGGTGGGATGGAGGAGCTCACAACTGGCCCTGTCTGCTGGCAGGAGGCCACATGGGGACCTGTGAGTGCCAGCCCTGCCCAAACCTGCCCTGTGTGACACCGACCACTGCAGAACCAGCCCAGGTGCCACACAGTGACAGGTACAGCTCAGCAAATGTCCCTGAGCTGCTCCCGCCTCTGCTTCAGCACTCCTGCAAAGCCCCTGCTGGGATCTCCACCCCTCCCTGCAATTACTGCAATGCAGATCTGTGCTTCATTAGCCAAAAATGCCATAAACTCACCCAACCCCTTCCTGGCTGCTATGCTGTGGAAATGTGCACGGGCAGGGCAGGCACATCCCTTCACTCCTGTTTGTGTCCCTAATTCCAGCAATGCTTGTGCTGGAGGATAAGTGACAAAGCCACAGCTCAGATCAACGGCAGCTGGAGCTGAACAAAGTTTTTCCCAGATATTTGATTCTCCCAAGAACCTGCCCCCAAAGATCTTCAGAACAGGGAAGAAACAACCCAAACCACCCAGCTTGCAGCTGGAAGTGGAGAGAGGAGCTCAGTGCCTTGTAAAACATGATGGGCTCTCCACAGCCACAGCATGGAATTAACACCCTTCAAAAAAAAMCCCCAAAATGAYGATGCTTTTAAGAAAAGGGAAAATCAGAGCTCTTGGGGACCATTCTTGGGCAAAAGGGGACAAAGCACCGGGCAGGCAGATGGAGGGAAAACACTCCTGTGCGCTGCAGATGGCCACTGCCACCTCTCACTCCATTTCTCCAGCTGCCAGTCTTCAGCTTCTACAGGAAAATGGAGTTTTCCACAAAATGCCAGAGTTTCTCTGTCAAATAATAGTCCTCTCCCTGAAACATCACTAAAATTATTTTACAGCAGCTGGAGAGGTCATCTGCTCCCYGCCAAGGTCACAGAGGGAGATTTTCCATACTCTCCCAGGCTCCTGCAGTGTGATGAGTGTGAGGAGTGAGGTTCAGTCCCTGTACCTGGGGTCTGGCTGGACCCCAGAACCTTTCAGTGTAGGGGTTTCCAAACTCAGAGCCCACCACCACATCCATGCACACMCAGCCCATCTCCTGCCTCTATTCACCGAATTCCTGGACAACTCCCAACCATGGGATAGAGGAGCTCTGCACTGCAGAGGCTGGAAAGGCTCCCAGGCTCACATCACCTGCTTTGAACATTCCCTGTGCAGACAGAAGGGCAAAGTCTAGGAGGGAAAGTTACAAAATCAATGGGGTGATCTCATGTCCTCATGAGAAATGGAATATTCATCTTGTCACTGCACCAGCACAAGGCACTGGAATCACCCATGTCAGAGCTGCAAGAGGATTTTCATGGGACGAGCCAAACCCCCTCTCCTAATCATTCTGCTCCCTATCCTTCTCTTCAGGGGAGGCCGCTGAGATGCTCCAAGGGCTGGAGCCCCTCTGCTCTGGAGCCAGGCTGGGAGAGCTGGGGGTGCTCACCTGGACAGGAGAAGGCTCCAGGGAGAGCTCAGAGCCCCTGGCAGGGCCTGAAGGGGCTCCAGGAGAGCTGCAGAGGGACTGGGGACAAGGGATGGAGGGACAGGACAAGGGGGAGTAAGTTTTGACTGGCTATTTGGCAGAAATTCTTAGTTGTGAGGGTGGTGAGGCTTTGGCACAGGGTGCCCAGAGAAGCTGGGGCTGCCCCATATCTGGGAGTGTCCCAGGCCAGTTTGGATGGAGCTTGGAGCAGCCTGGGACAGRKGAAGGTGTCCCTGCTCATAGCAGGAGGATTGGAACAAGATGAGGTTTAAATCCCTTTCAACCTAAACCATTCCACAGTTCCATGACTCTCTGATTCCTCATTGTGAGAGYCCTTTGAGGACAGGATGAGAGATCTCATCCCATCTGCACCAGAGAGCAACATTTGCACCCCAGGTGCCCCATGCCCTCCCTGCTGGCCCTTCCAAATTGGGCTGTGCTCCGTGGAGGAGAGGGTTTGGCTGTATGGAATCCTGAKGGGGCCTGGTGGGGCAGTTGTGTGCCTGAGCTGGATTTTGGAAAAGGGAAAAAAAAAAAAATTGCAGAGAGAGGTGAGCCACACACAGCGAGACAGCTGCAGTGGTGCACGCACGTCAATAGCGCCGCTTTCCCAGAAAATGAGGTTTTGATTCCTTTTCAATTTTGCTAAAAAATGACAAATAAATGTCTTAATATTAATAAAGAAAAAAATAGATCCTCCGTCGGTGTGAATATATAATGTGATTTGACATACAGAATGGAATTAAATTAGTGAAATACAATGGGCTGGAAAGAAGAGCTGCTTTCCCTTAGAAGATTGGCATCGGTGTGGAACCAAAGCCCAGCATTTCACGCTGGCTGCAGCTCCTGCTCCTCACAAATCTCAGCTGGCTGGGTGCAGCAGCCAAATCCTCAGATGGTGGAATTTGGCACAATTCCCCCCCAACACCAGCGTGGCAATGCCAGACCCTGGCAGGTGAGGATCTGGCTGGAGGAACACTCCTCGTGCTCATTTCCCATGGGATGCGTGTGAGGGGACAGTGCTGTCCTGCTTGTCCTCCTGTCTCACGTGGAGAGGGATATTAGGAGCTTCAGGGGCTGAAATCTCCGGGTGCAAAAGGGTTGTGAGCTCAGATGGCCTGGAGAAGTGGCGCTTCCTTGTTGTGACTGGAGGACATCAGGGATGGAAAACAGACCTCAAGGCTTAATACAAAGGAACACCAAGAAAAAACAAGACTTTTCCCCTTGTCTGGAAGGCCACCTGAGGCAGGGGACAAAGGGAGAGCTCCAAAGACCCTGTGAGCATTTTGATGGTGAAGGCTGGCATTCCACCATCCCAGGCAGTTTTGCATGGCTCACCATGGCTGAGCTGCTGCTCTGGGGAGGGTTTTACACATGTACTWGCAGGTGGCAGCTCCTTGCTGCTCTCAGAGCTGTGCCTACCTCCCTCATTTTGCTCATTTCCAGAAAGTTCAATTTAAATGTCAAATTTAAATGTCAAAGAGCTGAAAACTTGCGAATCAAAAAAACACATGAAGGGATCAAAGAAAGCACCTAAYGTTCCTTCCTTCTACAACTCCAACCCTCTGGAATTTAGGCAGGCACTGGCACTGGCTGCCCATGGCAATGGTGGAATCACCATCCTTTGAGGTGTTCAAAAGCTGTAGATGTGACACTTGGGGACCGTTGTGGCCTTGGCAGTGCTGGGGGAACAGTTGGACTCAATGACCTCAGAGAGGTTTTCCAGCCTCGATGATTCTGTGTTTCTACCTCTGCTCCCATGGGTACCCTGGAATGCTAACGATGCTTCCCAGACATCCCAGCCCCAGGGATCTGCCAGGCCCTGGCACTGCTGGTTCCACCACCCCAACCAGCGACTCACTGACTCCTGAGTATCCATTTCCTACCAGCTCCCAGGCAGGCCGCACTGTTGCATTGTGTAACAACGTATTGATTAGCCAATCACTCCAAATTTTAGTACTGTGCCTACAAGATAATTGAATTATCTGCCTTTGTTTAAATTGTAATTTTATTTACTCTTGATCCTACTCTATAAAATTCACAGGCTTACGGTGTGTTACGTGTCTTATTAGCGCTTAACTCCGGCGCTAATTTTCAATACTCCATCAACACAAGTATTAAGTAATTGCTACTGTTTATTCTTGGTGATTGCGCTGCGCTCGGATCCGCGCGCGGCATTGCAAGAAYCGGCGGGGCTGAGCGGGGCCGGCCCTCCTGGTGGATCCAGGTGCCCTCGGCGTGCATGGAATGTGATTTCCCACTTTGTCTTCCTTCTCTTAAGTAAGGAAAGATCCGATTGTCACACACGTGCTCGGAGAAGCGGAACCAAAGCTCCCAATTTATGCAGCCTGATCCCTGGGTTTTGTTCAGGATGGAAAGCTGGGGGTGCAGAGCTCTGTCCATCTATTAGGGGATGGGAATCATTGAACTCCTACAGGCACAGACCCAGAGCAGGGCAAATCCATCCTCTCCTGCTGTGGAAAGGCCAGGGGCAGGCACAGACCCAGAGCAGGGAAATCCATCCTGTCCCACTGCTGCAGGGCCAGGGGCAGCTGGGGTGCATTGCAGGGAGGCGCATGGGTGGAGACATCAAAGATTATTCCCCAGGTGCACTCCTGGCTCTGAAAGCCACCAGGGCTCTCAGCAGCAGCGGTTCCTCCAAAAGGGAGGATTAAGCCATGGAAAAGTGCTGCTGCCAGGCCTTCCCACCCCAGTTTTCTGGAGAAGGTGTAGGAAGAAATGGTATTCAAGACATTCTGCTGGCCCTGGGGCGAGTGCAGGAATGATACAGCTGCCTCTGGGATGAATGCAGAAGAGATTTTAGTGGGTTTAGATTGGTGTGACATGAATTATTTTTCATAATTAACGAGACTGTTGATTTTACATGGTAGGTGTTCAGGTACTCTGGTGATCCGTGGCTGTTAAACACCCAAAGGTAATTCTAAATGCTGTTGATCTATGTCTGCTCTCAAGGGATGACTAATCTACATTTCTCTTCTCCCTCTACAATTAATCCCTGGATAATCTTATCTGCAAACACAAATTTGGTACCTGGAGGCAGATGAGTCACAGATCTGCAGCGGAGGTTCCGTTCAGTGACAGAAGATCTCTGGCACAGAGGGAGCCGTGGGTGCTTCCCTCACCTGGCCCCAGCTGCCACCCTGTCCCTCCTTGGGGATGCCTCACCATCAGACCAAGCCCAACCCAGCTGCCACAGAGCTCTTCAGACTGTTCCCTAATCCACAGTGTCACCTCAGCCTCGGATCCTGCTCCTCTCCCCACAAAGCCTTCCTCTATCATCCTCCTCCTCCCAAGGGCTCAAGACTCCCCTGAGCCTTCCTCCCTGGGTACCACAGTCCTTTCCTCTGACCTTTGCAATGCAAACTCTCCCTGCTCGTGTCCTGCCTGAATCCCAGCTCAAGGATCACYCTCCTAGTGCTCTGCCCTCCCTGTGACACGGCCACTCCTCCCATCCTTTATCCAGCTGATTCCACCTTCCCACCACACTCTGTCACACCCCTGCTGCTTTCTCCCATCCCTCCCAGCCCCTGTGACTCTCAGCAGGGGCTCCCCAGCCCTTCCTTTTGCCTCAACACCTCCAAAACCCTCTGGCTGGCTGGGACTGTGTCCCCAYATCACCTCTGTGTCCCTGAGTGCCTGATCCCCTCTCCAAGGCTGGGCCTGGATCAGCCCCACATTCCATGGGACGCTGGACGAGGGAGGTGCTGCACTGCACGAGCCATAATGATAATAGAAAAAGTCAATAACTACAAGGATTGCTAATGCATCAGCCACCATGGAGTGAAAAATGAGCTGGTTCCAAGGGCAGCAATGGCACTGTGAATTCCAGGAAAGGGGACATGGATACCTCCCAGTGGGAGCTGCTGGGCTGGGAGTGTGGACACCCTCACAACTGATCTCTGGAGCACAGCCACGATTCCCAGAGGGTCTCACTGAGTCACTCTGGCAGGTCTCACAGGGAACACAGCAGAGCTTCCCCGTGCCTTGGASACTGAAACTGAGTCCTTAGGATAGAGCCAAGCAGCTTGGTCGCACTTTAAAATGAGTGTCAGTGGTTCATGGCTAATTACTCCTGAATTAGCTAGGTGATTCATCAGGTCTGATTATGAATGCATAATGAATTTACCAAATCCACATGTATTAGTGAGATATTAATTCCATACGAAATCCCACAATTCATTCATGTGCCATTTGTTTTCATTCCCTTCTTTTAATAAGCTAATTAGTTCAAATTATTTGTACTTCACTAAAGGCTTGAAACACATATAAGGAATGATTAGCTTAAAACTCAGCAAATGGACAAGTGTGGAGCTCACATTAATTGTGACGGGATGTTCATAAAGAATTATTATCTCTCAGCCATCTCTGTTTGCAGCAATAATAATGATGTCTAATCGTGACAAGTGGATAAAACATGTGAAGCCCTGAACTAATGCAGCTGTACATGAATTTCTAGAATGAATATCTCCAGGCTCGGCGCTTGCCTTTGAAGTCGAGCTCAGCAGAAAGTTTTGTCTCTCTCCAACAGAAAACAAGACCACAGCTTTGGGGTGGATCCACCCTTTTCCTTTGCTCCCTTCCTTCCCCAGCATGCAAAGAGGGAAGAGCAAGGGCTGTGGAATTACCCCCCCATGCCCACACCATTCAGCTGTTCCCCTGCTGGGGCAGGGTTGTGGCATTCCAGGCGTGCCCTGCCCCCCTCACAGCAAKGCAGGAGATCTGGGGTTTGCTTGCACCCAGACTTCTCCCCACAGCAAATGTCCCAGACCCCCAGAACTCTCCAGGATTTGAGTGAAGAAGGAAGAGAAGAACATCTGCATTTTTTCTATGTGCAGGAGGAATGGAGACAGAGCAACAATGCCAGAGCCAGCTGCAACATCCCCCTTTGGAGCAGTGCTGGGATGAAGAGGTTTATAGATAGAAGAGGGGAAAAAAAGACAGGATTTGTCTCTTTATAGCAAATATTCTTTCCTAGTGTCAAAATTCTCACCCAAGCACTGTTGCCTCTTTCTTCTGTTTTTATTTTCCTTCTCCCATTTATTTCTGTWCAAAGAGGAGGAAAAGTCTCCTGCTGGCTCCTGCTCTCCAAAGTGGGTCATGCCAAGGCTTCCCAAGGAGCCCTGCCAAGGAGCTAAATGCCTCCCTTCACTGGAGGCTYGGGGTCTGGAAAGGGCTTTGTTTGTTTTCCTGCAAACTTTGACTGGCTGAGAAATGCCATCCTTCCACCCCTCTCAACAYCCCATGCATTCCCTCCCCTTCTTTCCCAAGCCAGACATTCCTGGCCCCTTCCTTCCTCCTCTCCCTRCTGCTTTCTCCACTTGGCTTTTAGCAAGGAGCTGAAGATCATGGGATTTTTTGGGCTGGAAAAAGTCTCTAAGATCACTGAGTGAAACCATTAGTGCAGTTGGATGCAAAGGATCAAAAGGGGTTGCAAAGTACCTCATCTGAGCCTGGGGCTCTGCATCCCCCTCAGGAAGGGGGGATACMCAGGGCTTTGTGCACGCAGGGGATGTGATATTTGGGAGTCTGTAAATCTCCACAGGGAATTCTGTGTGACTGGGACAACACACAAGCTCCTTTGCATTAAAACTGCATCACTGACATCCTCCAGGAGCCTGTTGGGGCCTCTAGCTGGCCAGAGTAACCCCAAGAATGTTAGAAAGTCTCTTTTCCCAGCCTGGCGCTTGAAGAAGGAGTCAGAGCTCTTCAGTTCTCAGTCTCAAGGTTGTTTGTTGTTCCTTATCTATAAAATTCTTTCTCCTGCCCTGCTGAGGTCCGCTCAGCAGGACAGTCCCAGGCACTCTGCCTGCCCCCAGGGCAGTGTTATGTCTTTATACTAAAAACTACCTGTACAATGTTTACAATTACTTCCCAATACCTGTCACCTATGTTAGACAGTAAGCTTCTACTCTAAACCAATCTGTAAGTGCCACCATCACAGAGGAAGATGGAGACCAAGAAGAAGAAGGAGAAAGGCTGGACATGCCCAGTTCCCTCCATCTTGTCCCCCTGAATCCCCATTCTAAAAACCCCAAAATTACTTTTTCACCTTGTGATAAATTCACTGTTATTCTACTTAATTTGTCACGGCTTGCAGATCTTCATCTAAGGTTGGTAACTTGCTCCACGGGTCATAATCAAACCCACAGGGGCATTTTGGGCTCTGYGCCAGGGTCTCTGAGCCCCCTGGCAGGGGTCTTGGCCATCCAGAACAGCCAGAGGGATGTCCTGGGTCCTGACAGGAGCCAACACCCTCCCCCCAGTGAAAGCACACCCTCTCCCTGTGCCACCTCTTCCACCAAACCCAAAGGCACTCACAGTGTTTTGGGGAGAATAATTATTTTTATGGTATCTCTGACCTTTGGGGGTGATCTCACCCCTTCGCTTTGCAAAATTGCAAGGAACACGTGGCCCCTGTCCTGCTTCCCTTCAACATTATTCCCTTCAGTATTACATATTTTGCAGTCAAATGTACATATTTTATCAATCACACACTCAAATTTAAATCCAGTGCCTTGGAGGAGAAGAAAATGGGAGGGAAGGGTGCTGGAAAATGCAAATAATTGATGGATTGACTTTCCAGGGGGTTGTTCTGGAGCCCTGGAGGTGAAACTCCCTTTGCCTCTCAGGTTCAACACCATCAATCTCCTCTTAAACCTCATTCTCTGCACACACAGTGTAGGTAGGGATTGATYAAAGATGCCCAGTGCTGTGATCAAAGAGCTCTCCTGTCCACCTCGCTCCAAACAAGTGCCTGGCACTGTGGGATCAGGATGAAAGTTTCCCATAGGACCCTGTCCTGTGTGGCACAGAGGAGGCAGTGAGCACGGACGTGTTCCACACACACGAGGGATGTAGCAGCTCCTGGGTCAAAGTGGATCCTGTGTTTACTCTTTTGTGGAACCAGAATTACTATCAAATCACAAAAAAAGGGAGTTTGGGGCCTATTTCCAACCCAGGAGCTCTGTTACTCTTGCCTCTTCCTTAGATCCCCCAATACAGGCCAGCAGAAAAGGCTCCAGGGACAGTAAGAAAGCTTTGGGGAGCCCTGAATTCTCATACCCTGGAGGTCATGGCACCCAAACCAGCAGGTGAACCCTGTGACAAACTGGGTTAAACACAGTGAAACACATGCAAATATAATCACAGATGCACAGCCTGTGTCCTATAAACATCAGGCACTGGCAGCAAGAGCAGCATTCAGATCCAGAACAGGCAGTTTGCAAGGAGAGAGCTCTCAGAGAAGGGGACCATGGAATTTCAGGTGGTGATGGGGTGACTTTGGGCGGAGAGGGGCAAAGCATCCTGTGGCAGCACCCAGCACATCCAGCCCAGTGGGTGAACCTGCAGGATCTGTGCTCCAAGATGTTCTGCAGGTGCCACTTTAGGTGCAGGTGTGTGARCCAGGGCAGGAGGTGGGCATGGCCAGGCTGGGGACACTCAGCACAGCCCCAGGCCAGCCTGCAGCAGGATCCAAGGGTGGCCTATTTCCTCAGTGAGTTTTCCATGCCTGACTCAGTTGTTTGGGGTGACTCCAACCAGCTCCTGCAGCCCTGGAAGCTGCTCCTCACGGAGCTGCTCTTTCCAAGCACCTGGAATTCCCTCTGTGCCTGCTCCCCGCAGCCCCGTGGGCCTGACGTTAGGACACCCCAGTTTGGAGGTGTTTTCTCCTTTTCTGAAGGAGCAATAAAAACCTGAGCAGCCAGGAAGGATTAAAGGATTAGAGGAGTGCTCCCTGAGCCAAACCCACAATGACACAAACCCCATCACCAAGTACAGGTTCCTGCCACCTCGCCCCAAATTGTCCCCGTGGCAGTGCCAGCCACAAGCGTTTGTGCAGTGACCCCACAGCTCTGGGTGGGGAAAACTGCAAGAGAACAGTGAGATAAGATAATCTAACTTGTCATAGAATCCCAGAATGATCTGGGTTGGAAGGAACCTCAAAGGTCCTCTCATCCCAGCCCCTGCCATGGCAGGGACACCTYCMWCTGTCYCAGGCTGCTCCAAGCTCTGTCCAGCCTGGCCTTGGACACTGCCAGGGTGGGGCAGCCCCAGCTGCTCTGGGAGCCCTGCATCTTCTCTTACCTATTCCAACAAAACCAACATGTGGAGCAAAACCCAGCAGTGCTGTCTGATTCCTYAATTTGGGGCTGATTTAAGAGCCTGAAACCCCTGGCAGAGAATGCATCCAGTGCTGATGTATATAAAATATTCCAAGCAAATCAAATATACAATAGGTTAGGAGGAATAAAAGCAATCAGCCAGTCTGCTACTAATGAATTCAATAGCAGCAAAGCCCATTTCCTTCTGTTGGTTTTCTATAAACAATTTACAGAATAAATGTATTTTTGAGGTGTACAAATTGGTCGGTATTAAGATGCTTGATAAACAGTTTCTGGGGAAAGACAGGCTGTGAAAGCCTTCAAGTACTTCCTGAAATGCTAATTTATTTGCTCGCACCCTCACTTTTAACGGAGATGAAGCGTTTGTGCCGGGAGTGAGTTAAAATCCTGCGGAAGAGAATGATGGCGGAGCTGGAATGAAACCCAAAGGACTGTGTATAATTAGATGGAGACACACACTGCCAGCTGCTTCAACAGCACCTCAGATTTGCAACATATCCATGTTTTATTATGCGTAAGAGAAGACATCAATAATAAACCAGTGGGATATCCAGGTGAGAAGWTTTTCCAGCGTAACCTGGCAAGGCTGCAGTGATTTTGTTGCTGTTTTCCCCAATCATGAATGGTGAAACACCCCAGTTCACCATAATTTCAACCCCAAAATCCCATTGAACCTACACATTATACTGTTACAACTTCAAAAAGCCCCTAAATTGTGTTTTTGGATCTTTGGTACCTGTCACCCTTGCAGGCTACTTAACTAGGGGATTTTTAATGCTTTTCAAGGTTTTTTGGAAGACGGTTTTGCAGCAGCCAGCAGTAAAGATGCTCCTAAAAAAAATAAGTATCTAGCACAAGAAGTCCATAGCTAAGACTTTCTAAGGCAGTGATTCCAGGGGATTTAATAAGAATGTAATTTGTATAATTAACCATTCATCACTGTCAATTTCATTAAATGAATGCCAGAAATAYCACTGGGGTAAAAGGTAAAAGGTCTTTGACTGGTGGATGCCTCAGCATGGCAGCCCATGGGCCATGGATGTGCAGGATGCTCCCAGTGCCACACCAGCACTGAGAGCACATCCAGGGTGGAATAGGAATTCTCCAGCTGAAGAGATCTGGAGAAAGAGGTGAAATCCAGCTCCCAGTCAACAGGATTTTACCCTGCAATGTCTGAGAGGCAAGAAAAATTACCTATCATATAGGAATGGCTTGGTCTGATGTTCTTCCTGTCCCTTAGAGAGGTTTTGCGAAGTCTATAAAGCAGAAAGCAGTGAGGAAAGCAGCCCAGGAAGATAATGAAATTCTAATATCAGAGCCATTGTGGTGGGAAGAGCAAAGGATGCTGCTTAATGCAAGAAACATGCACTGAGCTGGCAAAACTCCAGCTGCCACCATCTCCTGGGGTGGCTGGTGGGGCAGGGAAKGAGCTACTGGCACCAGTAACATTTACCAGGGCAGGGAGAAGGAGGGTACCCAGGCACCTTTGGCAACCTTTAATTCCTAAATCCATCAGTTCTTGAAAATAAGAGAGAGACTCCTCATGTTTTGATAACTCCACAAGAGCCTCTAGACATTATGCAAATGCTCGGGGAGCGCTGTGAAGAATAAGGCCAGGACACCCAAGGCAGGGAGTTTATAATTGCTTTTTAATATATTTTCTAAATTCATTGTGCATGCGCTCTCTGTCCCAGGGGCTGAGCTGGCAGAGGGGACAGTGTCAGGTGGAATAAATAGGATCTCATAACTTTAGTCATTCTGTATTAAACAGCGTCGAGCAGCACAATAAACAGAGGGACTGGGAAGCACATGCAATAACGAAATAATTCAAGCACTGTGCATGCAAATCTTTCTCTCTCAGATCACCCTCATTAATCACCTTGTGCTCATTTATACACTTAAAGAAGCCATAAACAAAGGCAGAGATGGTTCCTCTCATTATTAGTTTTTTTTTATTGAGTTAACTTCCAGAATATTTTATAATAATAGTCATGGCTGGTGATGGAGTTGCCTGCTCTAACCAGCTCATAAAGTTCCCCCTGCTCCTCCTGTCTGGGTGTGATATAGGTGGTTATACAGAGATTATGAAGCTTATTGAGTCAAAAGAGGGAGATGTGATGGCAGCTCCATCATTTCTCCTGCCTTTGGCTTATTCCAGGCTCCAGAAGGCAACAGGGGATCAGCACTTTKCTATGGAGACACAGATCCTGGGGGGAAGGGAGGAGGGAGATGGATGAAACCCCAAATCCAAATCAAAACAAGTTGTTCAATTGTGACAATTCCCTGCAACCTCTGTGTRTCTCCAGCCTCCCTGGAAAATTAGGTGGAAAATAAGGAAGAAAACAATCCTCATTTTTCTCTGGGCTGAAAGAACCTGGGGACAGCCCAGGACCAGAGACTGCTGGGAGCAGGTGGTGATGCTCCCAGTGGTAGTTTTTGGACCTGAGGAACACTAGCCTACATCATTAGAGGATTTTTGATTTTTGGTGACACTCTGCTTGTGCCCAACAACACTCCATGCTCTCCTCCCCCCTCAAAGAGGTCATGGCTTCCTCCTTAATTACTGACTGCTGCTGTTCTCTGCACAGAGCCAGGCAAAACCAGCCTGAAGTTTAGTTAAAGGATAAGGAGAGGCTGCAGGAGATGCTCTGTCCCTTTGGGATATCAGCAGAAATAAGGGGATGGGGAATAGTGCATGCTGCTCACCTTCAGAGCACTCCGCTCCCCCTGCACCCACCTCTACCCCCCAGCACAGCTCCCCCCTTCAGAGTCCCTAAATCYTGGCCAATATATCCTGAGTGCTCATACATAACTCTGTCGAGTAAGAAGATTAAGTGATGTTAACTTAAGTCTAATATGAGGCTGGGTAATAAATTTCCCCRGGAGCTGCGGGAAGTGGGCGCCGTGGCGGAGCGTCAGGTGCCTGGCAGTGCTAACACACATCTTAGGGAACTTATCATCTAATTAGAAGGGATAAAGCTGATTTTTCCAGTGTGGTTACATGTGGTAATGAAGCATGCAGAAAGCCACACAAGATAGATGGCCACTCTCACTGCTGAAGCTGAAAACTTGCTTAACTTAACAGTCTATTTATTACATTTACTCCTGAGCATCCCTGCTTAATAAAGCCAGCTCATCCTGTGCCCTGCAATTAAAACCACTCTGTGTGTTTGGAGGGTTTGGGAGTGGGATTTAACACCCTGGGAATAAGCAGGGGTTAGAGGTTGGTGCCTTCCTTTYCTAAAAATGCTTCTTGGGAAATCAGGTATGTCCACGGCTGGTTTTGTCCACCTTACAGAGGTGACGGGAGTTTGGTGCTACTGCCCTGGAAATGTTCAAAAGCCATGTGGATGTGGCACTTGRGGACRAGGCAGTGCTGGGTTAATGGCTGGACTYGGTGATCTCAGAGGGCTTTTCCAAAATGATCCAATGATCCCACAATTCTTTATCACCAGCCCACAGTTCCCAGGGCATTGCATCCCCACCCAGTGACTGATCCAGTGGGACACGCTGGCATCCTGTTGCTCTCCACCCCAAAATGGGAAATTGCACTGCCAGCTGGGGGGGAAAATTCTGCCAAAAACCAGTCTGAATGCAAATTTTGCATCCAGCCCTGTTTATCCACTCTTAATCCATTTGTCACAACAATCGTCAGAAAACTTTTCTCTCCAGCGCCTCCAGAGCCGAGAGCRAGGGATGAAAAGTAAACTCATGCAAGGACAGGGGTTTAAGCATCCCATTAAGATTAACTTATCTGCAGTAATTGACTTAACTAGGGGATTTTTAATGCTTTTCAAGGTTTTTTGGAAGACGGTTTTGCAGCAGCCAGCAGTAAAGATGCTCCTAAAAAAAAATAAGTATCTAGCACAAGAAGTCCATAGCTAAGACTTTCTAAGGCAGTGATTCCAGGGGATTTAATAAGAATGTAATTTGTATAATTAACCATTCATCACTGTCAATTTCATTAAATGAATGCCAGAAATATTACCTTCACCAGCACGACCTAACAGGATTGGAATATATTATGTGAGAAATGAACGCTTAGTGGGGTTTTTTTCCCTCTCTCTCCCTTTCTGTGCCTGGGCTCTGGCTGTCAGGAGGAGCTGTGAAATAATTTAAAACAGTAGTAAATGAAAACGACTAAAGAAAATGTGTGGATTTGGGTAACCAACCCTCATCATTATGTATGAAAGTTCAAGTCAAAATGTTTTCCCTTGTTCAAAGAGGAGCGGAGTGGAGGAGCTCCTGTCGGAAGGCTGCGGTGCTGGGAGCCATCTGCTGAGGTCCTCAAGGATCTCCTGGAGGGTGGAGGCAGCCAAGAAAGGGCTTGTGGGGGAAGAAATGCTGTCCTAAACTTCTAATTTTGGTTCTTTCTATTTTGGGGTAGAGGGGTGAGTGACAAGGGGGTTGGAGAGGCAACACAACGAGAGTTTAATGTGCATTTCCCACTCCTCTACTGGGTACAGAGAAATCTCCAGACCCTTTATCTCCAAACTCCCACCATTTCTCACAAGAAAATAAAGGAGAATTTCTTGGGCAGGGTTCCTAAAATTCCTGTTGATCAGCCATTAGAGGGCAACATCACACAAATTCATCATGACAACACAAAAGCCCATCCAAAGTGTACCAGAAGAGACTGAGGGGAAGAGAACACTCAAGGAAAACCATTTCCATTGGAGGCACGTAGAGAAGAGTTGAGATTTTACCTTTAAACATGTTTAATAATCTCTTCAGATGTGAGAAATGAGGAGGAACCGAGAAAGCAAAGTTGGTTTTTGTGCTTTTTTTCTCCTTTCCTGTGGGTTTCTGTGCCTCTGCCTCGTTTGAAATGCAAACGAAGAATTTATGAAAATGTTCATTTCACAGGTCGTGGTGGCTGCGATCACAGGGAAGAGGAAGGAAGTGGTGGAGGAGCAGCTAGACAGACAGATGGGATGCTGGAGAGATGAAAGGATGTTTGCAGACCAAGAAACCAAACGTTTCTAGATGCTTTTTTGGGATAAATTCCCCACCAGGGCACAGAGGAGACTTCAGCTTCGTTAGAATTAAGAGTGAGCAATGAAAATAAATACCAGTGATATTTAAAGAAGGCAAAACCTCAACACATCAACAGTATCACCCTCCAACGGTGGTGGAGAACAGCAGATGGAAAAATCGATTCTCACTCTCTGAGCCTCACAGAAATGTCTGCCTTTCTCATGAAAACAGAAAACTGCCCTTTTTTTGCTTGTTTCAAATTAGATGCAAAGGTGGGTTGGTGTAGAAGCTGAGTGTGGCTCCTGTGTCCTTCCCTACAGAGCTCCCCAGGAGCCAAGTGTCCCCTCTCTGTCCCTGATGTGTCCTGAGAGAGTTCATGGCTATTTTTCACATATTCCTCCTTTTTTTCTCATTTACAATGACCATGTGTTGCTGCTCTCTGGCTTAAAAATCTGGAACAAATCAGCATTTCAAGTCAAAATGTCAATTCAAAATAAATGTTTTCATTTAATTTCCTGTTAAAATGTCATTGCTGCCAGGTTATTTTGGGTTGGGAAAGAAAGAGAAGGCTTTGGAAAACATGGACTCKGAATTAAAAAATCCACAAAATCAGTGCAGGTGAGGGGCCTGTTTCCTGTTGCAGTTCTATCTGTGAGACAAACTGCTCATTTCTTTGGACTTCCAAGGGTAAGAGCAAAATCTTCCTGACAAAAGATATCCTGGGATTCAGGGTTTTCTGCTTGAGGAAAATACGGATTTTCCAGCAGGATTTTCTTTGCCTGCTAAGTGGGATGGAGCCAATGRGACCTGTCCACTCTTGGTTCAGGGCTGAGCCATTCCTTGTGGGAACAAGAGGGTTTGGAATGAAATGATCTTCCAGGTCCCTTCCAAGTCAAACTATTCTATAATTCCGAGAACCAATTTCACCTTGTCTCACCTGAAAGCAGCAGTTTGGACTTTATGGTTTCACCATGACAAGGATCCATGTGGGTTTCCAAGACAATGATTATTTTTAATGCCCTATCTCCATTTTAAATCCAGGAGGGAAAACACAGCCAAGCAGAGTTGGTCATGTCAGATCAAGCACCAAGGAGAGAAGGAAGAAAGAACGAAAATCAAATGCTTATGAGCTCTGTCCATTTGTGTGCGTTGGTTTGTAGGACCTGTGGTCACAGAGGACGTGACAAAATCAATCATAAATATCTTAATTTGTGCTGGATATCCTCCCAGGATGCTGATTGCTATTCTATAATTCCAAGAACCAATTTCACCTTGTCCTACCTGAAAGCAGCAGTTTGGACTTTATGGTTTCACCATGACAAGGATCCACATGGAATGATTATTTTTAATGTCCTATCTCCGTTTTAAATCCAGGAGGGAAAACACAGCCAAGCAGAGCTGATCATGTCAGACCAAGCACCAAAGAGAGAGGGAAGAAAGAATGAAATGAAATGTTTATTTCACACAATGGAGCTCTGTCCATTCGTGTGCATTGGTTTGTAGCACCTGTGGTCACAGAGGAGGTGACAAAATCAATCATAAATATCTTAATTTGGGCCTGGATGTCCTCCCAGGATGCTGATTGCTGCTGGGGGTGATGAGCTGTTCATGGCAGAGGTTCATGAAATGCTCTCAAGGTTCCAGGTGACCCAGTCCAGGTTTTCAGGAGCACCAGCCCCAGCTCCCTGCCCTGCTGGGTGACAAAGGACCGCACATTGCTCTGGCACTGTGAAAGAAAACACGAGCGGAAGGATGCAGGGAACTTTGGGGTCCTCCCCCTGCTCAGAGCAGGGAGGGAAGCTGCAGTTTCATATCCAGAGGTGAAGGATGGAGCGAGAAATAAATACATAAAGGGACAGCAGAGAAGAATTTATGGCCTGCTAAAGGTGCAGAGCATTTAAATCCGAGAGATAAGTAATTTTATTTATGTTGATGCCAAAGTAAGGAAGATACACGACTTTCTTAAGAATAACTCGCATCTCCTCGGGCTGGTCAATGCTGAAAGGCATGTAATGATTTTTTTTTTATTATTTTCATTTTTCCTCCCCCCCTTTATACACGAAGATGGATGCTCACTAACAGCATTGTATTGTCAGGGCTGTAAATTAGGGAGCAGGGAGAGATCGTTCCCTATCCATCTCTCTGCCTTGGGGAGTGCTTGGCAAACTTCTTTCAAATTTGGGCTGCAAGCTGCACTTTCTCAGAGAAAATCCCTCCTCCCATTTCAAGACTATCCCTAAATTCTCCTTTCCCTACTTCTAATGGGACATGGTGTGAAGTGTATTGACTGCTAAAGATTGGTACCAATCAGGTGGAGTGAAAAAAGTAGGGAAAAAGGAGGATGGAGCAGAACCAGGGGCAAGAGAAGGGAAAACATACTCAGAAAAAAGAAAGCAAAGACTCTCATGGATTTATCTGACTGGAAGCAGCAACGTTGTGGGGATCTTCCTGCTTGGGGGAGTTGGGCAAAATGACAATCGGCAAAACAGTGAGGGTGGAAAAAAAAATAGAAGGGAAGAGGAAAGAAACAAAAATAGGGAAATAATCTGTGGTGGGTATGATCAGAGGGGTGAAGACATCCCTGACTGCCTCTCCAGCCTTGTCGAGCAGCACCACTCATGCATCTAATCACAGTTAAATTGMAGGGAGAAGCTGTAATCCAGCCCTGAAAGAAAGAGGAAAACTCGATGGTCCCGGAGCTGCCGGCAGTGCTGGCAGCAGGAGGGGGAAGCCGGGAGGTGAGAGGGCATYGCTGCCAGAGGAGCTCCTGCCAGGGCTGCTACGGCCAGAGGAGCAGCAGGGGAGCACAAAGGGCCCTTAAATCCCTCTCACAGCCCCTGGAGCCCCTTGTTTCCATCAAGGAGCGCTGCAGGAGCAGCGGGGCTGGTTGGAGCTGCTCCTTCCCCACGCAGCACTGTGACAGCATGTTGGGGTCTCTGCTGCTCAGAGTGACCCTGAGATATGTTAGAAATTCTCTTTTCCCAGCCTGGCGCTTGAAGGAGTCAGAGCTCTTMATTTCTCAGTCTCAAGGTTGTTTATTGTTCCTTATCTATAAAATTCTTTYTCCTGTCCAGCCAAGGTCCGCTCAGCAGGACAGTTCCAGGCWCTCTGCCTGCCCCCAGGGCAGTGTTATCTTTTTATACTAAAAAYTACATGTACAATATTTACAATTACTTCCCAATACCATCACCTATGTTAGACAGTGAGCTCTACTCTAAACCAATCTGTAAGTGCCACCATCACAGCAGAAGATGGAGGCCAAGAAGAAGAAGGAGAAAGTCTGGACACGCCCAGATCCCTCCATCTTGTCCCCCTGAATCCCCATTCTAAAAACCCCAAAATCTACTTTTTTACCTTATGATAAATTCACTATCATTCTACTTAATTTGTCATGGCTTGCAGATCTTCATCTAAGGTTGGTAATTTGCTCCACGAGTCATAATCAAACCCACAGGGGCATCTTGGGCTCTGTGCCAGGGTCTCTGAGCCCCCTGGCAGGGTCTGGGCTGCTCAGGACAGCCAGAGGGATGTTCTGAGTTCCTGACAACAGCAGAGGGACACTCACAGCCTCGAGTGTCCTCCCACATGGCTGGGGTGGGAATGGGAGCCAAGGAGCCAGAGCACATCGTGCCAAAGGCAGCCCCAGCTGAAACCAGGGCCTGCGGGCTGTGTCTCTGCAAGGCATCTTTCAGGACAGGAGACGTGAGTGGTTCTTCAGCTCTGAGAGCTGTCCATGCCCAGAGTGCTGCCCCAGGATGCCAGACAGATGGGCGTGAGCTCAGCACGGCCCCAAAATGTGTCCAATTGCCCCAACAAAGCAGGGCAGGGACCATGGGAGAGCTTTTGGGAATCTAAGCCCTGTTGAAGAAGGGCAGGGACCATGGGAGAGGTTTTGGGAGGCAGAGTCCCATGGAAGCAGGCAGGGTGGATGGAAGAGATTTCAGGGACTGAGCCCTGTTGAAGCAGGGCAGGGTGGATGGGAAAAGTTTTGGGGGGTTGAGCTCCATGGAAGCAGGGCAGGGACCATGGAAGAGATTTTGAGGAGCTGAGTCCCATTGAAAAAGGATAGGGACTATGGGAGATGTTGTGAAGGTGGAGAACAAATGGAGAGACATCAGTTTTTGGTACACATGTGCAAACAGGCAGAGACACTCAAACCTCCAGAGCTCGAGCACCTTCAAACAGCAAAACCACCCAAAAGCATTTTTTGGTTCACAGCTCCATAGAGAAGGAACAAAAGAGACATGAGGGTCCCTTGCTGCAGCAGCAGCAGCTAAGGGCAAAAGGCAAAACCTGCCCCTACCCTTCAAACACCAATTTAATAATAAATAATAAATTCCCTTCCCATCTCCCACTTCCCATATTTTGCTTGCAGCCATTTATTTTGATTCCAACTTATTCATTTTATTGAGTTCTTATTTTATCTCTGTGTTTCCCTGTGTATATCGATTTACAGGACACAAAGGAGTCCTCAGACTTCAGGTAGCCTCAAGGTCTGGCTGCAAGACTTTGAAGAGAAGGATTCTGACAGAGCTTTTAAGACATGGCAAGAGGGAAAATAAATGTATTACACACTTATAAATACACAGGTTTGTGTGTCAGAGTGGTTTCCATTCCAAAGGAGCTGCTGTCACCCCTTGATACGAGTTTGGTAAGAGCCAGGGACAATGTGGGATATCAGGAAATAGTTACAGGTTCACCACAAATATCATCCCCAGCATTATCATGGGAGCTGGGAGAAAGTTTGCACCCAATTTATCATCTTCTTTCCAAGAGAAAGAAAAGCTGACAAAGGACATTGTGAATCATCCAAGTATTCTCTTTTATTACTATTATTATTTTCCTGATTCAGAAAAGTCAACAAATGGCCAGTGGCAATGTTTTCAAACTGAAGTGACCATAATGTGAAAAATAAACTGTGGAGAAATAACCCTTCAGTGCTGAAATCAAATGTCCTGACTTGAGTTTAGAAAAAAATAAAGCAAAAAAAGAGTGGTGAGCCATCCAAAATAATTCGTGTTTAACTCCTCAGCACATCAAATACTGAAAATAAATATACAATTAACACAAAAATAGTGATTTGGGTTGAAAGGGGGCTGTAATTAGCTGCTGGCCTTGAGAGCTGCCTGCCCTCCCTGCTGCTTGCACACATGGAACTGTGTGGGAAGGGACCTCTCAAAGGTCACGTAGTCTAAACACGCTTGAAAATGTCCCTGGCGAGCTGGAGAAACCCAGAAATCACCAAACCTACCCCAAATCACGAAACCTACCAATTTCCTGGGAAATCAGCCTCCTGAGGGTTGATTTCCCAGGGGAAAATATTTATTTTTACAGGCTGGGGAGATGTGTGGGTGTGAGGGGACCATCATCCATGGCTTCAGAGCCACAGGACTGGGAGCACCTGAGGTTCAATGGTGATCACTCAGTCACCTCCCAAATTGCATCCCATGGCGTCCTCATCTGTGATGGGGGCTCTGAACTCCCAGCAAAGCCTCTCCCAAAGCTCTGATGGCTCTCTCCCATSGGAGCCTTTCCCTCCTCCTGCAATCCGGGGATGCTCCAGCGGGGTCCGAAGGGACGCGGAACCGCGATTTGGGCAGAGCAGCGCATGGCTGAGGACAGAAACAGCAAACTCCTCCCTGGAGCACAGATGGGAGGGAGAGGGTAATCTTCTGGAAAAGCCTCTAATTGTCTGCCCACACCAATAATTCCAGCGTGCTCGTCCCCCTCCCYGTGTGTAATTACAGCGCTCCATCTGTCTATCAGCAGGTTTTTACAGCTCCTGACGGCACCCGGCGCTCAGCCCCGCAGCCACACCAGGCCTGGCTGGGTTTTTGCTGAAGATTTAAGGATGTTTCTGACACACATCCCAAAGACAAGGCTCTGGGGACAGCAAATCCGTCTCGTGGGCTGGCGAAGGCGCCCGTAAAACTCCTGGGATAATGGCTACGAGCTGCATTCCAGTGCCAGAGCAGGAGGGGCCGAGGGGGCTGGTTTGTTTGCAGCAGTTTGCTGTTGCTTTTGGGCTGGGTTTAATTTTTTTCTTTAGGACACCCTCCTATTTTAATTCATAAGTAAGTCTGGCTGCTCTGCAGCAGCTCAGTGCTGCTGGCTMTTGAGTGAGCCAAGATAAAAACCCAACCGGGAGTGCTGGCGCATTCTAGGTGTGARAGAGAGAGCCCAGGAGGGTGGTTTTGCAGTGGTTTTGCAGATTTTACCCTCTTCTCCCATCCCTTCTCAACAGCAAGCAGGTGAGGATGCTCTRTGCAGGAAGGTTTGGCATTGTGGTTGTGGTTGCCTCCAGCCCCTTCTCATGGGAAATCCAGGTGAGGTGGGAAATTGGGGGCGCGACACAACTTTGTGACCCAGAAATTTCAAATGAATCCAGCAGAGCAGTTTGAGGTGCACCACAGTTRGAAACCAACAAAGGCCATATTCATCCCAACAGAGCGTTGAAAGGGTGTAGCAGGGCGTGTCTTTGCAGAAAAACCAAAAATATATWAAAAATAGAGATATAAATAAACCCTCACAGTACTGTTTGAACAATGCAGCTCCAGCTGAATGATGTCCATGCACTTCCATCATTTCACAACATCAAGGCTCATTTTTCAATATCAAGGTCCTTTAGATGATAAATGAGTTGCAGGATTTGTGGTGGGGTGATTTTTCAGACTCCTTTCCAAGAGGAGTTTTGGGATCAGGCATGTCCGAAGCTATCCRTCCACTACCCCAAACATCAGGATATGGAATCCCAGAATGGTTTGGGTTCAGAGRGACCTTAAAAGTAATTTTGTTCAACTCCCTGCCATGGCCAGGGACACCTTSCACTGTCCCAGGCTGCTCCMAGCCCTGYCCAGCCTGGCCTTGGGCACTTCCAGGGAYCCAGGGGCAGCCACAGCTGCTCTGGGCAGCCAATTACTCATCAAGCTCTGAAAGAGCTTTAARCTTAAAGAACTTTTTATCACAGAATCCCAGAATGGTTCAGACTGGAAGGGACCTTAAGGATCACCACATTCCAGTTGGGTTTTTTTAATCCAAATCGTGCTTTTTTCTGCCTTTTTTCTTGCTTTTTTTTTTTCCTTCTTGGGACAGTAACTTCAGAAGGGATTCCCTTAATCCATAAACTAATTGGATGCAGCAGCTCTCGCTGCCTATCGATGATAATCCAGGCACAGGCTTGTGATCTAATGATATTGTGATCTAATTCCTGCTGACACAAACACCCAGGAGCTCCCAAGTTTCAGGAATGCTCAAGACTACCCAGGGAGAACACAGAGCTCTCCTTGGTTTGCTTGGTTTTATTGCTCTCCTTGGTTTGATGGTGGGGTAGGCCCATCACTTTCATTTTTGGGGTAAACTCAGAGATGCCTGTGTTTGGCTCTTGTTGCTGTCCAAGAAAGGCAAAATGGATATTAAATTAAATTAGTGCTTCCAGCCCTGTGGAAAGGTCACACGTTGCCTTGGCACACAGAGCTGGGCACAGGAACTGAAGTGTGTTTTACACCAGGGAGGCAGGAGATATTTCCCCTGGGGCTGGATTGCAGCATTCCCTGCCCTAAGAGCAATCCTGCCCCACTCACTCTGAGCCCAGCACTTCTGGCAATCCCAAAGTCGTTAAGATTGGAAAAGACCTCCAGGATCATCCAGTGCAGCCCTCAGCCCAGCACTGCCAAGGCCACCACCAACCRTGTCCCTTGGCACCACATCCACGTGTTTTCTGAGCCCTTCCAGGGACAGTGGCTGCCCTGGGCACCCTGTTCCAGGGCTTGGCCACTTCTCAAAGGGTGCCTCCGAGCATGTCCTGACAATGCTGGAGCATCACAATTCCAAATCTCCCTGGGAATGGAGGAAAGTATTCCTGCCTGCCACCATCTTCCCAGGCAATTTAAAATCTGGGAGGTGACTGAATGATCACCCCTTGAACCTCAGGCCCTCAGGTGCTCCCTGTCCTGTGGCTCTGAAGCCGTGAATGATGGTCCCCTCACACCCACACATCTCCCCAGCCTGTAMAAATAAATATATTTATCCCTATGGTCGCCGGGTTACTTCCTTCCCCCCTTCTCAGTGTTTATCACATTTTCTCCTGGCAAATTGCAGCACTGCTTTGCTTTTGAAAGGAACTAAATGAGCCTGTGAAGTCAAGCATTGGAGAGTATCAAAATGTCTGAAATAAATAATATCAGAATAATGATCCTGTAATAGCACAGATTGTTTGTTGTTGTCGGGTACTTTTCCTTTCCCCCCCTGTTGTTATTTGTGCTACAAGAGCACCCGGTTGGGATCCTTGTTTCCTTTTTAAAAGCCACATTAAAAGGGGAAGYAATTAAATCCCGATTAAAGGCAGCAGTTGCTCCCCTGCCCACCTTCCCATCTCCTTCCAAGGCAAAAATGTTCTCAACAAGAGCGTTTTAAATATCACTKCTGACCCTGAAGGAACCAAAGTGTCTGGATAATGGACTGGGGAGCCTTTCCCCTTCACATCAGCAACACAAAGCTCCAGCCAGAGCGAATTCTGGGGCTTTTTGTGCAGCTCATTCTTCCCCCCAGGGCACCACTGTCGCCCAGATGCTTGGATGGAGTTTTATTTCCTCTCCTGYGGGTTTCCAGCACTGCACCAGCAACTTCTCCCAGTGCTAAATGGGATTTCTAACAAAGAACCAAGCAAAAGGCGAGGCTGGTAATTCCCTCCCTAAATCAGGGCAGGAGCAGAGCTGCCCCAGGATGGCACAGGCAGAGGCTCTCCCATGTCCCAGSTTTCCTGTGGAAAGGAGAAGGAGCCCTGGAAGCTCCTGTGAGCACAAGTTCAGGGAAATCATTCCATAAGTGCCACTCTCCATGAGTAACCATCACCTTTCACATTTATTCAGTCACAGACTCCTCCCTCAGCACCAGGAGTGAGGGTGGGGAACTCCCACAGCACCAGGGAAAGGTGGCAGGGAAAAAAAGATAACCCCCATGTAATTAAGTGTCTCAAGTAAAGAGTTGATTTAGATTTAATAAGAATGTTATTCTAAGTCAAACAAATGCCAATTGGTTATTAAGAACCTCATTACTGCAGTGGAACACCTGCCACCAATGGGTTTTTTCCATGTTTTCTGGCTGCAGACTTGTTAAATCTCAATAAATACTCTTTTAATAATTAATTAGCATTTAATTAATAGACAATAACAGTTGAGAAAGGTTGGTGTATCCTTCTGTATTGAGCAGGAGCTGCTTGGGAGCTGACACATGAAACAGAGAGGGCCGCAAGGACTCGTCTGCATCCAGGCTTGGATGATGGACCTTCATCCAACACTCCTGGTCTGCAATTTGCTGGGCACCCACCTCAGTCCAGAAATATGGTCTGATCCCTTGGGATCACACCCTGGACCTGAGACTGCCGGGTGGATGCAGCTCACAAACAGAGATGCTGGAATGCCTCACCAAGGCCTTGRCAAAGTTTCTGGGGCTTGAAGAGCTAAAACCGTAGCAGTCAAAAAATAAACAAACAATTCCCCCAAGGAATTAGAGGGATTTGTTTTGACACTGGCAGAAAAAATAAGAGGGACACATTTTCCACCTTTAGTTTACTTTTAATTTCAAATTATTCCTCTCTCTTAGCAAAACCTGTACACAAACACTCGTTGCTAAGAGGGAACATTGCACCTGGGAGTTGAGCAAAGCTCTGCATTTGATCTCAACCTTTCTTTGTTTTTTCTATCMCTGGTTTGCTGAAAATCACAAAGAATCTTCCTTAGGCTCAACCCAAGGCAAACCCTAACCCCACCCCACGCTGCTGCCCCAGCCCCTGGCAGCCTGCAAAGCTGAACAATTCCTGTTCCCTCTTCACCTCTGGAGCCAGGGGTTCATCACCACTGCCCAAAAGGTGGGGGCATCACCCCTGTGCTGCCTCCCTGGCAGATCTCAGGGGTGTCCTTGTGGATCAAGGATATTTACAGGGATGGTCCAACCAGAGCTGCTGCAGCACTCGGTTGGCCAATGCCAGCCAAAAGTGGCATCAGCTCTCTGGCTGTCCCCTCATGCTGGTCAGGCACAGGAACCTCATCTTCGGAGGTTCAGGGGTGATGGGGGAATCCATTCCCTCCTAGTGGGTAAAACTCCCTCTGCTTTGCCCTCCCAGGAGTGCAGGACCCTCACAGGATGGTTCATAGCAAGTCCTGGGGCTCACCCTTGACTCAGGGGGCACCTCCAATCCATGGGAATGCAGCAGCTTCCAAAGAGCTTAATGCTTTTATAAGCAACACCAGGGAGGGCAAGAGGGTTGTGTGCACAAAATGCAGCCCTGTGAGCAAGTGAAAGGCTTCTTCTTTCTGAGGAAAAACATTGCCAAATCTTTGCATCACCACACACCCTCCCCAAAACCCCTGGGGGTGTCAGCTCTTCCCTGGGACTGATGGGTCTCTCCCTCCTTTCTGGGGTGAAGGTTCATTCCACTCAACCATGGTCTCACYCCCTCCCCAGGGTGGATAAAGAACCCTGGTATTGGGTAGGGATTGAAGAATCCTCAAGTGGTTTGRGTGGCAAGGGACCTTAAAGCTCACCCTGTTCTATCCCCTGCCATGGCAGGGACACCTTCCCCTGTCCCAGGCTGCTCCCAGCCCCATCCAGCCTGGCCTTGGGCACTGCCAGGGATCCAGGGGCAGCCCCAGCTGCTCTGGGCACCCTGTGCCAGGGCCTGCCCACCCTCCCAGGGAACAATTCTCAATTCCCAATATCCCATCCAGCCCTGCCCTCTGGCAGTGGGAGCTATTCCCTGTGTCCTGTCCCTCCATCCCTTGTCCCCAGTCCCTCTCCAGCTCTCCTGGAGCCCCCCTTAGGCACTGGAAGGAGCTCTGAGCTCTCCCTGGAGCCTTCTCCCCYCCAGGCTGCACACTCCCAGCTCTCCCAGCCTGGCTCCAGAGCAGAGGGGCTCCAGCCCTCAATGAGGTCCCCTTTGCAYCCACCCATTCCCCATCAGACCCCATCCAAGAGGCACCCACATGGATCTGGCCAGCCAAGGGTTACCTTGTTATTTCCTTCCTGATTTATGTAAACTCCTGCACCACGTCCTAATAAGAAATCAGTTCCTGTCATCATCTTTATTTCTTATTCCAAGCTGCAACACTAAAACACTTCACGGTGATTACAAATAGCAAAGTTATTTTTTGCCAAGTCCTCGCATCAAACTTAATAGCACGGTGTAATGCCACCCCGCGCTGATGTGTGGCATATTTAATATCCATCTTTCTTGGAAATAACAGTGCTCCGAAATTAGAAGGGACTTAAGCAGCGAAATAATTAATGTGGATAACCATCATAAATGCCACAAATGGAACAAATACAGATAGCAGCGAACCGTGATTGTTAATACTCTAACCTGGTGTGACAGAACTTTAAAAAATGAAACCTTTTTCCCCAGAGACTGGTGGGAAATTAGAAAAAAAGGGGATTTCTCTAATTGCGTCGTCCCTCCTCGTTAGCAGCCACCCAGCCCGCAAGGCACACGTGGTACCTGCACTCCCAGCCTGCTGCACCCCATTAGCAGCAGGCTCTTATTAGGGCCAGGCTTATCAGTGCTAATTATTTGGGTTGCTATTAGAGGGAGCAGCAGAGGTGCAGCACAGAATGCTTCACACTCCAACTTCAGCACAGGAATGGCCAATCAAGCCAGGATTAAACTGAACCCACCCCATATATCCTTTTTTGTGGGGAGGAAAAGCCTCGTGGTGTGCCCTCAGTGCCTCTTTTGGGCGAGCATCCCTTCTTTTGTCTGTTTGGTAGGTACTCTTTGGGCCAGGCATCCTTTGGCTCTGGGCAAGTGGWGCTTCCAACCTTGAATCAAAAATGCCAGAATGGTTTGGATTGGAAGGACCTTGAAGTTCATCTCTTCCCAAGCCCCTGCCATGGGCAGGGATGTCACCCACTAAATCAATGCACCCACTGCATCCTCATCCAAACTGGCCTTGAACACTTCCCAGGGTGGATTAAATACACATTAAAGAGGAAATTACAACAGACATGAGAGGGAAGAGCCTCTTTGTCCATAGGGAGCTGCAGCTGGCACTGTGGAGGGATATGAGGGGACCCAGGGATATGAGAGCCCATCTGGCACAAACAGGAGGGTCACAGACTGCAGGACATCTCATCCCAGCCCTGATGAGCGTCAGTGTTTTCACTCCTTCCCCTGAGACCTCCCTTCTTCCTCTCAATTATCTCCAAATCCAGTCCGAGGGAGTGGAAGGATTTCTCCTCACTAACCCCATGCTGTGCAGAAATGACACAGACTGTTCTGGGCWGGGGACAGAAGGGCAGCAGCTCATTCCCTCCTCACCCCGTGCACCACAGACCAGGAGGGAGCCTGGGGGGGTGTGGGGACATCACAGAGCCGTGAGTTCACAGAGTCTCTGAGGCTGAGGAGGTGAAGCCCGAGGTGTTTCCAGCACTGGGCAAGACTCACGTCCGTGGAACAGGGTCACTGAACAGCACCTTGGACATCAGCAGCACCAGCAAAACCATGGAAACCATGGAATCACAGGACATTCTGGGTTGGAAGGGACACRCAAGGGTCATCGAGTCCAACTCCTGACCCTGCACAGGACATCCCAAGAATCCTACCCTGTGCCTGACAGCAATACTCAAGATGGAAGTAACAGACCATGGATTAAAAAAAAAAAGACCTTGCAAAGTCCTCTTCACTCCAAACCACTGAGACCACAGCAGATTTCATGTCCTGGGGACTTATCTCAGCCTCATACTCAAGCATGCCTGAGACCAGGACTTCCACTGCTCTGTCTGGATCACAGCCATGACCTTGTTTCRATCCCAAGAGCATCAAGGCCTCAGMAGCTTGGAGCCTGCTCCACACTGCCAGATCCTGCTCAACATTGGGCATTTCAAGAACCCCAACATTTGCTGGATGTGATGCTCTAAATTCCCTTAAAACTCCTTTTTTTGCTCTGAGCAAGGCAGGGGATTTTCACCCATAGCCTCCCATGATGATCAGAGGGTTTCAGAGGCTTCAGAGGGCTCTGAGTCAGCTGCAGCTGAATTTTGGTGCCTTTTGCAGGGCTGCAGCACCAGGGTTTGGCAGCATTTCACACATCTCCCAAAGCAGGGGCAGGTGTTTTTACACCCAGCCTGTCCTGCTAAAGGAGCCCAGTCTGCTCACCCAGCCCTTGGAAAACAAATCAGGAAGCAGAAAATCCAAAGTAAAATCCGAAGCAGRCAATGATCTTCCTAACTGGCCTAGTGGAGGAGACGTGGAAGGAGCTGGCTGGCAGATGGGTCCCCTTGGGGTCCGYGGCTTTGTCACTCCCTATAAGGCGTCGTGGAGCAGCCGCCGCGCTCGGTCCTCCCTCTGCCTGGAGATGGAGCAGGAATAACCCTCCCGAAATCCCAGCACCCTCCTCCCTGAGGGCACGAGGCAGGGCCATCCTCATGCCTGCTGTGGCCACAGGAGCATCCCCTCCCTGCTCACCTCCAGAGAGGTCCTGCAGGACTCTGCACACACACACGGCCAAGGGTTATTTATGGTGCCAGCGTGAAGTCATTGAGGCAGAGGCGAGTGCGGAGCRTGACATCCTGTGATGTATGGGTTAGGACAGCTTGGTGCTGAGAATGCCATGAAGTATTAATCTCAAGGAGATGCTACTGAACTCAAGAGAGACTTAACATCAGCACAGAGAGATCAAAGATATGATATCTCTGGCAGAGCGTGCTATCAGAAGTGATCATAGGAAAAACAAAGGGGTCATTTTAGTGCCTTTGCATTAGCAGAGCGACTCGTAGCCTCCAGGCAGAGGAGAACAGCAATTTTTCCCCGATCCAAACCAACGTGCACATGGGATTTTCTGACATTTCTTTACATCTCATTGTGGGCTGCCAATAAATGGAGGCATAAGAACGTCAAATCGCTTTTCTCTCGGAACTCGTGAGCTGCCCTAGGTATTTTTCCCTTTTGAAGCTTTCCAGACAGCCCACGACCCGAACTCTTAAGACCTCTAAATGCAAAACTTCAGCAGTAAATGAATGCTTAAGCATCTAGGTCACAACAACATCTGCATGCTGGGAAAATCCTGACAGGAGAMTCAGCCACTCTCTGTGCAAGGGGAAAAAGGGAAATCCTGTCCTGGCTAAACCTATGATGGCTTTGGGAAAGGGCTTTGTGTAGTGTTGGATTTTCACCAGGCACCAAAAAGCCCTGAGTGTGTTTTGAGCTGCTCTCTCCCCAAACCAAGTTATGCTTTTCTGTACTGAGGGCCAAAGAGTTTGGTGAAAAAAGTGTTTGGTCCATGCAATGTCTGTCCTTGGATGTGGGACCAACCTCCTGTGAACTTGGGATGCAAATAGCCCAGGAGTGTCTGGAATATTTTGAACACAATCATGCCTGGAAATTGTTTGTGGTGTCCATCGTGTGCTGGAGAGGGAGGGTTGCACTTGAGAGACCTAGGAAGGAGCAGCAACACAGATATTTCATGGGTAAAGCTGTCATGAGGCTCATCCCAGCTGCCAGCACTGTTCCCTGCCTGCTGAGAGGGCAGCAGGATTCCCTTTGCAGTATGGAGACCYCAGGAATGGGCACTGTCCCCTTCAGACTTGTCCCCCCATGCCATGCCTCAGTTTCCCCAAATCACAGAATCAGAGAACCACAGATTATCCTGAGCTAGAAGGGACCCACAGGATCATCCAGTCCAACTCAACAGATCCCCCAACAACCTCACCCTGTCCATCCCTGGCAGTGCTGTCCAAATCCTCCTGGAGCTCTGGCAGCCTCAGGGCTGTGCCCATTCCCTGGGGAGCCTGGGCAGTGCYAGCACCCTCTGGGGGAAGAACCTTTCTCTGATATCCAGCTTAAACCTCTCCTGGCACAGCTCTGTGCTGTCAGTGGGAGTGGATGCTCTCCTTTGAACAGCAGCTTGGGAGCTGCAGCACAGAAGGATGTGAAGAGTTTTCTACTGCTCTAAGAAAACAGGAAAGCCTGGAGACTTCAACTAGTGGAAAATTGAACCCTATGGGAAGTCAAATCTTCGTGCAGTCCCCCAAGAACCTCCTAAGCTCAAAATATCCAAAAGACCTCATGAAAATACAGAGTCAAGCAAAAAAATAAACCACCTGAAATTTTCCATTTCRGGCCCTCATGGCATCCCCTTCCTGAGCCCCCACTCGAGCCCACCATCCCACTGTGGCACAGCATAGAGACACATGCTCCTGCAGCTCCCTGCAGCCTCTTAATTCCCTTATTCCATCTGCAGCTGCCTGCACTTTCAGAGGGTCACTTCCCAATGCTTTTTAATTACTTCCATTAGGTAACACCGTGCCCTGAAGGCTCGTTGGGAAATCCTCCGTAAATCACGGTATTATCAAGACTAAGGAGAATTCGGGCTCCCCAAGGACAGAGCTATTGTAGTCCTTGTACAGGAGAGGGCAAAAGGCACGGGGAATAATTAAGAGATTTGCTCTATAGCCCAAAGGTACTCAGTGCTGGAGTCCAGACAAATCTGACACTGATTTCTGGCCCTTAATTCAAACGTGCTGGGGAGGGAAGGGGCTGCTCAGCTTGACTTGCACGGCTTCGGGCCTGACCTGAGTGTTCCAATTATATCCTCTGCTATATTCAGGCCTCAGGTGTGGTGATTCCACATGCTCCAGGCTGGAACGGAGGAGGAGGCAACACCAGGAACAACTGGTGCTGCAAGCAAAGTCAAGAAAGCAGCAACCTATTGGAGGATCCTGATGAAGAACACACAGGAACCTGACCAGGAATGTTTAAAACTAATTAGGACAAAGCCTGGGAAGCAGACAGCATGATACAACATGGGACTGGATGTAGGGAACAAACCCACRGAAGTCCCTGTCATGTAATTTTTAGGGGTGTAGTTTGCCGGTGAGGTTGGAGGAAGCCCTGGCAAGAGAAGAGGCTCCATTCTTGCTCACTTCRGGATCTCTCACTCCCTGGAAAGAAACCTGCTCTTCTGGCAAGATCCAGGCTCTCATCAGCTTCCTTATGCCAACAGCCAGGCAGGAGTCTGGTGGCCTCCTGTATTGTCACATAACATAAAGTCTGAATCATTGCTGTTCTGCTTCCATCATCATTAATATTCTTAAAAGGTTCCTGGAAACACATTTACACACGGCTACATGAGCTGTTTCTGCGCTGTCTTGAAATTTAAATGCGAGTTTTAGCCAGGCTTTTGATGTGCTGTTTACTTTAATTATTGTTCTCCCCCTGTCTGTGTCTTGCCACGATGTCATTTAATATTTTATACGTTTCCCGAAGTCCCCTTTCAGTCCCCAGCGTGCGCAACTCCGCGTCCTCCCCCGCCTCCTCCCCACCCCACAACTTGCACTTCTAACTTTTCAGGGGCCAGCTGTAAACAAGATGTGGCATGTCACCGAGATTATCCTCCCGTGGTGACTGCAGAGGGGATAAATAAACCAGGAAACAGATGCTTCCCAAGCTGGCATGGGGAGCCAACACCAGCTCTGTGCAGATGCGCGGCTCCTTGCCTGGCACAGGCAGGTACCCGCCAGCCAAAGGGATGGGAGGATGCTAAAAAAAAAAAAAGCATCTGCACTCCATGCATCTTTCAAGGATACACTGGAAAATCCTGGAAATCTGCTTCTTTCCTCGTGCCTGGCACAGCTCTGTGTTACCAGATTGCTTCAGCCACACAGGAATGCTATGAGTTCGCATTGCAGGTGCCAGAAGATGGCACTCCAGAATGCACAGCTCTGGGCCTGCCTTTGCCAGCCCAATAAAGCTGAGGATGTCTCCCTGTGGCTGCTTTTATACCAGCTCATTACGTTAGGAAAACTTTGGTGTGAGTTCTGTGTGTTGTGAGCATGAGGGCTGTTAATTTGATATTCCTTTTCTGGTCCCTAATGGCCAATCCAGGAKATGTCTCCATGGCCAGGGCAGGGGGTGGGGGATGTAAGAAACTTGGCTCATCTCATTTGTGAGCTCCCAAATGTGAGCCAGACTGGGACCAGGAGCCAGGGAGGGCCATTCAGAGCACAGAGTAGTCCCCACATCCACCTGCATTCCTCCACTGGGGCATCCTGAACAGCCACCCCTCTTGGCCAAAGCAGACCCAGAATATTTGGGTGAAGTCTTGAAGGCTGCACCAAGACAAGGAGCTCTAATGTCATGATATCTATATGTCTATATAGATATCTATATGATATCTATAATGTCTAATCTCATGATATCAAGAGCTGGTGACCCTAATATGGGTTTTTTTGCAAAAGCTGGAGGAGGAGTGATGGAGAGGGATGTGGAGAGCCATGGAGGGGCACAAACACCTCCTCACAGTTCAATCTCCTCTTGGCAGGGAGGAAAAAAGTGTCTCTGCCACTTCCCATCCTCTGCCTTCAGGAGTGGGAACCAAATGAGCTGAGGGAGCCCCAGCCTTGGGGCAAGGAGGGACCTGCTCAGGGCTATGAAATCATACAACTTTTACAGGCACTGCAAATGTGCTGGGGAAGAGTGAGGCACAGAGTGAAGCACAGGAGGCAGCCAAAGAGCAACGCAGGAAAAAGCTAAAAAAAGACGGATGGTGAAAGGAGGTTCTGAGCATCCTGCCCTGTTCTGGGCCTGCTGGGGCAGTGCTGTGCTCACACCTAATCCAGCTCCAGCCACGGCTGGGTGAGCAATCAATAACGCTGCGATGGCACGGGTGGCTAAAAAGTCTTGAGGGACAGAAATCCGATGCTGAACTCCAGGTAACGTGCTGAAGGGGGGTGGTGAGGCTCTGCCCAGGCAGCTGTCATGGCATGACAGCCTGAGGAGAAACTGAAATTACTCACTGCCAGACATCCTGGCTGGATGCTGCTCCCTCCTCCTCCTCCACTGCTTCAGGGAGAAAATGCTGCCGGGGAGCAGACTCCAGCTCAAGCTGTCACCGTTTCACTGGGCTGCCATGCCAGACGGGGCTCCCCCAGGTTTTGGAAGCACCAAGTCTTTCTCCAGGCTCAGGTAAACATGCCCTTGGAGCAATGCCAAGGAACCTGGGATGCTCCAAGAGTTTGCCACAAGTATTGGATAAAGAGGATGCAAACTCCAACCTCCCTTATCCTGGTGTGTGATGGGAAGAGCACCCAGCACGAGCCATGGAGGGAAGGAAATCTGTGGCTGGGAAGGTCTGCTCAGCCCCGTGGTTATGGCTGAACAGAGAGGATGGAGGGAACAGAAATACGAGGAGCAGGGATGATGTCTGACCCACCCACCATCAGCAGCRCAACAGCAGGAGGGTAAAGCATCATCTCCATATGCAACAGGAAAATAATGACCTGGATCCCACTGCTCTCATCCTGACCACTGGAACCTCCAGTSTTTTCCAGATCAGAGAATCCAGATGAGGGAACTGAAACTCAGATCAGCATTTTGRGTTTTTCCTCCCACAGAAACCCCATTTCCTCTTTCTTTACTCCCTTTACCTTGCCCCCACATGTCCCACATCTGTGTGACGTGCTCTGCCCAGGCAAGGGGACACTGGGCTCCTGCTGTCCCTTCATCACATGTGCCCATGATCCTGCTCAGTAATTCTTGGAGCATCAAGCTAATTAATCTATCACTCAATGAAATTGCACTGAGCATTAATGAAGCCATTTAGTATTCACGCAGAAACTTCTCTCTCCATTTCCACAAGTGCTCCATTGTAGATCAGCATTTGTTGGGCAGTAATTAATGGTACTTAATCCTTAAATCCTTAAATTGTTTCTAATTTGGTAAGCAGCAGAGTTGCAGCAATCCATCTCTTTGCTGCATTTCTGTGGAGCTGTTTGAGACCCTCCCCTGGGTTATCCAGAGGTTCACCAGGGGCTGTGCCAGGGAAGGAGGACTCTCTGACTTTCCCTCATTTCTGTCGGTGACTTTCTGAAAAATGACTTCATCTCTTTTACACCCGTGTGTCCATTTGTGTAACTAAGGAAAATGCTTATTTTCCCTCAGGAGGATGAGTCAATAGCACAAAGAGCTCCTAAAGCAAAGGGATCGATGTGTAGGAGAGTGGAGATTTCCACCTTTTGATCTCCCATGCATGTCCAGGAGCTGGGGGACACTGAGGCATGAAGTGAGAGAACAGGAGCCTTTCACTCCTTGCTTTGCTCTTTGAAATTGCTGCTCATTCACCAAGAGATGAAGCAGCACTTACTGCTCCTCACACATTTTATGGAAGTTCTGAGCACGTCCCCATGCAGCCACAGGAATAAATGAGTCCTCCCAGAGTGAGCAAACACCTCCCTGATATGCAAACAGACGCAACAGATGGGTTCCTTTTCTGCCCTGTGCTTTTCTTTTGAAGACAACCAGAGTTTCATGTTAAAACAGCAGAACCAAGGGCAATGCAAGTGGCTGGAGAATTGGATTCTGAGAATTAAAGGGAATATTGGGTCATTCTCCATGCAGCTCCAGGGGCTGGATGAGAGCATGGAAACAACCACAGCTATTTGGAGGACCTATTCCTAATCACCTGCTGATGAAGGTGAGTCCATAACACTCCACATTCCCTGTCCCATACCCCACCATCCCAGCAGAAGTGGGGGTTTTATTCCTCTTTCAGTTTTCTTGATGAAACCAAGCTGGTTTCTCCTCCTCTCTTCACTGCAAGACTGTTTAGTCTTATCCACAATATCCACTTGAGGAAAACCATCCCTTATTTTTCACACAAAGCAACCCCCAACCCTCTCAGCTTTTCCTCACTGACAGCTTTCCAAAAAATCTTTCTTTTCTGGACACACTTTGCATTTATCCCGCTGTGCAATACCACAGCTTCCCACCTCTCCAAATGTTTGGATACACTTTGTGTTTGCTTCCTCAAACAGTGACCAAATATTTGAGGTTTCTGGTTTGTTTGGTTTTCTTGTTCTCCAGTGAAAGTAAGCAAGGAAAGAAAAACATAAGGGGAGGGAAAACACCCATAAATCTCCCAATGGTTACTAATCAAGCTGAGCCAGGGACAAAAAATTCCCTTTCTCACCTCTTTTCTGGCCACCCCATCCTCCATTCCTGCCCCAGCATTAGGCAGGGCTGTATTAGGACAGATTATGACCCTATGGGGATACAAACCCCTAAAGCTGAGGGTATGTGCTGGCGTTCCATGTGCCAAATCCGCAGTCCTTTGTAAGTCCCTGCTGTRGGAATGTGCTGGAGAAATGCAGACTCACTCCTTGCACAGACTCTTTTAGCAGAGGTAACCTCAGCTGCCTCCAGAAAGGGATTGAAAAGGTCTTTGGTTTGCAGCTGCTGAACGGGGTTGGATGAGAAGAAGAGCTTACAACATTTTTTGACACCACACTTTGATCAATTGGACAGATTTAATATTACAGAAATATTTCATTTTTCAATGTGGATGGGAGAGAGAAAAAAAAATCTAATCATCCATCCAGAAGGCCTCTATATTTTTCATAATTCACTGGAAAGAAAAGTAAGAAATACARTCCCCAAACCTCTGATTTAAAATCCAACTTAACTTGAGGTAATTTCTATCATTAGATCAAACTGTGCRATCTTCACTTTCTCCTTAGTTTTCAAGCCATTGTTCTGTGTTTTTCCAAGGTATTATTTAACCAAAGCAGCATCTAATTGTATTTTCTCTTTGCATTAATTTTTAAGGAGGAAATGAATGGTGTGGGGGAAACAACATGATGAATTCATGTCAGGGAAGGTGGATGGGGCTGAACCCCACACATGGAATCAAATCTGTTTTCACAAACACCAGAAGAAGGAAAAAAGACACCTGGAGAACATCAGGGAAAGGTTTCCACCTGCCACCTCTGCAAGGTGACACTGAGGAGGCACCTTCCCAATAACACAATTAAGGAATTAATGGGAGACTCCTCAATTCTTTGGGAGCTGAACCGGGTCGGGGACACTTGAACAAAGTCGTCGCTAATGAACTTGGTGTGTTCATCAGGCAGGAGCTGTCCCAGAGCCTGGCTGAGCTTTACAATATTTATAGCACAAGTCACCTTCTCCTTTGAAGGGGAATCAATCCAAAAGCCACCCTTCAGTATCCAAATGCAGTCCCAGGAATACTTCTTAAGGATGATGGACCTGACAACGCCTTGGGATGGGAAGGAGCTATAGTGTAGGTCCTGCCTAGACTAGAGGTCTATGACATCTTCCAAATGAAACCTTTTCCAAAGTCATCACTCTGCCCTTGATCTCTTTCTTCCCATCTCCCTCTGCCTCTCATTTCCTTGGATGTGTAAAACAGATGATGATGGGGAAGAGCAGCATTATTACACCTTGAATCAGGGCAAGGTCGGGATGAGAGGAATGACCAAGGACTGTCCAAGACACTTAGTTTATCTGGTTTCCAGGCCCTCTTGAAAAAAAATTCCCCAAAAACCCATGGAAATAAACCCAGCCAAAGTATGCTGGAGAAATGAGGTCAACAGGAGAAACACCCAATTAGCGGTGTTTTGTGGCTGGATGTGGTGTGCCAGCTGGGATTCAGGGAGTTGCTGCGCCTCAGGAAAAAGAAGAGAAGCTTAAAATAATAACATCTAGTGCTCAGAGAGCATTTTGCATCTTCCCAGTGTGACATGAACTTTAATTAGTTTGTGAGTCGAGATGGTGCTGGGTGAGTGGGAGATCCCTGTGCAACATGACCAGTGCCAGAGRCTGGTGTGGGGCTGTGGGGGCTGGGTCCACTCTGGGGAGAGGGACAACTCCAATGGTTCCAGGTGGCACAGGGAGGAGGAAAACTCCTGGCAGAGGGATGGAGCTGTCTGAGCTTCAAAAGGGGCACTGGTGAGTTCAGCCCTGTGGCTGAGTTCCAAGAAAACTCTGCTTACATGGAGGTGAGGTCATGGTTAAAAAAATAACCCCCAAATGCTCTGGGATCAAGCAGCAGCACCTGAAACAAGAACTACAGGGTGAGGATGGAAAGTCTCCCACTTCAATCCTGCAGAGGTTTGAGATGCTGCTGGAGGTACACAGTGGGCAACGCTCGGTTGAGACAGCTGGGATTGGACTTCAGTGTTTCTGCAGAAGAGTGTGGTCTGGAGGAGATTTCTGATATCAGAGACAGGGGCAAAGGGAGAATTACTTGTTTTCCCATCCGAACTGTTTCCCTCAAAGAGCTGGTTCATGTCAGGAAATGCTGCTCCTGGTGTGGTTCCTGACTGGAGGAAATGGCAGCCAAGAGAAATTAGATGGCTGGTCTGGGGGTCTCTAGCTGGTCACCGTGACCCCAAGATGTGTTAGAAAGTCTCTTTTCCCAGCCCRGTGCTCAAAGGAGGAGTCAGAGCTCTTCAGTTCTCAGTCTCAAGGTTGTTTATTGTATCTTATCTATAAAATTTTTTTCTCCTGTCCAGCTGAGGTCCGTTCAGCAGGACAGAGGCACGCTGCCTGCCCCCAGGGCAGTGTTATCTCTTTATACTAAAAACTACATATACAATGTTTACAATTACTTCCCAACACCTATCACTTATGTTAGACAGTGAGCTTCTACTCTAAACCAATCTAAAAGTGCCACCATCACAGCAGAAGATGGAGGCCAAGAAGAAGAAGAAGGAGAAAGGCTGGACACGGCCAGATTCCTCCATCTTGTCCCCCTGAATCCCCATTCTAAAAACCCTGAAAATCTATTTTTTCACCCTCTGATAAATTCACTATCATTCTAYTTAAACTAT
The DNA here is from genome assembly GCA_014549065.1 of Cardinalis cardinalis. Lineage (NCBI taxonomy): Eukaryota > Metazoa > Chordata > Aves > Passeriformes > Cardinalidae > Cardinalis > Cardinalis cardinalis. The sequence goes on along the minus strand of JACDOX010000090.1, from coordinate 490,240 downwards.
CTTGGCTTGCAGACTTTCATCTAAGGTTGGTAACTTGCTCCACGGGTCATAATCAAACCCACAGGGGCATCTTGGGCTCTGTGCCAGGGTCTCTGAGCTCCCTGGGAGGTGTCTTGGCCATCCAGAACAGCCAGAGGGATGTCCTGAGTTCTGACAGGCTGGGAGGTTGGYGAGGTCTCTCCTCATTAGCAACCCAATAACGTGGGCAAAGACTTGTTTATTCTCTCCATCTGTGGCACCAGAGCATTTGTCCTGCTCCCTGCTGGTGGCGGGTGCTCAGGAGCTGTGAGGGCTCTCACTGATCCAAGATGACAAGAGATCTCCTGGAGCCTGCCAAGCCAGGCCTGGGCTTTTAGCACAGATGGCCTGGGGTCACCACCACGCTGATTTAGGCCAGAGGTGCAGCTCTCTGGAGCTCCCTTTGGTGCAAAATCCAATTAGCAAACAAGTGAACAAACGCCTTGTGTTGGCCAAGCCACYGGCAGGGTGGGACTGGGAGCTGGAACATCCCACAGGGAATGAGCAGCTCCCACAGAGCAGGCAGGAAGGGCTGCCATGGACGCTCAGACTGGTCAAATGCAACCCCAAATTCAACCTTGCAATAATAAAGATGGTTGTGGTCTCTATTCAGGTCAAGTGATGAGTGAATGAAAATATATTTATCCCCTCCTGCTCCTACCCCCAGCATTCCCTGAAATAGCAGGGAGCAGGCTGGGAGATCTGCAGTGAGCACCCACACAGTGGCTGAAGTGATAAAGAATAATAAAGCTCCTGAAAACACCCTTCAGTGATTAAGAAATCAGTTTGGGTTTGACCAAGCATCCCATAGGCTGAAAGTGGAATTGTCATTCAATGAAGAATCTGGATTTACCCTGAAATACTGAAACGATAGTATAAAAATGCAACAAAAACCAGAATTACTTGGTGAAGGGGCTACAGATCAGTGGGACACTAAAAGCAAGAGAAGAGAGAAAGGCACAAGTGCTGTTCAGCTGTCACAGCTCCCGGGTCCTCGACTCTGCTCAGCTTTTGCCCTCCTCTGCTAATTTGCTTACTCCCCCAGTAGCAACCTGGTTTTCCTTTATAGAGACAGCTTTAGCCTGGRGAAGCTATGGAAAGCAATAAAAAAAATAAACTGTTTCTGGGTCACCACCAGTTCCAGTCCCTGGGGGTTATTTAAACAATGATTTCTCCTTCGCCTCTGTCAGAGCTGAGACTCGGCCCCCAAGGTTCTTCCATCAATAACTCCTGAACCACCTTTAGGGCAGCAGCTCCCCCCCAACAGGTTTTGAAGCCAGGGCCTCCTGGATCACAGGTTTTCTCTGCACTGATGTATTTAACACAAAGAGATGGTGCTCCTGAGGCCAGGGAGAGGTGTCACAGTCCCGGCAGGGCTGTGCGTGAGACTCTGGCCCCCAGAGCCACCTCCGAGGGCTTTGGGTCACCCAGAGATGCTTGGGACAAACATTCTGCATCCCTGGAGGCTTTTCCCTCTGCAGCCATTAACCTCTGTGGCACTCAGCTGGCTCTGGAGCAAAGCAGACACTCCAGTGACCCCCAAACCCACCCCAAGGCCCAGAGGGAMAGTCTGGCATGAGAAGAGAGGCACCGTGGGCTGCTCCGGCCATGGGGTCTGGCAGCAATGYCCTCACCTGAGCTGCCATTCCCCAGGGACACCAGGCACCTCCAGGAGCAGAGAGGCACCTCCCTGGGAAAGCCAGCCCATACCAGAGGTTTTCTGTGKGGATTTACAGATATCAGCAACCTCTCCTTGCTCTGAGTGCAGCCAGCACCTCTGTATGGCCTTGAGAGACCTGCAGCTTGTGATTAAATTTTCCATTTATAGACCCCCCAAACAGAGCCYCCTCAAGAGAATATTCCCATGGAGCCAGGCTGGGAGAGCTGGGGGTGCTCACCTGGACAGGAGAAGCTCCAGGGAGAGCTCAGAGCCCCTGGCAGGGCCTAAAACGGCTCCAGGAGAGCTGGAGGGGGACTGGGGACAAGGGATGGAGGGACAGGACACAGGGAATGGCTCCCACTGCCAGAGGGCAGGGCTGGATGGGATATTGGGAATTGGGAATTCCTCCCTGTGAGGGTGGGCAGGCCCTGGCACAGGGTGCCCAGAGCAGCTGGGGCTGCCCCTGGATCCCTGGAGTGCCCAAGGCCAGGCTGGGCAGGGCTGGGAGCAGCCTGGGACAGGGGAAGGAGTCCCTGCCATGGCAGGGGTGGCACTGGATGGGCTTTAAGGTCCATTCCAACCCAGCCCATTCCATGGTCCCATGGTCAGCTTTCCCAAGATCCCTGCTCTGCCCATGCTGGCCTGGAGGGCTCCATACTGGGGGCTGCCTGTGGAGGCTTCTCAGGCACACGGCAAGAACAAAACTGCCCAAAGCAGAGCCAGGCCYGGGCAATCTCTCTCTGTGACTCTCTGTGCTGAGAGACAAAGGCTGCAGCAGAGAAAAATGAAACCATAAAAGCAGAGGTGTCACAGAGCACACAGTGCCCTGAGAAACTTCCTGAGGAGAGGCATCTGAATGGGTTGCAGGATGAGCTGGGCTGCAGGGAACATCTGCCTGCAGTGTTTGCACTCTGTCATCTCCAGCACCTGAGCAGGCACTGGGCACAGCTGYTCCCAGCCTGAGCTCTTGGACACAGAGCTCTCCTAGAAATCCCCTCCCAGGGCCTGAYCCTGCAGACATGGCCTGTGGGACTCCAGGAACTGGCAGCACTGATGCCTTAGGATTGTAGCTTTTATCATTTTTGTAATTTGAATTACAAAATAATTTTGTAAATTACAAAATAATTTTTGTAATATAAATTATTGTTTATATTTTTTGTACTATAAATAATATTGCAGGATTTGCAATCCTGCAGTTGTTTAGTGTAGAACTTTAAACTCTACACACAGTGGGAGCTGCTGCTTCCCCATTTGGGCAGACACAACAATTCCTCTCCAGGCCTGGCAATCAAGGACACCTCACTGCCTCAGGCCCCAGAGATGGAAACAAAAGGGAGTTGGGGGCAGCAAACCTGGGGTCAATGACTTCATTAGCTGAAGCTGGAATTGGAAGATTCACCCYCAATATGCAAATGGATCAAATTTATAAAAGTGTGAAAACCTGTGAGTCCCTTTTTGTGTGTAGCCCTTGGGGGGGCTTCATCTGCCCTAAATGWACCTGAATGCCCTTCAATAAATAGAACTGCTTGCTATTCCCTTAGGTTTGCCTGGCCTCTGTTTTTAGGTAGCCCAAAAGGCATCAGCACCACTAAAAGCCAAGGCTTCCAAGGAGAGGAAGCCAAGCCAAAGGAGGCAGCCATGGCCTGGATGTTCCATTTCTCTCTGCCCATGCTCGGGAGAGAATGTGCTCCCCCCACCCAGGTGTGTTTGGGGGATGGAAGGTTTTGGAGAAGGGAAGATGGATGGCAAGATGAATCACTGAAATGAGAAGAGCCAAACCTGTGCTGGGATGGATTTGGCTTCTGCCTGAGGAGAAGCAGCACTGAGACACAATGGAACACTCACTGCTGGGGGTGCTCCATACCCAAATAAACCTGGGCCTAATTCAGATGGGGGGGAGAGGAGACTTCCCTGATTACCCTGATGTGCCCAAAGAGCCACTTCTGCTCTAGCAGGGTTTCCACACCAAAACCACTGGCAGCACACCATCAAACCAAAGCATTGGCACCTTCAAGGGCGAGAATTCCTGGCTGCCAGGGAAGCACCAAGGAGGAAAACATTATCTAGTAATAATAATAATAATAATAATAACCATCATCATCATCAAAATAAAAATAGAAAAATAAAAATAAAAATGAAAAAAATTAAAAATAGAAAAATAAAAATAGAAACAAAAAATAAAATTGGAGGAGAAAGAGAGGAGGAGGAGGAGGAGGAAGAGCAATTTAAAAAGGAAAAATGATGGAAATCCCAACACTTGAAACCTTCAGTGTTCCAGTGCTTCCAGCCATGGSGATGGGCTGGCCAAAGGGATGAGGGACAGTCCTCTCTCACTTCAAGCCATGCCCTGTAACTACAGCTTCATCCTCATCACACACATCCAGCCATCCATGAGCCCTCCAGGGCATGGACTTGCCTCCCATCATGCCCAAAACTGGTCAGGGAATGGTCAGGGCTCAAAAAACAAAAGCTTGGGGCATCAGCCTGGCTGTCAGGCTGAGAACAGCACCATGGGGRCACTGGCATCCAACGCTCCCCGGAGTGATTTGGGGCTACTCTGGAACAAAGACTTGCAGGACTTGAAAAACAATGAGAAAAACTMCCAAGTGGATGCACTTCTAAGGGCAAAAAAAAGAATGTTTTGACCAACCTTCCTTTGCTGATGGCAGATTGCTCAATGAAATGGGTTTGGACCAGCCCAAAAGACATGTCTGATAAGAAATATCACTCTGGGAGCCTTGTCCTGGGAGAGTGTAAGCAAATAAATCGCCAAGGAGACAACAAGGCTATCTCTGACCCAAAGCCCAGCCTTCCCCACCACCAGGGATGCTGCATTTGTCATTTCTCTGCTGTGTCTCTCATAGGAGCCTCAGCTCCATTCTCTTTAGATGATATTTATATTTTTCTAATCTACTGGCTGTGATGGATGGGAAAGAGATTTCTCCCTGCAAAACCATTTACAATGGAAAAAAAGCCAGAAGCACAATATAGAACTTATGTGTGTGTGGTGCTTTAGACAAATAAACATTGCTTCTTTTTCTAAAATATCTCAACATCTTGTACAGGAAATATTAGATCTCAGTTGACTGGAAAATGAAACCAGCTTTATGTTCTCTTCCAAAGCCTCTTGTGATATTAGCAATATTTTTTCCCCCTGTCGAGAATAATGGCTTTTCTACAGGCCAGCAGATAGGAAAGTGCTTACAGAGATTTCCAGATGCAAAGACTTCCCTGAATTACCTTGTCTTAATGTACTTCAGAGTTTGGAGCAAGTTCCTTGATGACTGTGGATAATCAGAGCCTGTGGAGGAAAGCCATGTTGAATCAATCACTCRCTGCAAAAGCAGGATAAGATGGTGATAAAGGAATCCCATGGGAGTCCCCACAGGTGTTGGGAAGCTGCTTTAGGGCTGGCACAACATCAGTAATCCCATTCCAGGCAGGGCACACTAAAGGCACAACGATCCAGGTTTGGGGTTTGGGTTGTTTTTAGGAAGTTCCTCCCTGCTGCTGCTGAGGGATGAAAGGAAATGGAACCCCCCAAGTGCAGCACAACCCCCTCAATTCTGCCCCAGGTGAAGCTGGATCTGGATGGGAAGAGCAGAAATTTCCCCAACTTGCCCCTGATAAAGAAAATCACTTCTGGCTGAAAAATGGAGAATCATGGAATKGCCTGGATTAGAAGGGAGCCTAAAGTTCTTCTTATTCCTTCCCCCATGGGCACGGACACCGTCCCTGTCCCAGGCTGCTCCCAGCCCTGCCCAGCCTGGCCTTGGGCACTGCCAGGGATCCAGGGGCAGCCCCAGCTGCTCTGGGCACCCTGTGCCAGGGCCTGCCCAMCCTCACAGGGAACAATTCCCAATTCCCAATCTCCCATCCAGCCCTGCCCTCTGGCAGTGGGAGCCATCCCTCTTGTCCCTTTCCTCCAGGTCCTTGTCTTAAGTCCCTCTCCAGTTCTYTTTCAGGATCTCTTCAGGTCCTGGAAGGCCACAATTAGGTCTCCCTGGAGCTTTCTCTTCTCYAGGCTGAGTAAYCCCAAATTTCCCAGCTTTTCWTYACAGCAAAGRWGCTTCATCCCTGTAATCATTTCCCTTTCCTCTGGACTCCTCCWGCAGCTCYAGCTCCTTCCTGTGCTGGGACCCCTGGGCTGGAGGCAGCTCTGCAGGTGGGGTCTCACCTGAGAGAGGCAGAAACAGCTCCCTCAAGGTCCTGCCCACGCTGCTTTTGAGTCCCCAATAGTCCAAACCAATCCCAAAAAAACAGAATAAGCCAGAAAAGCATTTCAGACCTTTTTCCTCACATCCTTCCTGCTCATGCCATAAAGTCTGGAAGATCAAAACCCCAATCCCAAATCAAGAGTTGCTGTTTTTTCTTCTGTCAATTGAAACCAGGCAAGAGCCAGGAGTCCCATGAACCCAAAACCTTCTCAAAGCAAACACATTATTGTTTTTTAAGCCACATTTTGATGAAAATCTAATTTTCAGCCACAGTAAGGTTTCAGTGGAAATGCTGGAAGAACCCCACAGAGAAACCCCTGCATAAGGAGATGTTTCTGTTCCCTTTAGGATGGGAATTGCAAAACAAAGGGCACGAAAAAATCCTACGTTGTCACTACTTATCATTCCCAGTTAACAATATAAGATATATGATAGGAGCAAAACAATTTGGTGGCAGAACATCATAAATGAAGTCTGTTTTCCCTGGAAACTGCATAACCATTTGAATTAATTTAATTTGAAATATCAAATTAAATTAAACTGTAGAATAATCCCCAAGGGGAAGCATATTTCATTTGCAATGTCTTCTGATAGAGTATTCTCTGCCAAAAGTTTTGCTATGCATCTGGCTTTGGATCTAAATTTATTACATTAGCTCTGGGAAGACTTTTAATAGAAAGTGAGATTAAAGGGGAAGAAAAAAAAAAGAGGAACTTCTGACAGGGAAAAAAAAGACCCCAAAGTTGATAAAGAGCAAAGAAGTGCTGAACACGGATGGATCTGGGCTGCTGCAGCTCACCTGGCCCTGCCTGTGCCAATCCAAGCTCCAATCCAAGGGGAATGAGATGTGTCATTAAGCAACTGGAGAGCTGCAATGTGTGTATCCATATGCACAAATGGGATGTCTTCAAATGTACCTGACAGGCTCTGACACCTCCCGCCTCTGCCAGCCAGCGTAATAGCAACCCACGGGGGGGAAATCAAAGAGGGGCAGGAGAGGATGAGTGGAGGGAGATTACGTGCTTTTAAATCAGCTCTGAAGGATGGAGACAGCAAAGAAAGCACTTTCCTGGTCAGGTGGAGCCAGGCTGGGATTTTCATTTCCAAAGGAGAGTAAAGGGGAGAGGGAAAAAAAAGCAAAAAATCAAACCTCACCAGAACAACACCGTCTTATTAGTAATAGCTACCTTGCTTTTTAAATAATCTCCGAGATAAATACAATCTAGGAGAGATCTCAGACACTCTTTGGTTCAACAGGTTGGGAGGAGGGAGGTGGTGACCCCATCAGTTTTCAAAATATAGGTCACACACAAAAGCAGCACTTACAAAATGAACGCTCTTGCTTTTCACGGCGAGAAATTGAAGAAAATTGCAGCCAGCAGATGCCTGTAGGTTGATGCAGTGGGAATAATCTATTTCTTTCTTTCTTTTTCTATTTTTTTTTTTATAGTTTCCCCTGCGAGCAAATACAGAGCAGCAGATGTTGGCATGGAAGAAGGGATTTGCTCTAAACAAACAACCCACTCCCTCCACAACAAGCTTTGCACCAGAACAAAATCAAGCACAACCCCCTCACCCCATCCCCTTCCCTCACCTGCCCCCCGTAATCCAAATGCTCAAAGGTCTCCCAGTCAAAACAAAAAGCTTTAGGACTTGAACCACCAGCACTTTAGTAACCTCCCAGTTTGTTTTAAATCTTGATTGGGAGAATTATCCTGACAAGAAAATTAGCGGAAAGTCAATAAACCTGTAGCCCGGAGACAGAGCAGGAGGAACTGGTGGAACTCATTTGCTCACGCACACCAAGGCAATGTGGGGCTGCCTGGGCTGGCAAAGTTCATTACAATTTTGCCTGTGAAGCCATGAAGTGCAGGTAATCATATTTAAAGAGATAAGAAACACAAGGAGAGCGGGCCTGAGCTGCGACACAGAAATTCTCATTTATAGCAGTCACGGGTGGAAAATCAATACCCACTTTTGGATGCAAAAGGAATGTCAGACTTGACAAAGCTTCTTTGGATTTTTCTAGTCCCCTCCCTCCCCTCGCCTGTTCTGCTACTACTTCAAAACCTAAAAACACAAGGAGATTTGCATGCTTGCTGCATCCAAGGCTCCCCACAACTTGGCTCACAATTCCTTGAGATTTTCTCTGGCAACAACCTCATTCCATCTATCCTTGTCAGAGTGCATCTTCCTCCCCGGTCCAAGCAAATTGTCTTCATGCCACTTGCTCGGATCCTTCTGCCTCCCTTCTGCACTCGCATGGGCAGATCCAGCTCCAGTGCCAGAGRGGGGTTTGTATTTACATGGGAATTGAGGAAGTCTGCTCCAAAAATGCATTTTGGAAACAGGACAGATTATTCTGCAGCTTCTTTTAATTCATTTTTTAAGGTGTTAGGAGAATTGTGCATTTTTTTCCCTTTGCCCTCTATAAAATAATGAATTATTGGCAGCAAATGGTTCAACAGGCCTTGGCGTTTATGAACCTCCCGTGCTCAAGCCTCGTTATTTATGAGCTGATTCTTTCTGTAGCATTCCTGGAGAAATGGGGGATGCAAACATATTTCAGCCTTTGGGCTGCTGGGATGATTTACTGTGATGTCAATGAGGGTCCTGCCTGGGATCCAGTGGGATCAGGGTGATCAAACACAAGCACCGTGTTAAAAGAAGGAGCTGCAGCAACTGAGAGGAACTTCCATGCAGTTTGGGGACCAAAAAAACATCCCCGACCTCCACAASTCCTACTGCTTGGGCTAAGATGGGACAGGGAATCACATCCTTGCAGCCCTGTAAATTGGCAGAGCTCCTTCTGCTCCCTACAAGAGGGATTTTTACATCTCCAAGGATGTTACCAAGGATACCATCCCCAAGGATTTTACATCCCCAAGGGGTGTTCCCAGCCTCAGTGACAGGAGCTGGACAGTGGGCACTGGCGATCCCACCTGTTCTACAGGAAGGTGACACACAGAGCTTCCTTTTCCTCAGAGCTTGTCCTGATCCTGCAAGCACACGTGAGGAAAAGACTTTCCATCACATCCCTGCCCMAAAAGGAACTATCTCCATGGCTTGGCCCACTAGAACATTGTTGGTTTTCCCAGCTTTTACAGAGATGGGGCAACTGAGAGGAGTTTTAAAAGATTCCATTCCATTATCAGTCTCGATGAAGGGTGAGATATAAGAGATGTAAAACTCAATGCCATTCTATCAGGAGCCAGCCTATTTCCTGGTTACAATACCTTATAAATGTTCTTCAGCCTATTAGCTGTTGCCACACAATGCTGCTATTACTTCTAACACCAATCACCAATATTTTTACCCCACGTGGTCCTGCTACAATGCATCTTTCACAGTTCTAATTCTCTAAAATATCTGGTCTTTTTGCAAGGCTATATTTTGAAGCTTGTTGAAACTTGTTTCTAGTTCAATCTCTCTCTCAACAATGTCATCTCTATTCCATGGCCTCCCTAAGTCRGCACACCTTATCTCAGAGTTTGCATACAGATGTAYAAGACTGTGTGAGCTTTCTGTCAGGCTTTGAGAATTCCTTACAAATCCATTTCTCACATCTCCCCCTCTTTCCTGATCTGTGAAAACTTCTTTGATGGTCTTATTCATCATCTGCTGCACACAGTGAAGTATACAAGGCGCTGTTACTAATACTGCTACTATAACAATAAATACATTGTAGGGCACATACCCCACCCATTTACTATAGGGTAAATACATCAATTCTCACAAACATGGAGCAACCAGGAGCAAGGCCTTGGTACATGTCAAGACCTGGATCTCACATGGATGGGCTGACTTGGGCCCACCTCAGAATTCACAGAATTCACAGAATGACCAGGTTGGGAGAGACCTTCAAGATCATTGAGACCAACCCAGCCCCAACACCTCAACTGAACCCTGGCMCCCAGTGCCACATCCAGGCTTTGTTRAACACACCCAGGGATGGGGACTCCACCATCACCCTGGGCAGAACATTCCAGAACTTCATCCCTCTTCCTGTGAAAAACCTTTTCCTGATACCCAACCTGTATTTCCCTTGGTGCAGCTCRAGGCTGTGTGCTCTGGTTGTGTCAGTGCTGCTGGAGAAAGAGCCCAGCCCCACCTTGTGAGAATCACATTCTCTGAACCTGAGAGAAGCAGTGAGAGAAGCAGGGAAAAGAATGATCAAAACAATTCTTATCTCATTTACTGCTCCTGTGTTTTGGAACATGTAGAGTGTGTTAGAAGATTATTTACCTGAAGGAATTTGCTTGATTAGGTTCTGGTGTGTTTTGTTTTCTTGACCAATCTCTGCACTCTGTGTCCTGATAGTGGGTCAGGAGACAGGCAGGAGATTTTGTTGAGTGCTTGTGCAGTTTCAGTTTAGAGGTAGTGTAACATAGTATTGAATAATATAGTATAATGAAGTAATTAATTAGCCTTCTGATATCATAGAGTCCTCCTCATCATTTCTTTTCTGCACTGGGGCCCTGATTTTCCAACCCCAGCTGAGCACAGGCACCTTTCAGGGAGTTGTGGAGAGTGATAAGGTCACTCCTGAGTCTCCTTTTCTCCAGGCTGAGCAACCCCAGCTCCCTCAGTGGTTCCTCACAGGGTTTATGTTCCTCATCCTCATTGTCAGAGCTGGGAAGGGAGAGTTTGATCCAAGACGAAAGAAATCACCAGGCAGCTCCTTATCTGAGTCCTGGAAGCTGTAACAGCCCTGGACTGAAGTGGATGAGTTGGGGGATCTCATCAGGAGCTGCAGTGACARGACAGGGRGGAATGGATTCAAGCTGAAAGAGCAGGGATTCAGATTGGATATTGGAGAGAAACTCTTCTCTGTCAGGGTGGGCAGGCCCTGGCACAGGGTGCCCAGAGAAGTTTCCTCTACATCCCTGAAAATGTCCAAGGCCGGGTTGGAGGGGGTTGGAGCCACCTGGGACAGTGGAAATTGTCCCTGCCCATGTCAGGGGTGAAACTGGATGAGTTTTAAGGTCCTTTCCCACCCAAACCATTCCATGATCCATGAGCAGCACTTGGAGGAAGACTCTGGTGTTTGTGCAGCCCCCAYTGCACGCGCCATTCCTGACTCCTGTGCCTCCCCAGCACCAGCAATCAACAGGAAAAGTTCTGGGGCAAGCTGTGAAATCTCCAAAATGAAAATCAATTCCATCTCCATTTCACAGGGCCTAATGTGGCATTTACAACACAAACAATCACTTCTGTTAGGGAGGGAAATTAAAAAGCTGCGCTACATAAAAGGGAGCAATGTTTAAAGTTCTGCTGGAAATGAGCAGTTGGGTTGGAGATAATTACAAAGGGGTGCCAGGCACGGAGGGGGCCACAGCAGCCACAGCTCCACTGCCTCAGGGACAGAGCAGGGGACTCAGAAACCAACCCCAGAGCTGGTGGGGGTGCTTTGAGGGAGGCAGAGCATGGAGCTGAGGTTCACAGGACAGCCAGGTTGCAGGAATAGCTCTGATCTCAAGCAATCACCACAAGCTCCTCCTTTCCAGCTGGAGAGGAGCTTCCCAGAGCCAGAGAGGAGCCCAAGCCAGAGCTCTGAGTTAATTTTACATCCCCATCTCTCAGCAGGGTCAAACAGCCCTAGGATGCAGAAGTCCTGGCATTAATTACCACAGAATCCTCAGCTTCAGCACAGCAGTGGAGCCTGTGAGCTGCCCCCATGGCTATGACCCTCTGGGCTGGCARCTCAAGTTAATACTTAGATTTATGTTTTCCTGAGATAGTCCTGTTGAAAGGAAAGGGGGAAAAATTCCCATCTTGATTTGCATTCCCTAGGGGAATACTGGACTGATCCTGCCATGGGAATAAACTGCAGCTGGGAAATGTGAGAGTGTTTGAACTGTGASAAGGGTGAAGCGCTGGAAGAGCACCTTGAGACCACTGTTGGGTGATGCCAGCAAAGAACTGAATCAGCTGCAGCCCAAACTCTGGAACCTCTGCAAACTCAGCCCTGAGATGGGGATGCCTGTGAGAGAAGAGGGCTGGATGTGCCATGGAATCAAAGGATCATGGAATGGTTTGGGGTGGAAGGGACCTTAAAGCTCCTCCAGTCCCACCCCTGCCATGGCAGGGACACCTTCCTCTGTCCCAGGCTGCTCCAAGCCCTGTCCAGCCTGGCCTTGGACATTCCCAGGGATCCAGGGRCAGCCCCAGCTGCTCTGGGCACCCTGTGCCAGGGCCTGCCCACCCTCMCAGGGAACAATTCCTGCCCAAAATCCAATCTAACCTTGCCCCAGTCAGTGTGAAACCATTGCCCTTGTCCTGTCACTATCTGTCCATATAATGAGTCCCTCCTGGGGCACCCTGGGACTACTCCTGGGGAATCTCACAGGAGCTTGGGATGCTTCCCAGCTCCAGCTGGAATAGATTCTGTGTATCTCCCCCTGCCATGAACACTTGGCTTTCCCTTTGCCCAAAGCCCAGCAGGAGCTGTAGGACACTCAGGGAATCCCTGCWCTCACACAGCAGCAGCACCATCCATGGAAGGGACTGGGATGAGGGTTCAGATGGCAGCAGGGACAGGAAAACACCCCAAAAAGGACTGTGTGAGCCACCAGGGGCTGCAAAAGGGATGACTGAGGAGAGCCACAGGAATAATCTTCCAACACAGAAACAACTGGTGGCAGGAGGGAGGAAAGCTCCTCTCCATGTCCACAGAAGATTGGATAAAAAATAACAAGCTTAAATTGCAGCAAGGAAATGTTAAGAAAGACATTAGATACAGCTCCCTGAAAAAGAAATAAAATAAAAATATAGCTTTGCACAATCTCAGTTCCTGCAGGTTCTTCAGCACTGCTTAGACAAACTTAGTCCAGGTGGGGCTAAAGTGTACAAGTCCTGTCAGCYAGGCTTGGTGATGCCCTTGCTGTTCAGTCAAACCATCCCCATGCACAGACACGGAAAACTTGGCCTAAAAGGGCAYCCACTGGCAAAGAAACCAAACAGAGCAGGCTCCCAAGCTCTTTGGTCCTGTTCCTCACGTGTGCTGGGTGTTCCTGAGCAAAGCTCCTCTGCCCAGGATTATGTTGGACCTGAACCCAGCAGAGGCATGAGCACTTTCCCCAAGGCTTTTCTCACCCCTCTACATGCACTGAAATCTCCTGATGCAAGACAGGCTATTTTCCCTGTCTCAGGAAAAAAGATTTTGCAGGAGAAAGATCTTTCCTTGGCAGAAATAGCACAAAACCCCAGCAAACAAAACCACAAGGTCTTCATTTTCCTTTGAATGGGGAGTAGCTGTGGGGGAGGACTGGCTCCCAGATCATTCCAGGGGATGTCTTGATTTACCTTGATCAGAACAATTTAGCAGACATTTCTTTCCAAAGAGCACTAATCACTTTTTTCCTCCTTCCTGTGCATAAAATAAGATTGAAACACACTGCACAAATTGCTTACCACAGTCCCAAAAATGCTAATCAGCTGCAAACATCTAAATCACGGCTCCAGCCCCAGCCTGGTAAGGTAAGAAAACAGTGTCAGTGCATAGAGAACTATTATTTACTGGTGTCAGAAATAACTCTGGCATTTCCATAACTGTGAGCCTGCATGACAACTTCCTCCGGGAAACTGCTTCAGCTGCAGAAAAATCCATGACTTGAATGAATTGGGTAATTTTTTTATAAGGAGCAAGGAAATATGAACTAGGATGCAAGCTTAACCTTCCAAGGGCTCTGTCAGCTGGTGATCTGGGGAGAAATGTGCTCTTTAATAAACAAGCCAAGGTATTTTTCAGTGCTTGGACATGTAATTCCTGCTGTGTTGCTAAATCCAAATGTGGATGGCAGTGCTGGATAACAGAGCTGGTCAGGGTTGTTATGGGTTTTAGGACATCAGTGGTCACTGGGAGGACCATCCATGGAAGCCTTGGGTGTCAATGGTCTCTTCCCCTCCGTGCTCTGTGAGCTGCCCTCCAGCTCTCCTCCCGAGGCATCCTGCTCTTCTCTGCCACTTCAGCTGAGCCAGAATGGGAAATCATTACTGAAGAATGCCAAGCCAAAGACCTGCCGGGCTGGTGGATGCCTCTGCTCCATCACCAGCCCACTCCAGGCTCCAGCAAACCTTGGGAGAACTTCCCTCTGACAGCCACCACACCCAGAGGTGTCCTCCTACTCCACATCCATGTCCCAGGGGCAGGTTCCTGCATGAAGAGCCCATCTAAGCCTCCCTCCTATGGTTAAAGCAGCATTTTAACAGGCTCCAGCCAGCCTCAGCAGCAGTAGGTGCAGCTGCACACCCCGGCTCCAGCAGAGCCTTATCACCACTGCCAGCTGTTTCCGCCCTCCAACCTCATCTTCTCCTATCTTTTGGGGAGCACTCCCAGTTAACAGGGCACATCAGAACCATTTTCCCTGGTTTTGTGACCCTCTGGGCTGGCAGCTCAAGTTAATACTTAGATTTATATTTTCCTGAGATAGTCCTGTTGAAATGAAAGGGGGGAACATTTCCCATCTTGATTTGCATTCCCTAGGGGAATACTGGCCAAGTTCATACAGATTTATGAGGGTGGGGGTAGATATTGACTCAGTCTCTCCAAGGGCTCCGTGGAGGAAGGGACACAGAGGACTCTTATCTTGCTCACACTGTTATAAAGCCTGGGTCGACTCCACTGAAGCTGACTGAGGATTTACACCACTACAACCAAGATTAAAATCTGGCCCTGACTCCAGTCAAATGAAGTGAGCTGCTAAGGATTAGGGCACTGCTAATAACTAATTCTCACTGCAGCCACCGAACAGATAAATCGAGTAATGAAAGCGTGGTGGATGGGGAAATGCTCCTGGGCTGTCTCCAGATCAGGGAAAGGCAGGAGTGCTCCACATCCACAGCAAAGGGAACAGAGGGAAATGATCAGCTCTGGCCACGGGAAGCAGCTCCTCTGGCAGGGAGGAGGAGCAGGGCTTTGTGAGGAGGATGCTCGGGGAGGGACCCAGGTCTCCCTTTCCTCCCAGCACACAAAGCAACAAAGCCTTAGCAGGAGCTTGAATGAAAGGCTTTTGCACAAAGGTAAGGCAAGGGTGAGACAAACCCCGCTTTTCTCTCTCAGAAACAAGCCCCCTTAAACCTGCAGCTGAGCTTTCCTTGCAGTTCCACTGCTGGAGCCAGAGCTTCCCTCTGCAGAGCTGGCAGGAGCCAGCAGAGCCCCYGCTCGCCCACCTCACCCCATCCACAGCCCTGGAGGAAGGGGKGGCTTTTCCCAGGCATTGCCCAGCCTGGTGAGAAGCTGGGTGAGGCTGAGAGCACCAGCACTGCTGCCCACTGCATGGCACAGCCTCTCCTTGCCCAGCCTCCCCTGCATCCCCCATCTCCCTGCGAGGCCCTTTCTGCCTTTACCCTTTCCCAGGGAACAGCGAGGTAAGGCTGTGCATATGCTCACTGATATTTCAAATCCTCCAATTAACAGGAAGATAATTCATGCATTTGAGCATTAAAAAGGTACTTAAATCAGAATAAATTCCGCTTCATTGTTTTCCAAGATTCACCAGCTCCCACAGCTGAAGGAAATTGAAGAGGCAAACACAGCCTGCTCCTCGGTCCAGCTCTCTTGGCCACCACATCCACCATCACCCTGTGCTTGCCCACTAATGAATTGCTTTGTCAAACCAGGTAATATTAATCAGTTCAGCGTATTCCAACCCGAGGGTGCAGCCAGGGAAGGTTATTTTAAGCTAATTGTCTGGGAATATCCCTCCACAGATCGAGCATCCACATCCCTCTGTGTGAATTCCATGTGACACTACAGAGGGGAGAGTTAAAAGCATCAGGAAGAAAGAAACAATCCTGTGTGCATCACCTTGAAACAAAACAAACTCTTATTTCAAAGGCTAGCCGCTTTAATCTTCCTTATAATGGGTTTCCATGTTCCTACAGTTTAACAGGTTTGTGGCTTCTGCATTTAGCACTGGAATAAACAATGCTCCAGTAATTGCCAGGTCACTGGTATTTACTTCTGTCTTTTTAAAAACCCTCCCAGCACAGCTGCCTTGAGTAGGACAGACTGTAATTTTCTTTACTGTCTCCCACTAATGAAGGCAAGAGGGCAGGAGGACCAAGTCAGATGGTGGAAAACGAAGCCAAACAGCCTGGTTGACTTTCAACATGATATTAAAATAAACTCCCACCTGTAACAGATTAATTGGCCTGGTCTTTGGCAGCCTGACGGGAAATAAAGACCACTGCTCGAAACCCAGYGCATCATTGTTTTTAATTATAGCTATTTTTCTCAGCTGGCCTGGTGAAAGGATTATTTTCCCACATGAATGTTTCCTGTGCAATTCAGGATGAGCAGATAACGGGGATGGGGCCAGTGCAAAGCATGGGGAGGGGACAGCAAACCAGGAGTGCTCCAGCACGCTCCCAGAGCTGGGATTTCTTGCTTCCTTCACTGGAATGGGTCTCTGGGCTCCACATGCCCCCTCCCAAAAAACAGTGGGCATTTTATCTCCTTGTTCTCCTTTTATCTCCCTGCTGCTCTCATGGTGCAACAGCCAGAGGCAGAAGCGGGGACAGCTCCCACCCTGCGGGGACACGGGCAGGGCTGGGACTGAGGCTGGCACGGGTGAGACATCACATCCCTGACCAAACAGAGCTGTGCTTGGTGAGTCCACAGGCACTTCCCAGTGTGGTGATGCTGGGGAAGATGAAACAGAAAAGCCTCATAAATATGATTGCCTGGCAAAAGACTTTGAGAATATGGAAACTATAAGTGAGATTGAAATGAAAGCAAGCTTTGAGATCCCTCAGTTACTGAACAACTGGAAAACAACGGCATGGCCAGCTGAAGGTGATCTCCTTTTGATGGAACAACACCCTCTGCTTGCAGACAGCTCCAAGGGTCAGAGCAGACCCTACAGCTTGGCAGAAGGGGCCCAAAGAGGAGTTTTTAGGGTTTAAAATGTAACACAGGATGGTAATGTAATGATTCTTATAGGCTGTATGTAAATGCTGTAGGATTTGTATCTTGTACTAGATTGGTTAGTGAGAATCAGAATATTCAACACAGAAGAAGATTTATGGTATTGTAATGGGAACCTCATCCTCTTTTAGTCTTTACCTCTCTCTCTCTCTCTCATCCTCTTTACCATGCTCTTGCCTTCTCTCCCCCTCTCTTCTCTCAGCCTGCTCTGAGCTGTGGCTGGCAGCTCCCAGCAGGGCCCTGCACCCAGGCCCTTTGCAATAAACCCCAAATTCCAAGCCCTGGCTCCAGAGATCTCTCATCTCCATCCATCCCCACTGTCCTACCCCCATCACTCCTACATGGCCCCTTCCCAGCCCTTAGGAAAACCAGTTCACTTTCCCAACAGAATAACACAAAAGCTGTCCTGTATCCCTTCATCCTCATCCTCCTAACTTCCACCCTGGAATCACATCAACATATTCCCTGGCTGCTCCTTTCAAATTCCGCATATTCCTTGAATCTGGATGGAATTCCCTGCCATTTTCTGGCTGCGAGTTGGCACAAATGCTCATCTGCATCCTGAAGGAAAGCCAAGCTGCACGCACAGGTCACCCAGCAGACACAGGGAGAAGTCCCTGCTCCAGGCAGAGCATCACAAGAGTTTGCAGCTCTAAATTTAAGCTCTTTCTGCAGGTTGAGCTATTAATTACAGCTCTGGAGTGTTTCATGACAGTGCCTATTCACTGCCTGTGCTCTGCCACGAGGCGCTGGAATAGCACCGGATAATTCATGGAGGGGAACAGGAATGGAGGTTTACAGCTCATTGGGAAATTCACTTCCATAAGGAAGAGCAGCAGAACACAAGCAGGCACTGAGGATTTCACCATATCCCCTCTTTATGCTCCAAGCTGGTGGATCTGAAAAGCAAGGAATGCTTGGTCAAAAACGAGCCATCAAATTTTGGCCAAAATTAGCAATATGTTCTTTCTTTGCTATGCTCTAATGTTTGATGGAAAACAGACAGCTCCTGCTGAAAAGCCCATGCTAAAAAAAACCCAACTTATTTTCTGTGGGAGAGGGAAAAAAAAAAGAGAACACAATCTGCTATCAGCTCTACCATTATTAAAGGGAGAAATCCTAATCCCATATGCTGCCACTTACTCAACGATCTCCTCCACATGTACACAGTGTCCTTACAGAGGAGAGATGAGAAAAGAAACCCCAGAAAGACAAAACTGGTTCCCCTCCAAACTGGTTTTGGTACCAGAAACTGAGCAGAGCAGATCCTCCAGCCTTGTCCTGACCTGGACAGTCTCATGAGGTTCAACAAGGCCAAGGGCAGGTGCTGCACCTGGGCCAGGGCAACCCCCAGGATCAATCCAGGCTGGGGAGGAAGGGATGGAGAGCAGCTCTGGGAGAAGCCCTTGGGGTGCAGGTGGGGAGAGCTGGACAGGCCCTGGCCCAGACCCCCCTGTGCTGGGCTGATCCCCAGCCTGGGCAGCAGGGCAGGGGGGGATTCTGCCCCTCTGCCCCCCAGGGGAGACCCCACCTGCAGAGCTGCCTCCAGCTCGGGGGTCCCAGCACAGGAAGGAGCTGGAGCTGCTGGAGGAGCCCAGAGGAGGCCACRGAGATGCTGCAAGGGCTGGAGCCCCTCTGCTCTGGAGCCAGCCTGGGAGAGATGGGGGTGCTCACCTGGAGAGGAGAAGCTCTGGGGGGAGTGAACTGTGGCCTTCCAGAGCCCAAAGGAACTGACAAGAAAGATGGAGAGAGACTGTGGACAAGAAATGGAGTGACAGCACAAGGGGGAATGGCTTCCCCCTTAGATGGCAAGGTTAAATGAGATATTGGGAAGGAATTGTTCCCTGTGAGGGTAGGAAGGCCTTGTCACAAGTTTCCCAGAAAAGCTGTGGCTGCCCCTGGATCCCTGGATATGTCTAAGGCCAGGTTGGATGGGACTTGGGGCAACCTGGTCCAATGGAGGGTGTCTCTGCCCATGGCAGGGGGTGGGACTGGATGAGCTTTATGTTCCCTTCCAAGCCAAATTATTCCAGGAGCCAATGATTATATGATTTCTTCTCCTCACTGTATTTCTAGGCATTTTTGCTTGGCCATTTCTTTGTCTGCTGTACCACCAGGGTTCAAAAAGCCCGCAGAAAAAAATGATAAATAGGAAAATCTCTCCAAGGCATTTGAGATGTGATGCTTCTAGCAGTAAGATCCTTTATGTTCTCTTCAAGTTTTAAAAGATCTGAGCAGAAGCTGCATCCTGAGAGAAGAAATCAAAAAGGTTTAAAAAGCCCCAACGCTGCTGTGGGGTAACTCCAGAAGAGGGAGAGAAGCCTCCCACGATGTGTTCCTTGCAGGTAACGAGAGGATGGTTCATTACAGGCAGTTTCACAGAACTTGACGTCTTAAATTTTTTACAGCAGCCATGGGCATGGCAGGATCTGGTGATTTGCCACCTGCGCTGAATTCATTACCTGCAACGATGGCACCTTCCTAGGAGCAAAGGAAGAGAAGGAAAACGAAAAGCAAGAGAAGCTCCTCCAGCAGGGACACACCATGTGGCCTCCTGTGTGAGCAGCAGGCCCAGCAGGCGGTGCTGGGTGAATTAATGCTTCATTAAGGACCTTTCCCAGCTCCGGCGCTCCGGCGTGGTGCTGAGCACGCTGAGCTGGGGCAGCGCTGTTCCTGATGAGCTACAACCCAGTGCCTTCAACATTTGGGTTATTAGAGTCGGGAGAGCAACTCCAGGGTTATTGCCTCGCTCCAAACCAGCTCTGCATATTTTGTGAGTGACTGAAGATTCTGCTGCTTTTCCTCTGCTTCTCTCTCACAGCCTCCAGGCCCCGCCGAGCCCCGGAGTGGCTGCGTGTGGCGGTGACAAAAAGCTCACAGTTTAGCTCCAGTTGCTCCAATCTCATCATAAACTTTACAGGCTGCTGGAGGCCCCTTTTTCCATGAAGAACGAGCGTGGGGGCATGGGCTGCACACAGCAGTGAGGCTGAGAACACAAGCTCCAGTTGAGATTTGCAAGAGATGATGCGGAATTTTGCCTTGCAACTCCCATTAATTTCCGTCGCAGCCGGGTGATGTTGAGCACATGATTTATCGGGAGTCTCGTGCTGGTTTGTGTTGCTTTTCACAGTAAAATATTRCCTTCCCTTTAGATAAGAACAATCCCCTCTCCCAAAGTCCTGGCTCTGCCAGTGGCACATTAGGAGCATTAATAAAAGTGAGTGGAGCGTTAATAAATTAGCAGGTACCCCACAAACTTCAGCACAGAATCCCAGAATGGTTTGGGCTGGAAGGAACCTTAAAGCACATCTCATTCCACAGTCCTGCCATGGCAGGGACACCTTCCACTATCCCAGGTGGCTCCAACCCCCTCCAACCTGGCCTTGGACACTTCCAGGGATGGGGCAGCCACAGCTTCTCTGGGCACTCTGAGCCAGGATCTCACCACCCTGACAGGGAAGCATTTCTTCCCAAAATCCCATCTCTTCCTCTTTCATCTTAAAGCCATTCCCRCTTGTCCAGTCATTCCAGGCCCTTTATGTCAAAGGTAATGGGGAACTGCAGGGTCGTTGTAGATTTTTGACTGATGAGGGCAACAAAAACTGAAAATCAGCTTTGGGAGCCCAAACTTCTGCACTGGCTTTGCACCCAACACAAAAAGAATAAAGGAAAACAGAGAGAATCAGATGCCAAAATTACAATTTCCATTAAATCCAGGCAAATAGAGTGTATATGGACCTGTTCCTTCTGCAGGTACCTCTCAGCAGAGGTAAGCAAATGGAATAACCTGATATGTGGCATTAGAACAGCCCAGTCCAATCCCAGGCTGTGCTGCCACTGAGGAGGAAGAAAGGAAGTCTTGGGGAACTGCTGAAATAATTTTAATAATGAAACCAAAGTTCAGGTGAAAGCTTTTCAATAGCACTCACTATCTACACCTTGGGCACTTGGAAAGAGCTCATGCATCCCACTGTCCTGCTTGCATTTATAGAACTTCCTCACACTCAGAAGGGTCCCAAAGTGATTAGAATTGACTGGCTACAGGATTCATTTCCCTGGGCCTGAACTGCATTGATTCTGGTGTAGAGCACAGCAGCTCTTTAACGATGAGCAGTAACAAACCATGAGAATTCCAGGCAGGAGGTCAAGAACGACTCAGCCATCCAAAAGGGATTGAGGGAAAAGCACTGTAGTTAAAATAATCTACAAATCTACAATTTGAGCCCATGGCCAGCACCTTCAAGCTTCTGGAAATTTCCTTCAAGCAGTCAGGTGATTACTTTCTCAATTTTGTTTGAAAAAGCCCAACGTGGATGTATAAGAACTCCCATTATTTGCTGGGTACAACAGAGGGAATTACCAGCCTTATTTGACAGCATCTTGAGCTTTCTGATTGATTTCCCAGCTAAGCTGTTGACCAGGGATGACCCAGCAGGGATGGCAGCCCYGGCTCGTGCAGCTCCCTCCCAATCTGCCTGCAGAGTGAGTGATCTCCGTGCACCAGGAGTGACCCCACAGGCAGAACAGTTTCTTGGCACCTTTATTAGAAAACAGTAACGATATGAGAGCAAAGACCCCTGGTTTTATTTGAAGGTGCACTAAATAATTTATTTTCCAGTGAGACTCTCAGCTGGTCTGTCTGCCTTGCTCCGGGAATCACAGAATCCCAGGACAGGAATCACAGAATCCCAGCACAGTTAGGGTTGGAAGGGATCTCTGGCCATTGTCCAGCCCCACCTCCCTGCTGAGGCAGAGTCACAGAGAGCAGGTGACACAGAAACACATCCAGGTGTGTTTTAAATATCTCTGGAGACTCCACAACCTCCCTGGGCACAGGAGATGCAGCCAACAGGAGACACTAACCTGGATTTTTGAGTGTCAGACCCTAATTCTGGCAGCAGGGACCAACAGAGAAAGACCTTTAACACTAAAACCCTTTACACTGGCCATGACCTCCAAACACCCTGGGTCTCTCCATAGTTCCTACAACTCAACAAGAGCACAGTCACACCTTGGGCTTCCCTTCTGGCTGGGGCTGTGCATTAGATGTGCCACCTCCTCCCAGCCAGGCTCACCTCCCTCACCTCCCAGACACACATTCCCAGGAATGCCTTGCAAAAAGCTTTCATGCTGCTGGAAGGACCATGGGGAGAGAGGACAAAGGCTGAGCCAAGCCTGCCATTAGCACCAACCCTGCAGATRCAAAACCATGGAGCCAGAATTCACCTCCCACAAGGCTGGACCTCTCTGCACCAAGGGAYTCAGTTTGCAGTTTGCACACACAGACTGTGGGGCAGGGTCCCTTTCCAACCTTCACGAGCATCCCCCTTCCTGGCTGTACAGCTCTTTCTGATCATTGGCTTCACAAACAAGCCTACAAAAGGTTTGAACCCCACAAGGACTTTTTGAACCCTACAAAGGGTTTAAAAGGACAGTGTCTCCTCTCTGCACCCTGGCTGTATCTCCTCTCTGCACTCTGGGTGTGCTGCTTTCCCAGGTTCCTGGGAAGCCTTTTGTGACACGTGATGTTCACGTGTCTGAGACATAACACGGGACAGACCTTGGCTGTTCATCATCCAAACAGCCTGTTTTATTACTCAGGGCTTGCTTTTATAGGCAGTTCAAAGCTCCTGGCTCTTAAACAGCCATTGGTCTAATCCCTATGCCTCCCAGACTCTCAACCAGTCAAATGCTTGTATTGTAGGAGACCTGTTATTGGTCGAGACCTCTGCCAGTCAGCCCAGAGGCTGGTTTGTGGAGCTGGGGTGGGCTTCTTATTGATTACTGGATTGATGTTCAGTATTGTGGGAATCCACAAAACCAGAGGGGTTTGGGAAAGCTGCAAAAGGCAGGCCTCAGAGACAGCAGAACTGTGAGCAGAGCTAAGCAGCAGCCATGAGATTGGTCAGCAGAAAAATTATTTAAAAAGTAGAAAAGCAAAGACAAATAGAACAATGGTCTGTGTATTAACACTTGTCTACAATAACTCTCTAAGCTGCAGAAAAGTTTATCTAGCAAGATATTAAGAAGCTTGAAGCTTAATAACGGAGCTCTGTGCGTTGTGTTTTAAAGCTTACAAGTARGTATTGCATTTGAAATAAGCAAGCATTGTTTAACCAAAGGTACGTGTGCTTATAGTGGTTAGACAGAACTACTGTCAATGTGCTTTTGCTTTGTGTGATTGGTCAAAAAACTTATAAAGTAAGGTGTAACATCAAGTTCTTGGTCTGGTGGCTGGGCTGTGAGCTGCTGGCATCTTCCCATTGTCATAATMATGTAATGAGACTGATGCTGGAAAATAAACCAGCTCAAGGCACGTTCCACAGCAGCCCCRTCCTGTTTGTGATTTGTACACAGCCCCCGGCCAGCGATAAGTCCAAGTCAGCCTGTGCTGTAACAGTTCCCATGTCCCTGGCCAGGCAGGGCTGGGCCTGCCCCACACAGGCGGGAGGTGAAGCGCAGTCATTGCTGGAGGTGACGGCTGGAATGTCCCGTGGTTCCCAAATGGATGAAGGGAGGGAGAGGTGGCTTCCATGGCACACAGCTTTCCTAAAAGAGCCAAAACATCTGCTGGAAACATCTGTAGCCCGCTAGCACTGGAGAAGGCTGGCTACAGGATGGATGAGCGCCTCAAGGGACCCAAAACTTCCAAAAACTAACACTGCCTGAGAGGGTCTGTCCCAGTGACACCAAAGGTCTTTCTTAGCCAGTTCAGAGCTGCTGAGCCCTGGGGATGAAGATTCTGCTCTGAAGGTAATAAATCAGAGATGACAGAGGGAAAACTGATGGGGAATGCACGAGACAAAGAGCATGGAAGTTGGCTAAGAGATCCCAGAGACCGCATGGGAGAGAGTTCATTACTTTTCTTAAGTCAGTGCTGTTAATTACATTCAGGGCTCAAAATAAAAGTCATCTCTAGGTGAGGGAGCCTGACAGGGCTTCGTTGTATTTTGTGTTTGCTGAGTTACCCTTCCTGCATTGCTCACCTGGCGGGGAAGATTTGCTCGGACCGTGGTGACAGCAGATAAATCACTGGCTTTGCTGCCATCTTTGAAAAATGAATTTTGGGCCCCCACATTTCTCATCAGTGCATCTCCCTTCCTGCTGCCTCCTTGCTGGCACAGGAGGGCTGCAGGCTATTTTAAATGGAAASCCAGGACAAATCTTGTTGGAACTCAGTCCATCCCTCTGGGTGTCCAGAGTTGCTGGGACCTCTGCCAGGGGGCTCRGAGACCCTGGCACACAGCCCAGARCACCTGKGGRTTTGATTATGACCCCTGGAGCAAGTTACCAGCTTTGTATGAGGACCTGAAAGTCACAGAAGTTTAAATAGTATAATAATAAAATTATCACAGGGTGAAAAGGTAGATTTTGGGGTTTTTGGAATGGGGRTTTTGGGGACAAGATGGAGGGAACTGGATGTGTCCAGCCTTTCCTCTTCTTCTTCTTCTTGGCCTCCATCTTCTGCTGTGATGGTGGCATTTTGGGATTGGTTTAGAGTAGAAGCTCACTGTCTAACACAGGTGATGGGTATTGGAAAGTAATTGTAAACATTGTACAGGTAGTTTTTAGTATAAAGACATAACACCACTGGGACAGGCAGAGTGCCTCTGTCTGTCCTGCTGAGTTGACCTCGGCAGGACAGGAGAAAATTTTTTATARATAAGATGCAATAAACAACCTTGAGACCGAGAAATGAAGAGCTCTGACTCCTTCTTGAAGTGCCAGGCTGGGAAAAGAGATTTTTGAACTTTTCTCGGGGTCACTCTGACAAGCCAGAGATCCCAACAAAATCTGTGGCTGAGCTCCTCTGGGCAGCCCTTGAGGTGAAGTCAGAACTCCTGCCCGGGGGCTGCTGCAAACACARCCTGGTGGGTGCCCACCAGCAGGCACTGAGCCCTTACCTGAGCTGGGATCACTACAAATTGGGGTCTGGGTGTATTTTTAGGAGTGGAGGGGCAGCCAGGTGCCCTCACCTGAGCCAAACTGAGCTTGAAGAGTCGTGCCAGAGGCTGAGCAGCCAGCACTGCCCAGCACCCACCCTGGGCACATTGGGGGCTCAGGAAAGGCTCTCGGGGGCTCCCCACAAGTGAAATGCTGGGGGCTGCTTTGCAAGGCTCATCCAGGCCACCAGGCTCAGCTTTTCCAGGAGGAGCCTCCCCCACCAAGTGTATCCAACCGCTGTGAAAGAGCCGGATCCGCCGGCGATGCCGCTACCAGGTGTTTGAAACAAAGGCATGGGAAGAGCAAAATTAGGTCAAATCTGCTGATGAGAGATGAGTAAATAACAGTTGCTATTCCAGGGAGCTTTTGTTCTCGCTAAAAGGAGAGCAGGCAGCTTTGCAGATCTGTCTCCTCTCATTCCTGCTGAAGCAGGGGTTTAGGCATCCTCAAAGTTTCATGGGAGCATAAAAGGAGGCTGCGGGGAGGGAGGGGGGTTTAAACTGTGCACGCTCATGGAAATGTGTAGCTGAGGCTGTGAAAAGTGATTAATAGAGCCAATCAACAAACAATAGTGAGAATATTATTGAAAGACTTTCTTTGCGAGTGTCTGAGCACGATGGACTGACAATASAGAGGAGTGCGCTGCTTCATAACTGGAATTTTTTCTTTGCAAGTATAATAAGAAAGTGGCTAATAATAGGATGGAGAATATYTTCAAGGTGTGTTTTATTATCCACTTATCTCTGACGCTTGCCAAAAAGAGGCCTGAATATTCCTCAGTACATTGGAGACTTTCTGGCAGGGGAGAAAGACTGATGAGTGCTATAAAATAGGGAGTTAATGAAAGCAACTACATCTAAATGCAATATCTGGGTCCCATGGCTGAGATTTCCTGTGGACTGACACCGTATCCCTCTGTGGCTCGGGCTCTGCAGCCAAGTGAAATGATGTTCTCTGCCACAGGAGGTGGGGGAARCTGAGAGTCATTGCCAGCATTTAATGACACAAAAGTAAGATCGTAGAACCGTAGAATGGGCTGGGCTGGGACCTTAAAGATCATCAAGATAATTGCCATTATCTAATTTGCTGATAAAAAGGAGTTCCACAAGCCCCTGCTTCCCAGAGGGATGCAGGCAGAGAAGCTGGCAGTCTCCAGGCAAAGTAATTCAAGAAAAAAGCCCAGAGTGCTTCTTTTTCTCATACAGAGKGAAGTAAGGGGCATGAATGCTCAGTTACACATATTCCCTACCAAAGCACCTGGGACTACCTGAAATCCCAGAGCTACAAGCAGCATCCCAGAGCCATTCAAAGAGCAGGACCCTGCAGGTGTCCCCTGCTGAGGGGAAATGTTAGAGTTTGGCTCATTTGTCCTCTCATTCCTGCGACGTGATCCCAGCCAAGCTGAACATGCAGGAGCTGGAGATGTGCTTTATGCTCTTTGTAACACCAGCTGACAGTAGATATATATATATTTATATAAATAAAAAAAACGCCTCTATACACAAAAATCTATCTATATTTGAAGCATCTAAAAGAATTACTTCGCTGAAAAACATGGGAGATGTTGATGGCAGTAGAAGCTGTCAGAGAGGCACAGAGATTTAGCACTGCTGGGCCTTAAGAAATGCTGTTTTTGTGGATGCTCCTCGTGTGCTGCAGCTTCCCCAGCTCAGCTCCATCACCTCCCCTCATCTCCACAGCCACCAGCCCTGGCATCCCTCACCTCATTCAAATTCCAGAGGTTCCTCTCTAACGTGCTGAGCAAAAGCTTCCCACCTCTTATCCCAAGCTTTCAATCTCGTGAGAAATGTTAAAACGAAAACATGAAAATTACAGGAAAAGTATCCAAAGGATCATAACCTGCCACAGTAATGAAAAATCCAATTGGGCTTGGAGTGGAGCTGGGCTGATGTAAAATAAAGAGGAAAATGAGGGATGTTTAGTCCTGCCTATGGGAAGTGCTGCTGTGTGGGGCAAGAAGTAGAATGCTAAATAAAACCACAGATGGAACATTTCTTGGGAATGACAGAATTATGGAATTTATGGTGGATCATCCCGTCCCACTCCTGTCCCTGCCCAGACCCCCCAACAATCCCACCCTGGGCATCCCTGGTGGCGCTGTCCAAATGCTCCTGGAGCTCTGGTAGCCTCGGGGCTGTGCCCATTCCCTGGGCAGCCTGGGCAGTGCCAGCACCCTCTGAGGGCAGAACCTTTTCCTAAAATCCAACCTAAACACCCCCAGCACAGCTGCAGCCATTCCCTCAGTTTCTGGGTGCACCAGGCACTACAGAGGGAAGACGGTGGGTTCAGTTATCCTTGGGAAATCAGCAGGACCTTTGGAAAATGGCAGGGATAGCTGGTAGGGAAGGAAAAGGGTGTGTTGGGGTGCCAGTGCCAGTAGCAGTGCCCAGCTAACACCCATGCCAGGCTGTCCCTCAGGATCCCTGCTAACAAACACCCGTGCCAGGCTRTGTCCTGATGGACCATCCCTGCATGGAGCCCCAAGTTCTGCCAACAGCCCCATCCCAGACCGGCTGCACCACCCTTTGTGTCTCAGTTTCCCTCTCACCAAACCCACTGCAACATTTTGGATATCCCTCTTTTCCAACCCCAGCCCGCCCAAGTCCCACCTCTTAGCCTGAGTTAAACCAACAAACCCCACTCCCAACCCCCAGAGCTCCCTTTGCCTGCCGTGGAAAAGCGACTTCCCTGCCAAGCTCCAGCCCTCTGTCTCACCCAGCACTGCAATAGCCACGGAGCCACTCAGACACAGGCAGGGTCTATTAGTGCTAATGAAACTGGGGAGCCCAATTCCCCACACAAATGAACTTGCAGGAAGGGGATTACATCTCCTCACGTGCACGAGGTTCAGATCTGGCATTCGTGGCTCTCTTTTAAAGTCTGACCTCATTCCTGCCTTGTAAACACCCTTCCAAGTATGAATAATAATAAAACCCCCTCACTTCTCTTGCAGAATCATTACATTGTTTTATTATTTTCCTATTCRTGCTGTCAATAATAAATCACATTACCCAAGATGTTCACATTTATTAGACTATTTAGAGCTCAGTGTCGCTGGTGTGGGTTTGTGTTCGTGCTGTTACCAGAGCTCAGGGTTTGTTAATAACTTCAGGTCCCCAGCACACACCTTTCATTAAACAATGCAAGGAGGGACAATAGTACTGAATTAGCAACACCATCCAAACATCCCAGTGCCGTGGGAGTGTCAGGAGAGGGGCTTTGGGCTCCAGGGCCAGGCTGGACAGGGCTTGGAGCAGCCTGGGACAGTGGAAGGTGTCCCTGSCCACAGCAAGGTGTGGGATTGGATGAGTTTAAAGTTTCCTTCCAACCCAAACTGTCATGGGATTCTACAGAGCTCCTGCAGACATTGGTAAAGGGGAAGGAAAGACTTAAGGGGGGTTAGAGATGCAAAGAAACAAACAGAGCTTAAAGGCAATGCTCACTCCCTTCTCCAACACCAAACTAATCCAAGAAACAGCAGGGAAAGCTGAATTCCTACAAAATACYTCTCTGCTCACTTAAATTGCCCCTTTACTCCAAGTGATGCACACACCCAGGAGAGGATTCCTCACTTGCCAACCTGAACAGGGAATTTTTGGCCCATTTCCAGGTGTGACCCTGGGCACATTGAACGAGCTGGAGAAGGCCACACAGGGCCCTGGGAAATGAATTTCTACCAAGTCTGCAGCTCCTTCCCTTAATGGTGGCACACATAGTCTGTGAGCTTGCAAAGCCTTGGCTCACCATGAGAAGCACGTGGGCCTCGTGAGGAGCTCAGTGTGGAGTCAGAAGGCCTCAACCAGGGCGTGCTGGGAGAGAAATTGAGGGACAAGAAGAGAAATTTATTCAGTAGATACACACAACACTGGCATAACAAATCCAGGGTCTTTACTCTTGGCTTCACTGCTGAAGCCAGAGAATCTCCRTCCCTTGGCGCCAGAGCAGCGGGATTTGGGGATGCACCTTCCCCGCCAGCCTCCTTGAATAAAGTGCAATTTAGCACTTGAGGTTTGTTTGTGCAGGCTCAGCCTGGGGCTGCTGCACAGCGAGGGCGGGCACAGCTCCCAGGGCAGCAGTGAGAAAACAAACCCRGCCCTGGCTGGTGCATGTGAGCAAAAGGGAATCATATGGTTGAAGAGAAGAGTAATTGTAGTGGAAATTCAAAATCACTTCACTGAGCCCATTTCATGCTGTCCTTGTTGATCCTGTAAATCAGCAGCAGCAATTTATTCCTAAACAACAACAATCCTGAATGGGGAAGAAAATGAAATAATTGTGTTTTGACCAGCTTGAGACAATTCCTCCATATTTATAAACACAGGTGTCGAGTGTAAAAGCCCTGTCATGCTCATCAGGCAGCACCAGGCTGGGCTGTGCAGCATGGCCAGGGCAGGAGGCGCCTCCTGCAAAACTTGGCCAAGGGTTTGGGATTCCCATCTGGCCTCCCAGAAGCCAAAGGAATCCATCAGTGTTTCAGGAAAAAGCAAAGCCAAAACAGCCAGGGCAAAACACCCCCATGTGGGTGAGCCCCAAGCCAGGACTGTCCTGCTTCTGGCATCTTCTGTGCCATCCCCTCCAGCCCATCTCACTCCCACACGTGTTCCCCTGAGCTCTGCTGCTTCACCTCTGTCCCTGCTCACAAGAGTCCTCCTTCCCAGCCTTTGGGACATGCACAAATCACGGAATCCCAGAATGGTTTGGGTTGGAAGGGACGTTAAACACTGCCTAGTTCCCCCTCAGGAACACCTTCCCCTGTCCCAGGCTGCTCCAAGCCCCATCCAGCCTGGCYTTGGGCACTGCCAGGGATCCAGGGGCAGCCCCAGCTGCTCTGGGAAATCTGTGCCAGGGCTGCCCACCCTCACAGGGAACAATTCCTAACAATATCCCRTCCAGCCCTGCCCTCTGGCAGTGGGAGCCATTCCCTGKGTCCTGTCCCTCCATCYCTTGTCCCCAGTCCCTCTCCAGCTCTCCTGGAGCCCCTTCAGGCYCTGCAAGKGGYTCTGAGCTCTCCCTGGAGCCTTCTCTCCTCCAGGCTGCACATTCCCAGCTCTCCCAGCCTGGCTCCAGAGGGGCTCCAGCCCTCAGAGCATCTGCGTGGCCGCTCTGGCCTCGCTCCAGCAGCTCCACACCTTTTCACAAGCAGAGAAGATATTCTGGTTTCTGTTAAGCTGTGCAGGGCACACTCAGCCCTTTGCTGCCCTCGGAGCAGGGGGTGCTGGGCCAGCCAAGGAAGGGATTGGCTGGAGGGGGCACTGCTCACACCCCCTGCAGCCGCCCCAAACCTCAGATCCAGCCCSTGCAGGGGCTGCAACAACCTGCATTGCCTTTGGCTATCTCAGAGCCCTTCATCCTAGATCAGAAGATAATCAATTGGCAGAAAAAGCATCTGACATCCAACTACTTCTGCTTTTAACCATCCTCAGGATTGTACCTGTCAGTCTCCCACACTACTCCATGAATCCCTGGGGGTTTTGGGACTCCCTCAGCCTCTGTTTCACCTTCCTAAGAGCTCTGACAGCCCCTGCATCACAGAAAAGAGGTGCCAGCAGCCAAGACCCATTTGCAGAGGAAACCAAGGTATAACAGCTCTCCAGGTACATCAATCAAAGTGTCTTCTAGGGGAATATTCTGCCTTTTTTCCCTAAAAAATGTATTTGGCAGATGATGAAAACAGTGTCAGACTTTGTCTGCCTCACAGTTCTCAGCAGAAGACCTCTCAGCTCATTTTCTACAGTCTCTACTCCAGGTGCCAGATCCTTCATGATCCCCACTGGATCTAGCAGCTGGAAAACCTTCCAGCCTCTCTCCTTATCCATTTCATTAATTATTATCTTTAGTTTCACCCTTGTTTCCTTAAGCTGTTTTGACAGCCTTGTTGGTCCATCAATCAAGTGTCTTGTAAGTACTTTTGAAATTCTTGGTGAATCTCAACCAAACCTGACAAGGGATGATGAGACTGCACTGTTAAAGGGAAAAAGGAATATGGGAATATGAGAAAACCTGAAATAGCAGCAACAAAAAAGCAAGATGTAAAAAGGGGTTGGGTAAAGGGAAATGCCCCCTCTCTCTGGAGGTAGAGAATATAAAACATAAAATATAAAACACTTCTTCCCTCCTCGGCACAAATTCCTTATTCCTGTGCCCTGGGAAGGGAGGAGGCAATGCTCTCCTCCCAAAAAAACCCAGCACAGGCCACGAGACAGCGCCCAGGAAAGTTTAACTGCAATAAGTGGAAAACTTTGCTCAGGATGTTTGTTTGAAATCTGCATCACAGACAGGGAGATGTGCCAGGGGGAACAAACATCATCTCCATTAAGATTCTGCTGCAGGAGGGTCAGGAAAAGCCTCCTATGAGAAGTTTGCCCTCTGAGCCTGCCGTGCCTGGAATCCCTAGAGACAGAGACAAAAGACAATTCCAATACATTTTATTCCTTCTTTTCTCCCTTAAGCCCAAAACACCCCCATGGCTCTTTGACCTTCMAGTTTCACTCTCGCTGTAATGAGCCCCAGGCACCCCTTTAGCAGAAGCCTTGCTGTGACACTCCTTCCTCTGGCTGAGGACAAGGACGTTTCCTCAGTGTTTTTCTGGGATCATTCACAAATCTCCCCTTTCCAGCCCAAATTCAGCTGCACGGGTCTGCTYGTGCTCAAGTTTAATGATGCCACGGGCTCCCAGGAGCAGGGAGATCATTTTATGGAGTTGTGGCTGATGGATTGATGGAAGAAGGAAGGGGCCATCCCACAGTTTGCCAGYGCACGCTGCAAGAAATGTACTTTGGCTGTCATTTGGGCTGAGATGGACAGATGGAATCAGGGCATCGCCGCAAGGAAAATTACTGAAATAGGCGGTAATGCCAGTTTTTGCTTCATCAGGCTCAAGTAGATGGTGCAGGATGAGAGGAAAGCTCAGGGAAGGGCTGGGGGGATGCAGAGCAGCTTTAAGCGCAGGGAGATGGAGCAGAGGTGGATTGCTGGACCGCTGGCAGTTTCTCCTGTCCAATTGATGCGCTGACACAAGGGCTCCTGTCAAATCCGAGCTCTTGCCACTGCCCTCGTGTCTTGGTCCCTGGTCAGAGCCTGGCTTTGAGCMCCCTCAGCACCCTCCTGTCCTTGCCTTCAGCCCTCAGGGAGGTTTTAGCCTCTTCTCCAAGGAGTCCAGCACCAGGCRCTTGGCACCTCACAGGGATTTCTGGGCTGCCTTTGGAGGCTGATGCCCACAGCCCAAGCCACAATTACCTGAGATGGTTTTGCTTCACACAGTGCTAACAAAACCTCTCTGGTCTCCTGCTGCTGCCCCAGACTGATCCCTGATAAAGGTGAGAATACCTCAGACACACACAGAGCTGCATTTCCCATTACTGCTGTTGCTACTGAAGTTATTAAGGTAATTGCTGTGCCAGACTGGCCACAGCAGCGCTGTTAGGAGCTGGTAATGCTGCCTGCCTGCTTTACACTTGTGGGGACGGATAAATGGGGGAGATTTACACCCAGGCTGACAGTCAGCTGTATTCCCACACCTGATAATTTGCACTCAGAGCCCCAGAAAGGCCAGTGCCTCTTTTCCAACCTGCTTGTTTTACTTTCCCTTTGGTTTTGCTATCAACTAAATGCACTCAAGGGTAAAGACTCCTGAGGGACCTGTGAAACGGTGCTGCTGCAAACACAACATCTGTATTTGTTGCCACGGCGATGGTTAATAACATTAAAATGGAACATGGGCCCTTTTTGCAGTGGGACACGTGGGCTGGTGCCTCTGCAGAGTGGGGCAGATGGAGGTGTTCTAGATGGATAATGAGATGATTGGCTCTCACAACTAAAAGATAACTATTGTGTGAATATTAAGAAAAGATTTAGTGATGTACAGTTATGTTATTGTGGTTTAGATGTCCTCTGTTCTCCCCATAGTTCCCTTTACCTCCTGTATTGTTGTCTAGGASAGGTAAAAGAAGGCTGCACAKGTGYCCCTTGCATGGGGCAGGTGGGAATGGAAAAGCTTAGGGGGTGGGCATGGCAACACCTGAGCTCCAATCCAGTCACAAGAAAGCTGTTTGCACTGAGAAATGGCAAAGAAGAGCTGCCTGACAGACTTTGGGAGGGGCCAGGGCTGGCTGATGCAACCCCCAGGGGTATGAAAGACTGAGCATCCATCTTGAGGATGAACTGGCCGTGTGGTATTCATGAGGGGCAGTTCCCAGCACTGCAGCTTTTTCCTTATGTAGTCCTTTGTTGTATTTTTGTTAAGGTTTAATAAACRTTTGTGAATTTTTGAAGTGAGCAGTTGTCTCTCACAGAAGCAAGGGGGGACACAGAGCTTGGTGCCTCTGCCTCACCCAAGCTGGGGGRTTCCTATGCCCATAAGGAGACACCAAGGACAGCTTTGCATGCCAGCCAGGATGGAGAGGATGGAGAAACCTGGAAAACATCAGGGGGATGGTGCTGAGGTCTTTATAGCTGGAGAAAATGCCACCTCGGGGCCACACCRTGTCCCTCCAGCCACCAGCACAGAGTTCTGCAGTGCAGGAGTCTCCAGGATGACCTTTCCTAGACAGACACTAGAAAGCCATTACTGAGCACAAGCCAATTTGCTTTGCAAGTCTAAGTGGCAATTTTCCTTCTTAAATACATTACAGTTGAAGGTAAATGGCTATAAACAGAAAGTTACTCCTCACTCCCTCCACAGAGACCTCTCCCTGTGGTTATGAGCTATGATCTTAAAAAATACTGTAGTGAGGCACTGGCAGCACAGGACATGGTTGTTTTCAGCAAGTGACTTTTGTGCCAGGCTTTTATTAAGAAGGAAAAAAAAGATTAAGTGATAATATCCGCAGGGGGCAATGACTTCTTCAAATATCCTTATGCAGCAATTTTACCAGGGAGTGAAAAATTAAGAGCAAGGTTTAAGGTCTCTTGGATTTTATTCCGAGTAGGTGCACTGGCTGAAGAACTGCAGCTTGCCAAGGAGCTCATGAAAATTCAGCAGGACGAGGTCATAAGCTGTGGTTACRTGAGGAATTTCAGTACCAGGAGGAGGAGGAAACACAGGGACTGCAAAGAGCTTCCACCCAGTCCCACTGCAGGCTCCAGAGAGCTCCCACAGCTGAGGGAGGCCACGGTGATAAAAAAGAGGAGGTGGTGTGTACAGCAAGGGAGACCTGCCCTGCCTCCTCACCACCTGCAGGTCCCACCTGAGCTCCAGGAGAGCCTGTCCTGCCCTTCTGCACCTGCAGGTCCCACCTGAGCCCCAGGAGAGCCTGTCCTGCCCATCTGTACATGCAGGTCTCCAGGAGAGCCTGTCCTGCCCATCTCCACTGCAGGTCTGGTGGCCAAACAAAGGCATTTCCCCTCCCAGCCCCTCCTCATGCCTCTCAGCCAACAACCTGAGATTAAACTCTTTAATTAGCAGCTCTCAAAAGCATTGTGGGATTCCCTTCTTTTTGATCCACTCCTTGGTCTTTCCCATCCAACACCTGCCTCCAGCTGCAGCACACTGGCTCCAGACAGCCTCACACAAAGGCAGGGTAATCACACCACCCACCTTGGAGAATTTAATCCTTCTCATCTCTTATTTTGGCCTGACATTTCTGTTCATTAGGAGCACGCTGTGTACAACACTGTACATCTTCATTGGGAACCCACCGTTTCTATTAAATGTAATTATTTCTCCCTGCGGCTTGCATGCTAAAGATGGGCACGGAAAAGCAAGAGGCTGCTGCAGGAAGGGATCACAAAAGTCTTTTACAATCCATGTGCTTTGCAGCAGCCTTCATGGAGTGCCTGAGCCTGGACCCACAGGTTTTGGAGGCGTGCAGGACCATTGGGATGGGTTATTTGGGTTGTTTCCACCTCTGGGCTCAGCAGGGATGGTTTGGGGYGGAAGGGACCTGAGCAAACACCAAACCACGAGGGCTGCCCTGGCCTGGCTGAGCTACAGCACCTGGGGGTGAGCAGAGCATCTGCTCTGCCCAGAAACCCCTCCAGGAGCAAGAGACCCACAGCAACCCCTGGCACTCTGTGCCTGCAGCCAATTAGGCTCCTCTTGGACGTGTTGCTTATTTTCTAGCCTCAATTTGTCTGCAGGGTTTATCTTCCAGCTCCTGGATTTTAGTGCCTCTCTGACCAAACCACCCTCCTAATGCTCCCCTGGGACCAGGTTATCCCTGTCTCTCACCTCTCGGTACATTTTCCAAACCCAGAAGAGAGAGAAAAATTAGGGGTAGACCAAGCCTTAAACTTTTCCTTTTTTCCCCTCAAACATTTTCCCACCTTGTAACATTTTTTTTTATTATTTTCAAAAGTGTTTTCAGCTTGACCAAGCCAAAAAGCCATTTACAAAGTCATTTTCAAAGCTGTGGCACATCTTATTTTGGCAATTTGGTATCAGGCCTGTGCTCTTTAGAAATGAAATGGTATTTTTGACGTCTTACAAAAGTAAGTAACAGTCTTTCCGAGTACTTAATTTGAAATTAAATGCTATTTCAAAAGTAAGCAAGAGCCATCAGAGCACAGTTTGCTTATGTTGAATGAAAGAATGAAACCTTTGCAGGAAGGGGTTTGTCTGGGTGGGGTTTGGGTTTTTTTATTTGTTTCTAAATGACGTTTTTACAATGTTTCAAAATGCTGTCATTTTGTCACATTTTAAGCTGAAATTGCCATTCTTGACTAAAGAGGGGAGCCCAGCTAAAACCTTAGGGCAGGAATTTCAGCTGACCAGCACCAGAGGG
This sequence comes from Cardinalis cardinalis, assembly GCA_014549065.1. Classification (NCBI taxonomy): domain Eukaryota; kingdom Metazoa; phylum Chordata; class Aves; order Passeriformes; family Cardinalidae; genus Cardinalis; species Cardinalis cardinalis. The sequence goes on along the minus strand of JACDOX010000090.1, from coordinate 454,729 downwards.
GATAAATTCCACCCTTGATTCCAAATGATGGCCAAGCACACAGAAAAACAACCTCCATTAGCAGCTCCCTGGCACCGGGACCTGTGTGAGCCTTTTCAATTCCCAGAGTCTCAGAACTTGAAAAAGCCATTCCACACTTATTTAGTGGAATATCTTTATTCAACCCTAAATGTAGGCAATCAGCATTAGGTTGATGTATTCCAGCCAGCAGCGACTTGGGGGATCCACTTGAACAGGAGACTTCATGAATATTCTACAGACTGACATTTGTTTGCAGTATTTGAATATTTCCTAATAACCAGGGGAAAAAAAATGCGTTCCAGGAGGCCAAGCTCATGAATGCTTTATAAAGTCAGGTCTCCCCTGAAATATCATAAATGGCAAACATTGCTCACTACATATGCAAAAAACACTGGGCATTTCCAGCCCCTGAGCTCCACTGGGAGCTCCCCTTTCCAGGCTGGTGGGCAGCAGGTCCCAGCTCCAGGTCTTGTCCATGGGATGGAGGGCAGGAGGTTCCCATCCCTCCCTGACACTCCTGACATCCCCAAAGGTTGCTTTTTTCATGGGAGCAGAAAATAGGTGCCTCACAGTTGGCAGAATCACACAATCACAATCAGAGAGCTTTGGGTTGGAAAGAATTTTAAAGATGCTCCATTTCCAGTCCCCCACTGTGGGCAGGGATGGCACTCTATGGCTGGAGAAATCCTTTCTTTTAAGGGAACTCTTATCAAGGATTATTCGTATTTTTATGAGCCTCAGTCCTGCAGCAGCACTGCAGGAGTGTTTTATTTTTTACTGCTGTATCTTTTCTTGTTCACATCATAAACTTCAACCCCTCAAAATATAACTTTCAATCTATGCCACCCCCAGTACTTGAACACAAGGCAAAAACCACACTCGAGGTAACTGCAGCCATTAAGGATGTGAACAGTTATTTCCTCCAGCTCCTCCTCAGTGACCCTTATTTAAAGCATTCCAAAATCCAGCCTTTTTCCAACCTTGGCCTGTGCTTGTTGAGGGCAAGTGAAATGGATTTTCATTTGCTACACAGTTCTCTCCAACCATTCAATCTTTCTGCCCTTATTTATCCTTTTACAAAGTCAGTGGGTCCCTATCTAATATTAATATTTCTTCGTCTTGAAGAAGTACAAGGATTACTCATAAAGTCTCTGCTTCTGCATATTTTGAAGAGTAAATAAGGGGATTTTGAAAGCCTATTTGGCATCGGCCTAAATCTGCCTTTCAAAGCTCCTTTGTGACCAAACCAGTTGTCCAACACACTCCTCATTGTCTCAACAGCTTCATAATTCTGACAGCACTGTCTCACTCCAAACAGATTGCTTCCAGCTCCAGGATTAGTCCAGTGATGTGCAGCCAAAGTCAGGGAATGCAATTCCTCCTAAAAGACTCAGAAAGCACCAGAAAGCCTCGATGTTGTTTGGAGCAAGCAGGCAGATAGCTGGAGTCAGACACTGAGGGATGAATCCRTCACCTGAGATTTCTCTTACATCCAAAAGGGAGGAATGGGCACTTTGAGCAGGCAGGGCTCCTCAAATGCCCATTTTCAGCTGAGACAAATCATCCCTGAGGTTGTCTCTTCCCATTGACTAAAATCCCGGGAATCTGGGAGCACAAGGCTCACAGCTCATGCTTGGGGACTCCACCTGGAACATGAATCCATCCTCAGAAACACCAGCCTGACACAAAATCCTAACAAACCACAGGGGCTGCCTTCCCTCCCAGCTCCATTTCAGCCTTTTCCCTGCATTCAAGAGATTCCTCAATCCAATCAAGTGCTTATTAACTGCCCTGAGCTCTTATCAGCAGAAATGTGCTGCTGCTGCCAAATTAATGCAACAAGGATGAAATCACCCCTGGAATGTTTTATCCCACGAAACCTGTGTGTACATCCAGGTAAGGATGTCCTGATGGAGTCCAGGTCATGCTCCTGCAGAGCCAGCAGAGGTCCTGGTCCCACTCTGGGTCTGGTATTTCCACCATCAGCCATCTGGAAATGTTTCACTAATTAAGAGCTCTCCCTGAAAACTCAATTTGGCGAAACTCCTCCAACTCTGCAGTAGATTTGACCTCGGTGACCCCAACTATTGTGCTCTGCAGGTTGACAAGGTGCTGAATAAACAGGTAAGCACGGATTTTGTCTCCTTTACTAATAAATCAATTTTAATTACGGCGACAACATCAGCGACAGAATCGAGTCAAAYTGCTGGGGCCATTCTTCTCCCCAGCTAACTATCCCAAATTAAAGGGTGAATTGCTCTGTGCTCRGGGTATTGTCATGCAGACGAGGGAAAAAAACTTGCTTTCCAATTTCCTCATGCAAATGCAGGCGGAATTGTTGAGACACAGAATATATTTTGCCATCTCAGTGGTTCTTTAGAAGATAAGAGGAGCCGYGAAAGTTTTGCAATTTGTAAGCTGGCAGCTTATTAAATAAATAAATAAGAACCCCCGCCCTGCAAACCCAAATGTTTAAATAACATTACAAGTAAACTGTCAAGGTCAGCAAATAATACGTTTAAACAATCTTGTATTCTTTTTGCCTTTCTGCAAAGACTATGCTATAATTTATGGGTTTATTTCCTTTTCAAAAGAAGTTTCTTGATACAGTCTCAAACTCTAGCAGAATATTAAAAAAATAATAGCAAAATATTCCAGCCTGAAGGCTCTTGCAGGGTGCTCTGCATTCCCGAGCTGGTGCCTCCCTAGCACGAGGCAGGCGGCACTGCAGCACCAATTTCTGTCAAGTTACACCCGACCCAATAATTGCAAGATGCCAGAAAAAGCTCCAGACCACACCTGGTGTGCAGCACCCACCAAGAAGAAATAAACTTGTGTGGATATTGAGAAGAGCCAAAGCAAAGGGGGAAAGAGGCAACTCAGTCATAACCAAGTAGGACCTGATGTTCTTTTTTACCTTTTCAGGACCAAATGAAAGCTCAAGAGCAGTTATGTGGGTCTGAGCTCTCCTCCCAGGCTCCTAATGTTTCATCTCCATGGCTCCATGTGTCACTCCTTCCCCTTTATCCCACATCTGAGAGGATCCCTGCTCCCACAGGAATGCTCTCCATGCCCTTGGGGTTTGGGTAAAGGCTGGACCAGGTGCCCTGCTGCAGGACACCCTGTGGTGGGGACATTTCCAGGGTGTCACCCACAGCTGTGGCCAGTGACACCACTGAACACCACCTGCACCTGTAGGGGATACAGGAYGAAGGTGGTATAGAATGTAATCTCATCCCCCAAAGAGCTGCAGCTGAACCAATTACTAAAGATTAGGAGCAGGCCTGATGTTAACAGGACACACCTGCAGCCAATAAGAACAGTGGTATAAAAGAGTGGATTGGTGGGATCAGGAGTCAGAGGAYAACTGCAAGGATCAGGCAGTGCTTAGAGGAGCAGCCTATGAGAAATGTCGAGGAGGTTCAGAACTCTGAGGATATGGAATCCTTGCACTATACTGATAATAGAACTCTTGATATATACAACATGTACCCACACTCCCCTAGTCCTGTGGGGTCAGAGTTTGGTGATTTCCATACTGAAGTCACCTCCAGCACCATTAAACTCAAATCTCCAGGGACAGCAACAGGAGCCAAAGCCCAGGAAGTGAGACCCTGATCCATCTGGTGAGGAGAGAAGATCACAGAATTATCAAATCATTAGGGTTGGTARAGACCTCCAAGATCATCAAGTCCAAACTTTGACCGAGTTAAATTCYAGGCCCACTAAACCATACCTTGAAATGACACAATCACTTGTTTTTCTGAGCACTTCTAGAGRGGATGACTCCTCTGCTTCCCTGCTCCAATGCTTAACCACTCTCCCTCTGAAGAAATTTTTTCTAATAACTAACCTGAACCTCCCTTGGTGCAACCTGAGGCCATTTCCTCTCCTCCTGTCCCTGTTCCCTTGGAGCAGAACCTGACCTCCCCCTGGCTGTACCCTCTTGTCAGGAAGCTGTGGAAAAACAGAAGATCCCCCCCTTGTAGGAACTCAGTGCATCTCTCCGGGTGTCCAGAGCTGCCRAGGACCYRCYGGGGGGCTCAGAGACCCTGGCACACAGCCCAGAGCACCTGTGGGTTTGATTATGACCCCTGGAGCAAGTTACCAGCTTTGTATGAGGACCTGAAAGTCACAGAAGTTTGAATAGTATAATAATAAAATTATCACAGGGTGAAAATGTAGATTTTAGGATTTTTGGTATGGGGGTTTTGGGGACAAGACAGAGGAACTTGGGCGTGTCCAGCCTTTCTTCTTCTTCTTCTTGGTCTCCATTTCCGGCAGTGATGTTGGCACTTTGGGATTGGTTCAGAGTAGAATTGCACTGTCTAACATAGGTGATGGGTATTGGGAATTAAGTGTAAAATATGTTATAGGTAGTTTGTAGTATAAAAGGACAACACCACCTCGGGGGCGGTCAGAGTGCCTGTGGCTGCCCTGCTGAGCAGACCTTGGCTGGGCAGAAAGAAAATTTTATAGATAAGAATTAATAAACAACCTCAAGACCAAAAACTGAAGAGTCCAGACTCGTTCTTCAGACGTGCGGGCTGAAACAGAGACATCCTGCACATCTCAGGGCAGCAATRACAACCAAAACCCGAGACCCCCTGAGCYTCCTTTTTTCCAGTCTGAAGAACCCCAGTCCCTCCTCCTGGCACTGATTTCCAGATGTCCCACCCCAMGACTTGCCCTTGCCTGGGCCTCCTCCCCTGCTCCAAACCCAACCAGCCCAGCCAGCGTCACACAGGGATCAGCAAAAGGTGCTTCCCTCTTCTCTGTGGGTCCATCTCAGCTGCTCTGGCATGCTCTGAACTAGAAATAAATTGATATAATCTTTAAAAACAGCCTCATGGGGCTGGGAAGAGGGAGCTGATGCTGAGCACTGACCATGTGCACTGAGCATGGAGAGGGAAGGGAAGCAGGACTGGGAAGAGGCTCCAGCGAGCAGCTGTCAGCCCACCCTGGCTCTTTGTGGGACTAAAAGCGTGTAATTCCCAACTCCTGCATGCTGCACAAGTTATCATTTGGAAGTTGTTGCTCTGCAGTGACTTGACAGTCTAACAATGCAAAATAAATCTATTCACGCTGCTTTGGCGAGCCCAAATCCCGGGAATGTGTCGCAACAGCAGAGAGCAGTGATAAGTTCTTGTAACTTACAGCAACTCAGGGCTGTCCTCATTACCATAAATTATCTTYCTGCACACACAGGAAACCTTTCCAGCGGACTCCAGCTTTTATTCCCTGCTCTGTGTTAAAGCTGGGGGTGCTTTGTGTGGGCCCAGAGCCCTCCTGATAGCGCTGGGTTTGAAGTGCCTGAAGCTGCAGCGCTTCTCTGACCAGAGCATTGGTGTTAGCAGCGCTTTCTGAAGGCTTCTGAAGAGGATTCACAGCTGGATTTTGTGCTCTGGAATGCACAGGGACTTGGCACATCATCTCTCTGTGCAGCCTGGGTAGGGCTTTGTAGCAGAATGTGGTTAAAAGGACGGGGAGAAACTTCTGCCTCAGGGGGAAGAGCAGAACCAAGACAAATTCACAGAGCCCAGGAATGAGGCACCAAATTAATCAAAGTGGACAGGTGAGGGAACAGTGCTCTGCCTATCAGTGGCATGCATCAGTGTTGATGAGAAAGGGCAGTGAGACATCTTCATTCACCTGGTCCCTCATGGAGCCAGCCGGGGCACGTGCCCATGGCCAGGACTGGGGAACATGGATCTCCATGGAGATGCTCACACTCTGGTACCAATTCCTTGCCTCATCTCCTGCACCCCGTGCACACTGGAAGGACCTGTCCRTGCCCACTGCTCCACCCAGGATCTGCTGGCCAGCACACCCTGCAGGGCTACAACAAGTGGAGATCCCCAGGTCCTGCCCAGCAGCAGGCAGAGACACACAGGGCTTTGACTGAAATAAAAGTGGTGGTTTTTCAAAGCTTTGTCTGGATTTGCAGCACAGGAAAGTTGCTCTGTGAGGATGTTTGGGGCCCCAGCCTGAAAGGAGACATTTGTTCAGGAAGAGACAGCTGGAACTGGAACAGGCTGGGAGAGCTGGGAATGTGCAGCCTGGAGGAGAGAAGGCTCCAGGGAGAGCTCAGAGCCCCTGGCAGGGCCTAAAGGGGCTCCAGGAGAGCTGGAGAGGGACTGGGGACAAGGGATGCAGGGACAGGACACAGGGAATGGCTCCCACTGCCAGAGGACAGGGATGGATGGGAGATTGGGAATTGTTCCCTTTGAGGGTGGGCAGGCCCTGGCCCAGGGTGCCCAGAGCAGCTGTGGCTGCCCCTGGATCCCTGGCAGTGCCCAAGGCCAGGCTGGATGGGGCTTGGAGCAGCCTGGGACAGTGGGAGGTGTCCCTGCCCATGGCCAGAGATGATCTTTAAGATCCTTTCCAACCCAGACCATTCCTGGATTCTGATTTCACAATCCACTCTGGTGAGTTGACCTTGGCTGGACACCAGGGGCTCACAGAGCTGCTCCATCTTTCCAGCTGGACAGTGGAGATAAAACAAGATGGAAAACAACTCACAGGCTGAGATAAGGCAGTTTACTAAAGCAAAGAGAAAGAAAAGGTTTATTCTCTCCTTCCCATCAGCCATGGATGCTCAGTCACTTYCTGAGGAGCTTCAGCATATGGAGTGGCTGCTCTGAGAGACAAATACAAATAATGAGTGCCCCTCATTCCTGGTCCCTTCCTTCTCTCTGCTCTGAGCTGGGGCTCTGGGATGTCCCTTCGGTCAGGGTGGATCAGCTGGCCTGGCTGTGTCCCCTCCTGGGATCTTGCTCATCCCCTGGATGTGGGGAATATTGAGAGACAGTGCTGAGGCTGTGCCAGCTGTGCCCAAACACACATGGGTCTGTTATAAACACCTCTCCASCTCCCACTGGGAGCACAGCACTGGGATGGCTCCTGTGGGAAATGAACTCCAGCTCAGCAGACCCAAAGCATCCCCTCCCACCCTAAAAATGCATCTAAGCTGGCACAGGAGGAGCATCCACCCTCCCCATGCAGCCCAGCAGAGATGGCAGAGTGGGAAGGGTGTTGTATTTGCAGGGATCCTGTGGCAGGGAGGAATGATGAATCTGACTCCATGTGCTCAGAAGGCTAATTTATTACTTTATGATACTATCTTATATTAAAGAATACTATACTAAATAGTATACTATATTATAATATACTATATTAATAATATACTATAATTATATATAAAATTGTACTATATATAATTATATAATATATAATWATATAATATA
>JACDOX010000090.1:407042-447446 GCA_014549065.1 Cardinalis cardinalis | reverse complement strand
ATWATWWTATTATATATAATTATATTATATATAATTATATAAATAATATACTATATTATATTAAAGAATACTATACTAAAGAATACAGAAAGGATACTTACAGAAGGCTAAAAAGATAATAATGAAAACTCSTGACTCTYTCCAGAGTCCTGACACAGCTTGGCMCTGATTGGCCAAAGAGTGAAAACAACTCCCAGCAGAATCCAATGGAACAATCACCTGTGGGTAAACAATCTCCAAACGCATTCCACATGAGCACAACACAGGAGAAGCAAATGAGAGAAGAGTTGTTTTCCTTTTCTCTGAGGCTCCTCAGCTTCCCAGGAGAAAAATCCTGGGTGAAGGGATTTTTCAGAGAATGTGAATGCCACAGAAGGGCATGAGGGACTTCCTTCCTCAACRGAAGATGCAACTACAGAAGACTCCCAGCACCAGAGTCATCAGCCTGACAAAGCATATCCTGAATATCCTGCTTCTTCCTCTCCAGGTRGATTTTGGCTCTCCAAAGACTCTAGTGGGGCCACAAGTTCACATCAGCAAATTGCCAAGCAGCAATTTACCTCCAAAAGCTCTTCCTGGGGAAAGGCTTTTGGAGGTTTTCTGTTTGGGATTTGGGGCTTTCTCCCAATTTTTCCTTAAAACAAAGACTGCTTGCACTGGTGCAGGCAGAACTGCCTGCCTTGTGCAGGGGATGGGGGAGCAGATTTAGGGAATGGGAGGCACAATCCCAAGGGCTAGTTCAGGTGTCCCACACCTGCATGAGCCATGTGCTGCATATTGCACACCTCTCTCCACGTGGAACTGAGGCCTTCCAGCTTATTCCCTTGAAATCCCAGCCTTGAAATCACCTGACACCAGCAGGAAGCGATTTTGATGTTGAAACGTTTTTTTTTTCCAAATCACAGGGGTCAAATTAAATTTGTTTTTCCTCTCTATTCCAGCCAGGCTAAAAACCACACTGCCAAAATCCACAGTGCCACGAAATGAGGGAATCTCCCCCAAATCCTCCCCTCTCCAAAGCCAGGCTGGGAGATGTGCTTCCCTCCAGCCTCCACACCAGGAAACATTTTCAGCTCTCAATTCCAAATGTCCCTGAGCTCTGGTCCCACACAGATCCCAGCCTGCTGTTTGGCTGGGTTTCCAGTGAGTGCTGTGCTCTCCTGTCCCTTTGTTGGGGATCAGCTYTCAGGGAGCTGTTCCCAATTTATTCCTCAAGCTGGATGCTCCTAAGCAGGTGACAGCCCTAAGTGTTTCTTGACAGGAGCTTGGAAATATAATGTGCCGCAGGTTGTGTTTCCTTCCTCTTAATAGGATGCAAAGCTCCGTTTTCAAAAGGATATGCTAACATTTTAAGCTCTTTTTGTTCGTATAAATGATAATGTAGTCAACACAAGGGCCTCATCTCTCCTTGAAGGGAATTTTATTCCTATTCACCTTAACACATGAGCAGCAGGCTCGAGAGTAAACCTTAGCCAAGCTCCCCCTGAGTTGGTTTATCCAAGGCTTTGCTGGTGGAGGAGAAGCAAATCTGGCCACTGCCAGAAAATCAAAGGATGGACTTGAGGCCTCCTTAAATTGTACAAGCTCATCCTTTAGTGCTGTGCAAAAGGAGATCTCCCAGCCCCAGAAGAATGATTTCCTGGAGGAAGGATGCAATAAATAATTTGCCTGAAATAGAAGGTCAAGGCATTGTCCAAGACATGAGGAGATCTTTGCTGTGGGCAAACTACAGAGAAAGTGTGGAGTAAAGTCATAAAAGACAAAAAATGGTCAGTTTTTAGGAGCACTGACTTCTCCAAGCCCCTTCATCATCCTTCCAGTGCCTGAAGGAGCTGACAAAAAAGATGGAGAGAGACTCTTTACAAGGGCCTGGAATGGCAGGAACAGGGAATGGCTTCCCACTGCCAGAGGGCAGGGATGGATGGGATATTGGGAATTGGGAATTGCACCCTGTGAGGGTGGGGAACCCTGGCACAGGGTGCCCAGAGCAGCTGGGGCTGCCCCTGGATCCCTGGCAGTGCCCAAGGCCAGGCTGGATGGGGCTGGGAGCAGCCTGGGACAGGGGAAGGTGTCCCTGCCATGGCAGGGGTGGCACTGGATGGGCTTTAAGGTCCCTTCAACCCAAACCATTCCATGATTTTGACACTGTGACTACTCAGGCTCACGCTGCTTTTCCATGCTTAAGGAGCAGGATCCCCTCCACATGGCAGCCCCTCTCTGAACAAACCCACCCTGCTGTCTCCAAAAGACATTGCTGGCAAAGCACACGAGCAGCACTCAGATTCAGGCAGGGAGGAGTTGAAACCCTTCAGGTTTCCTGCTTGTGAGGTTTGGGAAGATGCTGTTCTCCTTGTTTTCAGCGCCCGGGCTCCTCATCACACCTGTCTTACACACAACCCCTGACAGGTTCACAGACAGACCTGTCTGCCTGCTCCCACATTACAAAGGAAGGATCAATTCCAGCCTGTCAATCCCTCCGTTTCATTAGCAACTGATTGGGAGGCATCACATCCTGTCTTCCAAGAGTCAAACCCGTAAACAAGACAACATTGTTAAAAAATGAAAAAAAAAACCCCAAACCACTGAAAAAACAGCTAATAAAAAGCTCTGACTGCCAGATGCCAGGGATTGCTACAAGACTGCAGCAGGAATAACAATTTGGGAGATAATTGAGTTATTCCTGTTGGCCATGAAACCAGAGCTCTGGTGGGACAGGCAAAAGAGGTTTCCCAAAGTTACTGGACACCTTGGAAGATGCTTTTCCTTTTAGGATGAGCAGGAATAAAAGGTGCCATAAGGAGAGAAGAGGAATTGTTCAGAAAACCATCCCTCTCTCCCTAGATTTTCAATTCAACCTCACCATTTCCAAAGCTGGGGAGGTGCTGGCTGGGTTCCTCAGGAAGGACTAAACCCATCCATGTTTTTTCCTACAGCACCAACTGTCACGACTGTCAATTCAGCTCCTTTCATGGAGATTAGAATTCATTTGCAAAAGGAAAAAGAAAATGGGGAAAAGAAGTAAAAAAAAAACAAAGAAGGAAAAGGAAAGAAAAGGTATTTAATTGGCAACTGAATTCTTCATGAAACAAAGAGATGGATTCATGCAAAGAAGAATAGGGAGAGCTGTTTTGATATCTGAATTTTAATGACTCCATGGCATCCCTATTTGTTATGTATCTGCTTTGGAAATGTCACGGCTGGCTCTAGTGGTAATTACTGAATTTCAACATTTATAGAAAAGCAGCGCATACAGTATGGAGATAATTGCCCAGTTGGAGAGTTATGCAGGATCCAGGTTCCCCCCCGCCCTCCTCCCTCCTTCTGTGACTACAGATTTTTGGTAATTATCACTAGAGCCACTTGTTAAAAAATCAGAAAGCAGGTAAACAACAAACACCAGTGTAGTTTATTCATTAAAATCCAAAAATCACATCGTCATATTGATCTTGAAATTACAAACTGCTGCAGCTTGCAAAAAGCAGGGCCCTCCTGCTACCCTGGTGTTTAGTGTTGCTGTAAATCATACACCAAGACACTTTCCTGATAGGAATTGTTATGTAATAAACACTATTGTGGGGCACTTACAGGTAAAATAAATTGATTTAGCCAGGTTATAACATCAGCCATGATCAGCCCACAAATCCTGGGGCTTGGGCTGGATCTGGTGTCAGCACAAAGCAGGGAGCACCCACACTCCAAGGGGAAATGCACTCCAAAGCAGTTGGGATGGTCGATGTTGGTGTTTTGGCTTAAACTCCACGTGCCTTTTGGCTCTGGTCTGTCCCAAAATGCTCCTGCACCCATAAAAACCCCAAAGGAAAGGGCAGCTCAGCTCTGCCTCTGCCCTGCTTCCACCACACGACWCCTGCTCTTGGTAGGAAACACTCTCCCCGTGTCACAGACAGGAAAATCCAGACACAGATGGAAAATCAATCCCCTCTGGGCTCCTCTCAGCTCACCCCTGGGGGGCTGTGGGATGTCCCCCACCCCAGGAGTCCCAGCAGAGCCACAGCAGAGCCAGCAGCGCCGGCTCCACGCAGAATTCACACAGCCCCAGGTGCTGAGTTTCCAGAACAAGGGACTCTGTGACGTTCCCATCTTTAATCAAAGTCAGGTACAAAGAAAACTCGCCTGCTTAGAAGTGGGGATGTGTTAGAAGCGGGGCCATGGGTTGGGGAAGGTAAACACACAGGGATATAATTAAAGGAGAAACGACAGTTAACGACGAGAATCTCTCGTCTTTTACAAAAACACAGAAGGAAAAGACCATTATGCAGACACAGAGATAAGTGGATCCAGCACAGATAAGACTGACAGAGGGAAATTGGAGGCAGAAGAGGATAAGAAGCTGACACCGACACTTACAATATTTACTTTTCCATCTGTGTTCACAAATGAAGAGGATGAGGATTTGCCTAAGTCAGGGATCAGAACCCTGGGGAGAGGAGAAGAGGAATTAGGGAGTGTGCAGATAACACAAGAAATGGTCAATAAGAGCTTAGGGGAACTTAAACTGACACAAAGCATTAGGGACCAGATGGCAACATGTGTACAAGGGATTTACCAAGCAGGGGAAGCAATGGCAGGGCAGGACTTCAGCCCCACGGATTCCCCGAAAAGGGGAGGGCAGGGAACAGAGAGCTCCAGCAGCACGTGGACATTCACACCAGAACCATCAGCAATCTCTCAAAGTCCCCATTACTCTGACAACTCTCTCCTGGCGATGCTACAGACAGCAGGGTGGATTATCCCAGCTGCCTAAAGTAATATTTTTTGGACAAAAAAGTCACTAATTTCATCGTTCTGACAGCTCCTCTTGAACTGCTCTTCCCACCTTTATTTTTACTATTCAAGGCTTAGCCTGTCCAGGAGAGAATTAAAATTTGGGTGTTTTCTGAGGGCTTACAACTAAATCTTAGGTAGAAATATCAGGGCTGAGCCAGCTTTCTCAAACCACCACTCTGTGAGACAGTTAATTGTAATTAAATCCATCTTTATTTAAGACCAAATATAAGATTTGCTGAACTTAAGCCTCCCTCCAAAACCAACACACATGACCAGCACAAAGCCAGAGGGGTGCCTCATTCAATACAAACCTTAATGCTGGGGGAATGCAGAAGGAATCAGCTGCCCATCGASTGGAAGAAGAGTACTTATTTGGAAGCTCATTTTTAAGGGGAAGAGAGGCTTAAAAATGCCCAGGTTCATTAAGAACAGCCAAGATGATCTGATGAGAAGCAGATCAATCCTTATTAACTTGTTAGGAGCCTTCAAAGAGGTTTGTGGAGTCTGTGGACACGGAGCTGTGACTGGCACCTCTCGCTGGCCAGGGAGTCACAGACGGTGGCCCCGTGGGGCTCAGGATAATGGGAGACACTGGGAAAATCTGGGGAGSGAAAGGAGACCCACAAGGACACCCCACAGTGCTGGGGCTGCCCTGAGATCCTGCACGAGGCTCCCCAGGGAGGTGAGGAGCAGTTTTACAGCCCCCTCTGCCCAGCCTGCAGGGTAATTTAATGAATTTAYCATCTTGACACACATTTGTGGTTCAACCCCCAGCTTTGCCCATTTTGTTGCATCCCCAGCTCTCTGCCTAGCCCACAACTCAGCTCTACGACTCCCTGGCAGGTCTGAGCACCCTTCTCCTACTAAAGGTTCTCCTGGAGGCAAGGAAACAGGAATCTGACCAGATACACCAATGGAAAGGCTGAATTGGAAATATGAGACACACCAGCACAGGCTGAATTGGAAATATTAACACGCACCAGGACAGGCTGAATTGGAAATATTGGACACACCAGGAAAGGCTGAATTGGAAATACTACATACACCAGGCAGGTCATCCTCCTGGCCATCCTTCACCCTCAGCTTGTACCCATCAATCCAGACTGAGCAAGCCACRATGTCTTAGAAATATTCCCCAATATTTTTATTCCCCAAATATTGCTGTTCCAGAGGGAAACCAGGGCTGGGTTGGTAATAATCAAATAACTCTCCAGAATATGAATATCCCTCCGCCATCATTAGGGATGAATGTTATGGAGATGAAGCAGTGGAACGGGATAATGAGGTGTGCAGTGGAGGAGGCTGGGAGCCTGCCAGACAGGGAGGATGCCACTTCCTAGCATTATTCATTGGGAAAATTGATAGCTTGTGCCACAAGCCTCTCCCCCAGCTCCAYACTCATCCCAATTAAGGAATCACAACTGATCTCAAGGAACGAAAGTGTCACAGTSTTCAGCTGGGGCGGAGCAACTTTGCCTCCCAACTCCCACAGCTGCTGGACAAGAAGCTCCACTTGATGTCCTGCTTCTTCCACACAACAAGAAAAGAACGTTTCTCGTGACCCTGGAATGTTTTCTTGATCTTGGTTGGGTGAGAAGGTGAGCTCACACCTTTGCCTCTCCTTTGTGCCCGCCTCTGCAGAATGAGGTCTGTCACAGACATCTTTTATGAACAATCCTTTCCTTAGGATTTTTCCTCCTGAGAAGCTGAGAGGCCTCAGGAACAAAATGTAAACAATGGTCATCTGCTGCTGTGGATGCAACAGGTGCATCTGGGATTGGTCTCATGTGGTTGTTTCTAATTAGTGGCCAATCACAGTCAGCTGGCTTAGACTTCCTGTCCGAGACACAAGCCTTTGTTATCATTCTTTCTTTTTCTATTCTTAGCCAGCCTTCTGATGAAATCCTTTCTTTTATTCTTTTAGTATAGTTTTAATATAATATATATCATAAAATAATAAATCAAGCCTTCGGAAACATGGAGTCAGATCCTCGTCTCTTCCCTCATCCTCGGACCCCTGTGAACATGGTCACAAAGGTCTGCATCCCACAGGGAGGCTGATGCCTCACCACAACCCCTCTAAACAGCTGCCAAAACCCCAGGCAGTGTCTGGAGCTGGTTTTCCTGTGTGGGTGGTGACACACTGGCAGTGACAGGGGCCAGATGGGATAAAGCAAACTTGGGACCTCATGCACGGACCACATTAAGTTGACTTTGTAAGGAACACCCCGATAACTTGGTCTGTGCCAAGGGAAATTTATGTTGGATGTTGGGAAAAAGTTTTTGCAGAAAGAGTGATGAAGTTCTGGAATGGCTGCCCGAGGAGGTGGTGGAGTGTTGGAACCCAGGACATCYCTCTGGCTGCCCTGGATGGCTCCAGCCCCTGCCAGGGGGCTCAGASACCCTGGCATAGAGCCCAGGACACCTGTGCCTTTGATTTTGACCCATGGAAAAAATTACCACCTTTATATGAAGAATTACAAGTCAAAAGAGTTTAAGTCAAATAATAGTTTACCACGGGGTGAAAAATAGATTTTTGGGGTTTTTAGAATGGGGGCTCGGGGTCCCAAGATAGAGGAATTTGGGTGTTCCCTGTCTTTTTTCCTTCTTCTTGGCCTCCATGTTCAGGTGATAGTGGCACTTTTGGATTGGTTTAGACTAGAAGCTCACTGTCTAACAAAGGTGATAGGTATTGGGAAGTTATGGTAAATAATGTACAGGTAGTTTTTAGTATAAAAAGATAACACCAGTGTGCCTCAACCCGACCTGCCAGACAGACCTCAGTGGGTTGGAGAAAGAATAAGAAACAATATACAACCTTGAAAATGAAAAGAAAGGAGTTCTGACTCCTTCTTCGACTGCTGGGCTGGGAAAAGAGACTTTCTAATGCATCWCAGAGTCACTGTGACCAGCAGAGATTCTGAGAGTGGAGTCCCCATCCCTGGGTGTGTTWAACAAAGCCTGGATGTGGCACTGGGTGCCAGGGTTCAGTTGAGGTGTTGGGGCTGGGTTGGACTCGATGGTCTTGGAGGTCTCTTCCAACCTGGTCATTCTGTGATTCTGTGAATTCTGTGATAACACCCCTCAGAGAGTCGCTGCAAACCCAGATCTTACRAGGCAGCAGAGCCTCCCTCTCTCACACCTGACTAAGTCCCCTAATCACAGGCAAAACTTCAATCAGCGCTTACAACAATCCCACAACACAAATCCATCCGACGCTCCATTAATGCTCGCAGTGTGACTTGTTATCCACAAAGGAAACACTGCTGGGTGATAATGAAGGCGTTCGATTGGGATTTCGAGATGAGCAACAAGAAGTGCCTGGTTACCAGAGCGTGACACTCCAAGCTGGGATAAATAAGCTCTTGATTGCTGCGCTCAGCCCAAGTCACCTGTGGCTCCACTGAGGAGCCCCTACCTGCCCACCACTGCTGTTGACTGGCTGGGATGACCACAAAACCATGGTTCTGCTGCCTCTTTCCTGTTTCCCAGCCAAGCCTGGCCTTTCCTGGCTCAGGACTCACACGTTTGTATCGCCACCAATGCCATGAAACCCAGCGAGGTCACGGGAGGTAGCAGAGCAGAAGTGGCTCATTATGAGTGGAGCACTATCTCCATTAATTGAGGCTGGCTAAGAGCTGTACAGGCCAGTTTTTACCCATCATTCTCTCATAAGGACCAGCTCACCTCTCTGGGCCCTGAGCCATTAACGTGGGGGTTTTTATGCCCTGCTCAGGATTCTTCATTAAACCAGCCTGGCATTTCTGCTAGCGCAGGTCACAATTGCACTGCACAGCCTCATTGTCTGCACCAGAGCAGCACGAGCTCTGCAGCAAAGGAGAGGAAAAGCACAGAAATGTGCTGTTTTTCCTGACACGAGGCTCAGGGAGGGGCTGGCACCACTGAGGACTTGCCTTCTTCACTGCTGGCTGCAGCTGCCCTGGGAAAGGCAGCCCTGCCCTGCACCTCTGAGCACCAGTGTCKCATCTCACCTGCCTGGCTTGGGATGTAAAAAAGCCCTTCCTGAGCCTAGGCTGCAAAAGTCTAATAATTCTCCTGGCAGCTGGAGTCCAGACTGGAAGCCTTATTTTATTGCTTTCCTGCTACTTTTTTGCTCAGAAGGCAAGGAAAATGTCAGAGAAGTCTAAAACCCCTCCTATTTTCATATTCGTTGGCACAGAAAGCAGTGAACTTTCATCTTCCCTCAGCATTGATTTAGGGCAACTTTGCTGGGACAATCAGAACACAATAATAATGATGATGATAAAAAATATAAATATATATTGGTCTCACATATGTGCATATGACYATCATTAGCAGGGAAGAATCTTGGACTGAGTGAAAGCAGAAGAAAGCAGAACTTCTCCAGGCGATGCTGTGCCACCCACAGGTTTGCATTCCTTTCTCTCACAGATGAAAAACATTTCAAAAACCTGAGGGACACATCTGGGGACGGTCCCCACTCCCTGCCTGTAAGAGGGGATGTGTCTGCCCCCAACACCAGCTCACTTTCCTTGGTGTGAGTGGCAGCAGGAGCCTGACCCTGGTGGGTTTGGAGGAACCAAAGGTTGGTTTGGGTGCTGAGGGTGAGCCAGGGCAGCTGATGCTGAAGGGGAGGAGCACTTTGCACAGACAATAAACACCTCCAGGCTTTGAAGCAGTTTTTGCAATTAAGAGTTAGGGCAGCACCTGCCTAGCAGTGGAGGCAGGGGGCCCTCACTTCTGCTGCAGCATTTTCTCCAACCTTCCTTAGAAATCCCTGATGCTGGTCCCAGGCAGGGACAGGACAAGGCTCACGGGGATTGTCCTCGCTGGCAGCTGTGGGGACTGTCACCGAGCCCAGCCCCAGGCACTGACAGAGTGAAGCAGCCCTCCCAGRGATTCCCTTTCCCCCTACACCACACTGCCCATTGCACAGTGTTCCCCCCACTCCCAAATACAGCAAAGGCAGGATATTGGTGAGCCAATAGATAACTGTGGCTACACACAGTAAAATATTGCACCTGTGGCCCCACCCACCTTGTAAAATCTGCTATAATCAGCTCTAAAAAGCTTTGAGTTGGTCAGGAAGGACCAGCTGAGCAGCTGATGGGGGCTCTGCCCCATTTACCTGTAGGTGCTTTATTCACCCCCCTTCCTTTTATTTTTAATATCATCACTGCTCTAAAAATAAAATCAACTTGACACTGATGGAAGCTGAAAAACCCCACCAGACCAGTTTCTCCATGCGCCTGACTCCAGGGCCCCTTGATCAAATGGTTTTCCTTCTCCCTGCTGATCCCCACGAACTCCTCAGCTCTGCCCAGGGGGGACAGGGCTGGAAATGGAAGCCCAGGTTYCCCTTTGGCACTGATCTGTCAGAGACAGCTCCGTGAGCATCATCAGCGCTGTGGCTGCTCCTCGGGAGCGAGGCACGGCTTTGGAAATGGAAATGAAACATTTCTTTCCCATTCTCTTTTCCCTGCCAAGCCTGTAACAAGCTGGAGATGGGAAGTGCCAGGAATGGATGAAAATAGAAGGCAAATAGCTGATAGTATTTCAGTAAACCACCCTAGGGTGAGGCCGGAGCATCTCCTGAGGAAGCCCTGACCTCACAGTGAAGCCCTGAACACAGGAAGGTTATTTCTCCCACGGGAAACAGCCCTGCCTCAATCAGCAATGTTTTCAGCCCAGATGGAGCAGGGTGATTATCTACCATAACTATCACTGCTGCTTCACCTGCAGAAAGCCCTGCCTGGCTCCACAGCCCCTCCCTCTGCCCCCAAAGCACGTCCCAGCTCTCAGGCTGCACCAGCTCCTTCTCCTCTCAAGGCTGATCAACCYTGGCTTGTAAACGAGGTGAGAGGCTGCAGCACTTGCTCCTTTACGAGCTCAGTCCTGCAGCATCTTTAGGAGGTTGGCAGGGAAGAAAGAGGAGAAAACACATTCTGCTGCCACTGGAAACCAAATTATTCCCCAGCCAACATGAAAAACCCACTCATGAACTGACCACGGCTTGCTCATTGCTCCCACTTGATATTTATCACCAAATGAATCCTGTCACCAGCCTTTGCAGGCAGCTGCCAAGTCCCAGGAGCAGCTGCAAATCTTCATTAATAAAATTTCAAGATGTGCTTTGTTTAGGCTGGAGACTGCCACTTCCCATCCTGCCACCCTGCAAGTGCGAGGTGGCACCAAAAGTTGTGCGCAAGAAAAGCCTGTGAATTTGAAATGAAAACAGATGCTGGGAAATGCCACAATCCAATGTGTGCTCCAGGAAACAGCATCAACATTTCCCAGAGATGGGCCCTGAAATCTGGATGCTGCAGGGGATGTGTTCACAGTTAATGGATGGGGTCCTTCCACGGGTGGTGGGACAGTGGGGTCWCATCTGCTGCCAGTGGGGTGGCTGTGGAGGTACCTGGGTGTGAGGGCTGGGTCTGAGAGGCCACAGGCAGCACCTGCCTCTCCTCAAGCCACGAGCTCTGCAGTCCCAGAGTGTCAGACTGGTCSTGCAAACCCCAAAGTTTGGTATTGCCTTCATGCAGAGCCACAGAGCACCGAACAGAGGGTAAACAGAGCTATCCCAGACAGCTCGGATGGAGACAGGAAAAAGCTAAACCAGCACGGAACCTTCTCCCTTTGCCATTCCAAAACCAGGTGTGAGGGGCAGGTGAGACCGAGCCAGGCTGCTGCTCTCCTGCAGGGTGGCTTTGTACTTGTGGGAACACACATCATGGCACTCAAAGGGCAGGGGGGATTCAAAGCAACACTTCCAGGCAGCCAGGAGGGTTCACAGAACCTCCTGAGCTGGAGGGACCCTCAGGATCATCCAGGGCAGCCCCTGGCCCTGCCCAGACCCCCAACAACCCCAGCCTGTCCATCCCTGGCAGCGCTGCCCAAACCCTCCTGCAGCTCTGGGGCCGTGCCCATTCCCTGGGCAGCCTGGGCAGTGCCAGCACCCTCTGGGGCAGAACCTTGCCCTGAGCTCAGCCYGCCCTGCCCTGGCCCAGCCCCAGCCGTGCCCTGGCTCCTGTCCSTGTCCCAGGGCAGAGATCAGAGCTGCCCTCGGGAGGAGCTGCAGCCCTGGTGATGTCTGACTTCAATCTCCTCAGCTGAACAAGCAAAGTTTCCTCAGCCACTCCTCGCGTAGCCCCTTGAGACCCTTCAGCATCTCAGACTTGACTCAGCTCGGATCYAGGTAAAGCCCTGGCACCTGCTGCTCTGGGTGCTGGGCAGGGGGATGCACCCCCAGCAAGGGCCCAGGGCAAAGGCGCCTCTCCCACGTCCCAGAACCGCGGTGAAGGTTCCAGTTTGGAACACTTTGCAAGCCATGCCCAGTCACCCTCATGGGAAGCTTTGCTGTTCTCTGCAGGAGTGTCCCCGTGCTGCGGATCAGCTCTCCCCTGCCAGGGCAGCTCTCTGCTCCCTGGGGGCACTCAGGGTGGCATTCAGGGTGGCACTCAGGATGACAGGATGGCACTCAGGGTGGCACTCAGGATGACACTCGGGGTGGCACTCAGGGTGACACTCAGGATGACACTGAGGATGGCACTCAGGGTGGCACCCAGGATGACACTCAGGGTGACACTCAGAGTGGCACTCAGGGTGACACTCAGGGTGGCACTCAGGGTGGCACTCAGGATGGCATTCAGGATGACACTGAGGGTGGCACTCAGGGTGGCACTCAGGATGACAGGGTGGCACTCAGGGTGGCACCCAGGGTGACACTCAGGATGGCACTCAGGATGGCATTCAGGATGGCACTCAGGATGACACTCAGGGTGGCACTCAGGATGACACTGAGGATGGCATTCAGGGTGGCACTCAGGGTGGCACCCAGGATGGCACTCAGGGTGGCACTCAGGGTGACACTCAGGATGGCATTCAGGGTGGCACTCAGGATGACACTCAGGATGGCACTCAGGGTGGCACTCAGGGTGACACTCAGGATGACATTCAGGGTGGCACTCAGGATGGCACTCAGGGTGGCACTCAGGGTGGCACTCAGGATGTCCCAGCTCTCCATGGCTGCTGCCTTTCCACCTTGCTGTGCTCACAGCACTGGGGAACCTCACTGCGAGCGATGGCCATGGCCTCCAGCAGCACACACAGCTCTTGGTCAGGGCTGAATCAAACCCAGAGAATTCCATTTAAAGCCACAAACACCTTTAAATCAAGGTAATGCCAGCTCGTGCAGCCAGAAGCTGTCTCTCCTCACCACAGTCACCCTGATCACAGGATSATTCAAGTCCTCCTATTGTTACAGATATATATTATAATATTGGCTTTTCACAAATATTAAMATGGATTTTATATGTGTGATGTTAAAGTAACTTTGTTATAAAGATATARTTTTTATTTCTGTTGTTAATTAAGCTTAGGGAAATAGCTGCTATCAGTGTGCTTGTGTTAAAATGCCTGGGAKGGGATAACACCCAATGCACACAGGATGAGCACACCTGGACAGATCTGCCAACCATCAGCACTCACTGTTTGAAAACAGAGTGGACCAAGACCCAAAACTGGAGGGGATAAAAAAGGACTAAAACCACAGCMAAGGAATGAGAATGCTCTAAAAGGTGGAACTGAGGAGGAGCCATGCTAGACAGTTCTTGGAACATATAAACGGCAAAAAGTAAAGTTYTGAATATGGAATCTTRGAATATGCAAACTAGTTTGGGGAAAAGTTTACCATGCATAATTGTTTATGAATATGTAACAAGCTGATACAATAGAAATKRTATATAAAGGRTGTTTCCAAACTAGCAGGTGTGCTCTTGGCTGAGYGGCTGTAACATCTTTGCTCTATGGTCCTTGTCTCCTATTGTCCTTTATTAAAMTTTTCAGATTTTCACAGGAGAGTGGAGGTGTTTTTCACACTATCAAGGCTCCTGGATGCTTTGTTCCCCCTAAATGGGAACTACTGGTCACCCTGCCCTGCAGAGCTTTGCCCCTTCCCTTCCCCCGCCTGCTTTAAGGATGAGTCAGTGCAGCATTCACATTCTGTGAAAAATCCCTTCACCCGGGATTTTCCTCCTGKGAAGCTGAGRAGCCTCAKARAAAAGGAAAACAATTCTTCTCTCRTTTGCTTCTCCTGTGTTGTGCTCATGTGGAATGCGTTTGGAGATTGTTTACCCACAGGTGATTGTTCCATTGGATTCTGCTGGGAGTTGTTTTCACTCTTTGGCCAATCAGGACCAAGCTGTGTCAGGACTCTGGAAAGAGTCAGGAGTTTTCATATTTTTTTTTAACATTCAGTAAGTGTCCTTTCTGTATTCTTTAGTGTAGTATTTTTATTGTACATATTATATTTTTATATATTATTTTATATATATTACATTATATATATATTTTAATATATATTAAATTTTTTATTATATATATTATCTTTTTAGCATTCAGTAAGTATCCTTTCTGTATTCTTTAGTGTAGTATTTTTATTGTACATATTATATTTTTATATATTATTTTATATATATTACATTATATATATATTTTAATATATATTAAATTTTTTATTATATATATTATCTTTTTAGCATTCAGTAAGTATCCTTTCTGTATTCTTTAGTATAATATAATATAATATCTTATTCTTTAATATACTATAGTATAATAAAGTAATTACTTAGCCTTCTGAAAACACGGAGTCATCATTCCTGCCTTCGTCAGAGTTTCCCTACAAATACATTAAGTCAGACCAGACCTGTGGATGTGAAATTTCAGCAGAAGAGGCACAAACCATGGGGACAGCTGGGTCCAGGCAATCCCTGCAATCCCATCCTGAGCGTGGCTCCAGCAGCCTCCCCACAGCTCATTTCCCTCTCACTGCCTGCCAACCCCCAGCAGCTTCTGCTCTTCCTGCTTGCAAGTCAAAAAGCTTGGAAATTAAGGAACAGAGGAAAAATATTTGCTCGTTATCCAACCAATTAGTTGGTGGTAAAGACAGCAAACAGAAGCGAAGTCTCCGAAGCACCACATTTTTCTTTTAAGTGCTGTAAGCAGCTAATGACTCTGCAGAGCTCTGGGAAAACAGACTGGAAGCTCCAGCTTTTCAGAAAATGTGAAAATAATCTGGAGCTCGCTGTGTTGTTTAGGTCTGAAAAGAAAAGCTTTGGGAAGGACAGCCCAAAAGATTTCCTCTTTTCTTCCCCCCTCAGACCTTGGYAACCTCCATCAGCCCCTGCAGGTACCACAGGCACCTTTTGAGGTGTTAAATAAAGGGAGCAGGGACAGGATCATCAGTCCCCAAGGGTAAGGAAAGGGTCCTCCTGCTCCCCAAGATCCACCTCGCAGAGGAAGGTAAATGAAAATACACTTCAAACTCACCCAACTCCTGATAGCACCACAGCCAGAAGGGTTGAAAAATACCATGAGCACACTGCAGCATCTAACTCCCAGGAGAAAATTTGCTGTGGGTTCATTATTAGTTATTCAATGTGGGAAAACACTTCATGACCAGATCCAGATTTGATACCACAAACCCGCACACTTTCCCCCAGGTTCTGACCAAAATGCACACCCAGCACAAACACTCCTGCAATCCTGATGGCTTTGAATCATGGGTGTCACACAGAAATCAAATTATTTATTTTACCATCCCCACATCCCTCCCAAGCTGCTTCTGTCCCAAGATTGCCTCTTACATTTTCTGTATACAGATAGTAATAACTAAAATAACCATGTGGATGGATATCACGAACCTGGAAGGTAATAAGAGGCAATGACTCCAGTGACTGAAATGAAGGAGAAAGACAGTTAATGAAATAGAGATGCCTTCCAACAGCTTTTAAATCAATTCACAGAGGCAATTTAAACAGCCCATCCTGTCATGATGTTTAAAATATGTCAATTCTGCTACTTTTTCCCCATTTCCCTTTTTGGCTGAGTTTCTTTCAGTTTTCCCTTTTGATTTAAAAAGAAAAAAGGGGGGGGGGAGTGTAGAAAAACTCACCTTCTTGACTTCACAGCTTGAGCTTGCAGAAAGACAAAAATCTACTTGAGCAGAAGTGAAGTAACTCCAATGACAGAGTGCCCTGGTTAGAAAATTCCTAATAAATCACCAAAACCAATTGCTGCTCCAATGCCACGTTTGACAAATTGAAAATAAATTGCATCAATTGCATGGGAGCCAGGAGAGCCCAGTTCAATATTTTCTCCCTAATACATCTACAGGTGRTGTTGGGGGGGACATTTCTATTATTTATTTATTTTTCTCTCCGATCGATGCCGTGTTCTTTTCCGATACACCCTGCCCGGAGCTGGTCAGTAAATATTCATCTCTTCCCTTAATTAATGTGTGTTCAGCAATAGCCAAACCCTGCATCTCCCCCTTCTGCACAGGSCAGACACTGAGGTGGTCAGGCTCACACAATTATGAGCTTTTTTAGTGAAATGATTTGAAACCTGAAGTTTTTGCTCAGACACTCTTCATCCCACTCCTAAACACAAACTCCCTCATCTCAGCTCCCTCCAAAATCATGGGGAAGGCCAACATCTTCCCAAGCACAGGTTTTTGAGGACTGTTTCTCTTCACCTGTATGGTATTGATAAAAACAAATTATTACAAGCTGAAACAAAATAGAAGAGGAAAAATTTAAATATTGGGAAGGAATTCCTCCCTGTGAGGGTGGGCAGGCCCTGGGCAGGCACAGGGGGCCCAGAGCAGCTGGGGCTGCCCCTGGATCCCTGGCAGTGCCCAAGGCCAGGCTGGATGGGCTGGGAGCACCTCAGGATAGTGGGAGGTGTCCCAGCCATGGCAGGGGTGGCACTGGGTGGGTTTAGGGTCCCTTCCCATCCAAAATGTTCTGGGATCCCATGATTCCCACCAGCCTGGCACCACCTGTAGGATTCTGCTGCATTTCTACAGCTCCAACAGGTCCCRACAAAGTCACAATTTGGAGTCTGCCCACTTCATCATGCAATTCTCACTTTAAAGCAGAGCCTATGCAGGAATTCCAGCCAAGGCCAGGTGAAAAAGGGACAAAATGGGGATAGTGGCTATATAAAAACACCTCTGATTCTCCTGTGGAGCCTCTCTGCAGACAGGGATGCAGCAATTGGAAGAGCATGGTCAGATAACAGCATTTCTGACTAAATTAAGCATTGCCAGGTGAAGGCCACTAAAACATTGCAGCACTYCCTCCCAGGACCTCCAGCCCACACAACAGGCAGAGCTCCTTTCATCAGCAACTGTTTAATGCCAGCATTTCTCCTTAGGTCTTATTTTGCTTCCCATTACTCTGAAACAGTTTTTTTTCCTGGAGCTCGCCACCACCAGCTCAGCTCCTTGGGTGAGCTCTGTCCACCCAGTGAGGGCATGACCTGCTGGAAATCTAAATATGCTGTGACTCTGTAATTAAACTCTCCTGCAAAGCAAATGCAGCAGAGCCACCTCCTTCTCCTCACTGCATGACCATGGCAATGAGGCTGGGCCTGCTCTGGTTTGCCTGGCAGCCTTGAGRACAAATGACACAGGGGACAGTGCCACCACAAACTGCTCCCTGGGGGATTCCCCAGCAGTTTCTACCCTCTCTATCCACCTGCACACTCAAGGTTGCGCCCAATGCCAGGAAGAGGTTATTTTTCCCGAGGTGCAAYGGCTTTTCCAAGATTAAAATAAGGCATTTTCATGATCCACCAAAAAAACCYGTCCCTGTCCTGAAGCACTCAGGCTCTGGAGATACTCATTAGYGATTTTTTTGCAGCAGGCAAATCCAGGGAAAATGTATTTTCTCCACTGAACTCAGTCTTGGAAATGACAGAAAATGTTGGCTCTGATTTCAGCTAGGAAAAAGCAAAAGCACCAACCAGCCCTGCTGTCCCCATCCCTCCTCGTCCATCCCTGCAGAACAAACAAACAAAGCCCGTGAGCCCCAGAGGACACCTGGCCCTGGGAGCTCCAGCCCAAACAGCTCCAGCCTGGCACAGACGAGGCAAGGGAAAGCAGAGTCTGGTGGGAGGTGTCACAGAGCCTTAATTACAGGCTGTGGGTAACACAGCCCTGCACAGCAGGACCTGCCCAATAYTCCTGTCTTTGAGACATCTCCTGCAGGCTTCACAGACACAAACCCTATATTCCAAATACAGCTGCAAACATCTCATTCCTGACCAGAATTGCTCCTGTTAGGAACGATTTCTAACGGTGCTGAGAGCAGTGATGCTGCTAAGGCAGTGCCTGTTGCCCAGCTGCCAAATGCAGAGCCCAAAAATCCCTGCAGCCCCTCCAGCCTCAGCCCTTGTGCTGCTGTCCATGGCACAGGGGCTGGAGATTTGGGAGGAAGCCCAGCCTGCTTTCCCCAGCCTAGCACATTGTGTGGTTGCTAATTTGTGCAATTATTAACTGGAAACAAGTAGAAAATGGGATATTTGAGGACTGTTTTTCTTCACCTGTATGGCATTGATAAAAACTAAAATTGCTAGAAGCTGAAACAAAACAGAAGAGGAAAAATTTAAATATTGGGAAGGAATTGTTGAAGGAAATGAGGAACTTGTGGGCCATTTGTTGCTCTGCCCTGAGGAAAGCAAGAAGTGACCATATCACCCTGAGAGGTGCAGGGACTAATGAGGATCAAGGGGCTCCACTGGTGATTCCAACAAGGTTTATCACAGGAAAAGCAGATCCCACACTGCCAGAGGATGGTGTGTTTGAAAAATGCATGTATTTTATGATTGGCTTTTCGCAAATATTAAAATGAATGTTATATGTGTTGAGTTAGAAAGTGATGCTGTATTAATTCTTTTAAGTACTGCGTTAAATATAGTTTTAGGTTATAAAAAATATTAAAATAGAAGCTGTGCTATGTAGGATATATTTTTTAAAGAAAGAACTCGCAGCAAGATAGCAGCCACAGGACACCYGAATCTTTCAGAGAAAAAAGAATTTATTGCCCTCTTATCAGAAGAAATGAACTTCTTCCCGCCTCRAAGGCGCTGTCAGGATTCAGAGGAAGTTGAGGATGACCAGACAGAATCCTGTGTTTGAATGGAATTTATGCATCATGTATGAAGTGTATGAATATGCAACAGACCATTGCTTTTAAGGGTTAATCYTCTGTTAACRGGGGTCCTTTTTTGGGCTCCTGCTGCCCAGAAAAGGTACCAGGACGTCCGTAACTCTTTGTGTTTATTGTMTCATATTGTCCTAATTCAATTTGTYCAAATTATTTTTACTCTAATTGTATTACTATTTTTTATAACCATTTTATTAGTATTAAACTTTTAAAATTTTAAGAACAAGTGATTGGCGTTTTTYACAGTGTGGAACAGGGATATCTGCTCCCTCCATCACCCCCAGACACTGGAGAGACAACTAGAGATTGCCCTGCTAGACACAACTAGAAATTGCCCTGCTAGAAATTCTAGAAATTCTGCTASAAATTCTAACCCCATCCCAAAGAAACAAAGAGGAACTTCGAGATTTCACACCAACCCAAATTGAGTCCCCGGAGACAGGACTGGAAACAAAAAAAAAAAAAATTCCAGCAAAGGGCTTTGGCATTACCACGGTTCACAGTCCAAGAAAAGTGGGCTTTGCCACGGCCCTGCTCTAAAGCTGTGCCTCTTGCATTAAGGGAAGCATAATTCAGAGTCGCCAAATCCCAGGCAACAAGCCCAGGCAATTGTGTTTGTGTCTCTACTCAGGGTAAGAAATTAGTTATCTGCCTAAAACAAGCAGGCAGTTTCCAATGCTGTATTTGTGTAATTTGCATGCCTCAATAATGTTTTATGTATTACGCTACTTATAAGCTAAAATGTACATGCACGCTCCTGCAAATTTAGGTAAATTATGAATAAATTAAATCTTATCTAAATAAACAAGTGTCTTTTTGAACAGAAATGCGAGCTGTCATGAATATTTAAGTGGACAAGGATAAATCCTCTTCATACAGTGTTACTTCAAAGAGGATTTTAGAGCTTCCTGATTTTTAGTTAGGGGAGAGTAAGGAAAAGAAAAGAGGAGGGGAAGGAAACCTCAGGCCCAGCTATTCTCCAGAGAAATCACTATTGAGGAATCTGGCCCTGTGGAGAGAGGCAGCAAAAGCTTTTTTTGGAGGCCTGTGAGGGGTTTTGTTGTTATTTTTGAGCAAAGGAAGGCTTGGAGGTTGGGTTTGCAGGAAGGAAACTCGAGCAGAGCCAAGGCTGGAGCCCATGGAGAGCCAGCACTGGGAAAGGAGAAAAGGGAGACTTAGAGGACAAAGTCAGCATCGCGCACCACTGGCAAATCTCTGCATCCAGCTCGTTCTGGGGCTGCAAAAGGAGATCCACACATTTTCAGTCCGGTGCAGCACCTTATGAGAACTTTGGGCAGGCAGTGCAACCTCCAGGTTCACTGTTCTCAACTGCGCGGGGAAGATAAACATGCAAATAAGACAGCAAAGACGAGGCAGGAGATCATGAGCCTTATCTGCCTGCCCGAGCCGATCTCTCCTAATTGCAGCCGCTCGCCCGGGTCTCACCCGCGGCTCCAGGGGGCAACGTGAGCCTTAATTAACTGAGTCTGTGAAGAGCTCCGAGATCCGCAGATAAAAGGTGTTATGGAAGGGCAGAGCGTTATCAGCTGGAAATAAACCCTGGATAATCTTCTCTCATCCAGAACTGGATGTCTCTCAATAATAACTCCCGATTAAGCCCCATCTGGTGCTCCAGCAGGAGCCACAYGAGAATCAGGAGGGCTGGGCAGCAGCTTCCCTTTGGAGCATCCACGGGCACGTCATATTCCCTCACTGTTCCCATCCTGGAAGTCCCAACTCCTGCTGATAACCCATGAATTCCCCGCAGGGCGCCAAGGATGGAGAAGGGCACGCAGAGGATGTGGGAGGAGAATCTCCACTGGCACAGGGAAAGTGGAGAATGTTGTTTTACACATTCCCAGGAGGGAGCTCCAGGCTTTTACCTGGTAAATTGGAGAAAGTTGTCAGGACCCAGGACATCCCTCTGGCTGTCCTGAGCAGCCCAGACCCTGCCAGGGGGCTCAGAGACCCTGGCACAGAGCCCAAGATGCCCCTGTGGGTTTGATTATGACCCGTGGAGCAAGTTACCAACCTTGTATGAAGATCAGCAAGCCACAACAGTTTAGGTAGAATAATAGTGAAGTTATCATGGCGTGAAAAAGTAGATTTTGGGGGTTTTAGAATGGGGATTCAGGAGGCAAGATGGAGGGAACTGGGCGTGTCCAGCCTTTCTCCTTCTTCTTCTTGGCCTCCATCTTCTGCTGTGATGGTGGCACTTACAGATTGGTTTAGAGTAGAAGCTCACTGTCTAACACAGGTGATAGGTATTGGGAAGTAATTGTAAACATTGTACAGGTAGTTTTTAGTATAAAGACATAACACTGCCCTGGGGCAGGCAGAGTGSCTGGAACTGTCCTGCTGGATGGACCTCAGCAGGGCAGGAGAAAGAATTTTATAGATAAGGAACAATAAACAACCTTGAGACTGAGAAATGAAGAGCTCTGACTCATTCTTCAACTGCCAGGCTGGGAAAAGAGACTTTCCAACTTTTCTCGGGGTCACTGACAAGCTAGAGACCCCGACACAGTGTAGATGTTTTTACTCAGAGGAAGAAAAAGAAAAAAAAAAGAGGAATAAAGGACCTGGTTAGGTGGATTCTGCTGTAGGACATGGAGGTTTTCCTGCATTCAGGCTGGGTCTAAAGCAATGAAGGGCTGAAGCTGTTTGCCCTCAGGCCATGGGAAATACTGTGTGAGATTTCAGCCCTGCTCCCACCTGGAACATGGCACTGAACAGGATGAGCCTGGCAGGGAGCTCCTCATGGGGCCAAAGGTGGCACAACCAACTCAGCTGCTGATCCAAGGGCTCCTTCCCCCAGTGCCAAGGCTGGGACACATCAGTGGAATTCCCCGGGTGCTTTCCCACCAACTCCATGGGCCCTGAGGGAGTTTGGCTCTGATCTGCTGCCCCATCTCAGGGGAGACCCTTCCCTTCACACCTGGGGGGCCTGGCAGCCAATTCCTCTCCCTGATGGCAAATCCAGCTCCACAAGAGCAGGGACCCTTCTGGCAGGAGAGCCTTGGGCACTTTTTTGTCCATGACATTCCCACCTGCCTGTCAGCAGGGCAGCTTAAGAAACAACAGTCAGTAGGGACAAACCAAAATGCCCCAATGAGCCTCTTCAGAGCACACTGGGGTTGGATTTGTTGAGTGAGCAGCAGCGTTATCATTTCAAGGTGCAAATGAACAATCTGGCTTCATAATGAATGTGTTTGTTATTGGGAGATARTGGCAGTGTCACTGCAACAGGCAAAGCCACTAAGGCCATTTCAGGCTGAGAAACAGCAGCAGGAGACACTTAATGAACTGCAAAGACATTGCTGGGAGCACACCCCGGCTGAGAGGGGCCTCCTGCAGCCAACCATCACATCAAATCACCAGGGACACGTCACTCGTCCTGCCAGAACTGTGGCTCCAAACCCTGCTCTGTCCTCTCCTGGCACTCCTCTTCCTCACTCCCTCCATCTTTCCCCCATGGGGTCACTCAGCCCAGGCCTGGATCTTGCTGTGAGAGGCACCAGAGGATGATGCAGCCTGGGGAAACCRAGTCCTTGTGTGACCCACATGTCCCCAGCTGGCAGTGGAGGGGCAGCAGGAAGCACTTCCCAAAGGAATTGCTGCCCCCCTCCCATACAGATGGTCCTACACAGATTTTATCATTCAGGTTTTGAAGGAGTCAGGGAGGAAAAGAGGAGGGGAAAGAAAAGATCTTTWAGGTCTCTTGGCTTGTCAGATCTTAACCTTTAAATCAAAAGCAATTTTCAGAGTCATACAAGAGTAAAAAGGCTTTTGAAATCAGTGCAATATTTTTTTTCTTATCAGTGCGTTCTGCCTTTCCCAAGTCAGACGGATCAGTTTTGGTCTGAGACCAAAGCCTTGGATAACAAAAGCAGAGGTCGCTGCCTCATCCCAGCATCCTGGGGAGGTTGTTGAGTTTTGCCCTTCCTGAAGGATCTGCAAGACTCATTTACAAAGGCACTTGGTGGCCTCCCACCTGCGCTGTTGCAATTCCACGCTAATGAGTCAGTCCCAGCGCTCCTGCAGCCCCTGGGGAAACAATCTCATCCTCGTTCCAGCTCAGCTCTTTATGAAAGCATAATTACAGTTCTAGCTGAGGATTTTAGCCCAGGATACTCATCTTCAGTCCCATTTGCTGCCGTTCCCAGGAGAAGATCCCAGCACGTGCCTGGTAACAGCAGCTCAGAGCTCGCTGCAAATCCCTGCCCTGGCGGCCAAGGGGCTCCTGAGCCACCCTTGGAGAGACTCCAGCAGAGGGATTTGGGCTCAGCCAGGCAGCACAGGGCCATCCCCCAAAGGGAAAACAAACTGTTGTGGTGAGAGGAGATACCAGAGCCCCTCTGAACCCCCCTGAGCTCTCCTCATCAGCCAGGCAAGGCATGTTTGGGTAGAGATGTGCTGGGTTTTCACCTGCAATTTAGTCTTGGCAAGGCTATGTAATTATTTTACTAACATCTCTTTATGAGAAAGAAGCATAAGTGATCTATGTGGTTGGCTTGAAACCAACATGTGGGGGTTTGACTCCTTCCTTTCTTGGACTTGAACGAAGGTGGGTTCTTCGAAGGTGTGGAATGGGGGCGGGCATTCCATTCCCATTCCCATGACCTCCCCGCAGCCTCACCAGGAGGGACCAGGGCTGCCAGTGCTGSGTTTGCTCAGCTCCTGCTCCCTTTGGAGAGGCTGAGGGCTCCCACATCCACCTCTCCATGCAGCCCTGCTAATTCCATCCCTAAGGCCCAGGGAAGAGCAGTGTGACAGTAAAAATGCTGACACAGCTGTAGTAAGAGAGCAGCACGTGCTGTGTTCTTTCTGGAAAAGTGTTCTATGGCTTCCTTACCCACTTTTGTCCCCCTGTGACATTTAATCCATCAAGCTAAGTTGGAAGCAAGCTTGGGGAGGGGGGAACAAAAAAAAACCCGACCCAAACCCTCTAAGATGTGTCCCATTTAGCGTCCTCATAGCTCCCAACAGCAACAAATTTACAGCGGAGAGAGGGAGGGCGAGGGAAGATGAATGAAATCGCCTAAGAGAGGGAAATGAGCAAACCCAAAAAAGCAATGCCTTTATTTAAAAATATATAGTTGAGAAGTCTAATCACAGAGCATTCAGCTGTGAGGTCTATCCATTATCAAGAGACTGACAACACACACCAGTAGCCAGTCGGGGAACGTTACTTAATAAATCAAAGCTGACAAGCGCTCCCAAACTGATATAAAAATGCTCTTTAATGTCTGTGACCTGCATAAGTTTTATTCATTTTACTTTCTAAAATAATAGATGAATAGCAATCGAAAACAATCTATTCTGCTCAAGTAGGCATCATACATCTTTATTTTTCAAGTGGTTATGAGAAAGAAAGAGAAGTCCCTGGGTGTGGAGGCACAGGGCAGGGCCGTGTGTGCCGTGGGCACCTCTGAGGTAAATTATTCCTCCAGCTGTTTCTCTGCCTCTCCCTTCCTGAGCAGTCAGCAGCCAGTTGATGGGAGTGTTATTGACATGTTGGAGGGGCTGAAGGATGCTCAGCTCCACAGATGCCACAGCTGGGCTGAGACAGGCCCCACATGCCAAGGGCACACCTGACACCTGCTCAGCTCAGCACAAAACCCCCTGGCAATCTCCAGGCTCAGCATTCCAAGTCCTCACCCATCCTGCAGCCCCTGATTCCACAGCGCTCCTGAGAGCCTGCATCCCTGACAGCAGCTTTTATATCCTACATTCCAGTGGTAACAAGGGTTTTAGGAAGCAAGGAGCATCCACGAGAGCCCTGGTGACCATCATGCCTCCAAAAGGCAGAAGCTGTCGTGGGAGGATGCCCTGACAGTCAGAA
The DNA here is from genome assembly GCA_014549065.1 of Cardinalis cardinalis. Taxonomy (NCBI): domain Eukaryota; kingdom Metazoa; phylum Chordata; class Aves; order Passeriformes; family Cardinalidae; genus Cardinalis; species Cardinalis cardinalis. The sequence continues at coordinate 422,822 of JACDOX010000090.1, read as the reverse complement.
ATGTTGCTTCCAAAAATTAGCTATAGCTGCTTTGGAATGAGCCCAGACTCCCTGTAACTCAGACTATCAGCCTCCCTGCAGGGCTGTTGTTTGAAAAGTAAAATAAAACAAAAGGAAGCAGTTTCTCCGTTGCTCTCAGTTTCCATTAAATGATGATCTTTCAGGAAAAAGAAGATTGAAATTGCTGTGTGTGTGTCGCCTCCGCCACCCCACCTCTCAGCTTTCAGAAGAAATAAGGTTTGATCTTTTCAAATGGAAATTAAGCAATTTGCAAAATATGTATTTTGGCATTTCGGCAACTTGGCTTTCAAAACAAACTAGGGGTTTATTGATTCCATGAGCCACCACCAGAGTTATCTGCAGACCATAATTTTCAGCTTTAATGAGAAGAGCAGCTTTTTATTTGGAATAATAAGTGCCCTGCTCTTGTGTTTTGGCCCGTGCCCTCCTCTCCCATCAGTGCCTGGCAGCCAGGGACCTGCTGGAGCACAGGCAGGGATGGATGCTCCTGACATCCCAATCCAAAAACCCAGGCTGAGGCAGAAGGGAACCTTCCCTCGACTTTAATCAGCCTTAATTCACACTGTGCTACAAAGTGGTTGGGAGGACTGGTGAGGCATAAATCACCATCCTTCCCTGCAAGTTTAATCAACTTCCAACTGAACCAAGCACCTTTCTGGTGATGAAAAGGACCATAAAGCCATGGAGAGAGATATCCTGAGTGTTGCTGCTTCCATGGCCTTAGGTCTGGGAGCAGCAGTGCCATAACCCTGACAGRAGCATCCTCCCTCAGCTCAGCACTGATAAACACTCATCTTACACAGGGGAAGGGATTTGCAGGCAGCTTTCTGTGACGGTGTTCACAGGGGTCTGAGGATGAGGAAGAGACGAGGATCTGACTCCAGGTTTCAGAAGACTTGATTTGTTATTTTATGATACATATTACATTAAAACTATACTAAAAGAATAGAAGAAAGGATTTCATCAGAAGGCTGGCTAAGAATAGAAAAGGAATGGAATTATAACAAAGGCTCTGTCTCGGACAGAGAGTCCGAGCCAGCTGATTGTTATTGGCCATTAATTAGAAACATCAACATGAGCCCAATCCCAGATGCACCTGTTGCATTCCACAGCAGCAGATAACCATTGGTTACATTTTGTTCCTGAGGCCTCTCAGCTTCTCAGGAGGAAAAATCCTAAGRAAAGGATTTTTCATAAAGGATGTCTGTGACAGCTTTCCATCTTCTGGGTGTCCCTCCAGGTGTGTCCCAAAGAGGGAACACCCAGACCTTTCCCAGGCATTGCTGCAGGAAGCACAGCTTTAGTGGGAAGTTTGGGAAAGCAGGCTGGCAGGAGACAGCACCATGGAAAATGTTCTGTACCTATAAAATGAGAAGAATGATTCTGCTTTTACATGCCAGGAACAACAAGGATAAGCTTCTCAGCACCTGTAAAATGCCCAGTGCTTCATTAAAACAATGTCCCAGCAGACAGAAGGATCAGGCTGGATGCAGGAGAGCAGGGAATGTACTGAGCTTAAAATAACATCCAAAAGGAGCAGTTYGTGCTTCAGCAAGGAGACTGGGGTCTGGCTCAGCATTTGGGATGTTACATCCTGCCCTTCCACAAATCCTGCTGTGATCAAACATGTGAGCAGGTATGGGAACAGTAAAAAGAACAAAAAAAAAGAGACAAAACTCAAAAAAATGGGAATTATGCATGGCAGACCTCTGAGATGTGCTAACAGGGCTCCAGCAGTCGGCTGCTCCCTGCTGATGCACAGCCCAGGAAATGAGGCTGCACGAGACAGCCGAGAGACAGAGCATGGAACAGGAGATGTTTCACCTCCCCACTCCCCTGCCCCAATTACTGAGCTGTGCCAGGTTTGCTCCTGCTCTGCCTCTCCCCCAGGGGGGCTCCAGCTCCATCCCCTGCTCAGGTGAGACAGGAAGGTTCCAGCAAAGCCAGAGCAATCTGGGGAGGGATTTGGCCGCTGCAGGAGGAGCCTGACAGGCTTGAGAGGATGGTTATGGCACTGCTGCTCCCAGACCTAAGGCCATGGAAGCAGYAACACTCAGGATATCTCTCTCCATGGCTTTATGGTCCTTTTCATCACCAGAAAGGTGCTTGGTTCAGTTGGAAGTTGATTAAACTTGCAGGGGATGAGCACCAGGCAGTGTCCCAGGCTGGATGGGGCTTGGAGCAACCTGGGCTAGTGGAAGGTGTCCCTKCCCRTGGCAGGGGTTGGAATGAGAGTTTTAAGGTATTTTTCCAACTCAAACCATTCTAGGATTCTGTAATTCTGCAAAATCCCATTTCCAGTGAGCCCCAAAGCTGTGACCGTGCTGGGAATTGCTTGGTTTGGGGACATTCCCTGCGGAGCTGCAGTGCTCAGCCTGGTTCCTGGCTACAAAACCGGGCAGGATGTAGGAAATGTATGGAATAAAGAGTTTGAGAGAAACAGAAAATATTTGTGAATGTCACCAATGCCAAACTGCTAATGGAGTTTGCTTTGTTTTTTAAAAGCCAAACGTTTTACCGTCAGCACTTCTGAAATAAAGTAATTTGACATTTTGGAAATAAATTCCTTTTGATAGAGCATTTTAAATTCAAATTACTCTAAAAACAGAACGCTAAAGCAAACATGAGGGTTAAATAGTCCCAAACCCCACAGACGAACATTTTGCATAGTTTTACAACAATCTGCTTTAAATTTTCCTTTGTGAAGAAAAAGCCAGTGAGAACTCCAGCGCTGCTGGCATGGTTTGACCTGAGTTATTAGTTTTTCCCTCCAAAGCTTTTGGCTGAGGCACAGCACTGATCCAGGCTCTATTTAGAGACACTGACACAGGCAAACCTCCCGTGGTCAGTGCATCCCCTTTGCCCAGGCATAAAAGAACCTATTTTGAGCCTGGCCCCATTAACAGGGCACGGCCCCCCCGCTCCACCTCCCACCCCAGACTTCTTCAATAGGAACATGAATATCAATAAAGCATTAATGAGCAATTTTCCCAGCTTCACCGGCTCTTACTGGAAATAAACCCTGACATCTCTTATGTCATTGACTACCTCTCATCTCCCTGCCTGCCCTGACAGATCCCCAATGGAGCCTGGCCTTCCCTCGCCTCTCAGAATAGCAGCTTTGCTCCACGGGCTGTGTCTGGGCTCCAGCTCCCACTTGGGCCCCTCTCAGATGGTCTGAAGCCATGCCAAGGAATAGTCAAAGGCCTTTCCTTTCTTCTGAAGTTACCTTCCTTCTTCTGAAGTTTCCTTTCCTCTGAAGTTACTGCTGAAGGGTTGGTGATGCTGCCCTGGCACCAGCCAGCCCTGGAGGGTGGGAGATGCAGGTTCCAGCTGTGGCTGCCCCATCCCTGAAGTGTCCAAGACCAGGTTGGACAGGGCTTGCAGCACCCTGGGGTGGTGGAAGGGCACCCTTTCACCAGCCTCCCAAAAGGGCATCTCCACCTGAACAACCAAATCCTCCTTCCAATAAAATAATCCCTAATCCTGGATAAAGCCAGCACTGCCTAACCCAGGACTTGGAGGCAGATGGATGAGTTATGTGATCCCTGCAGGTCCTCTCAAACCATTCTTATTCTGCATTTCCCCAGTACCAGCAAGAGCTGTGCCCCCAGTAAAAACAGCTCACGTGTGTCTGAGCTGCCTCAAACACCTCCAGGGTTCTCTCTCCTCACAGAGAAAAGGATTTTCCAGATGCTCAAGCTAAATGTCCCCACTGGAATTTAATTATGGGATTATGACCCTTTCCCCACGGTCAGCCATGGTTCCCCTCTGTTTTGCAGCAGTTTTTGGCATGTCCAAGGCTGTTGGTGCTGCTCTCCCACTCTCTGTGCTCAGCTGCTTCCAGACCACCCCAGAAAGGCACAAGGGAAGGAGTTACAGGCATGGGAACTGCATGGCCTTGCCAAATACAAAAAACAAGCACAAAAACCCCAAACACCCCAATCCATCCAAAACAAATGAAGAAAAATCCCAAAACACCAGAAGGGAAATGGAAATGGCTTTGAAACCCCTCTAAAACTCAGCAGCAGGGAAAATGGGGGGTAAAACCATGGTAGTGAATGAAAAGTGGGGCTGACCCAAGTACTGGCTGGGGAGGCCCGGGAGTATTTTGTGAGGATGGTTTGCAGGGAAATAAGATATTAAAAAACTCCTTAAGATGGAAATAAAAACAAAGGGGATTATTTTTCACCCCTTTAGAGCAGAAGGTTTTCCTGCTCCATCATTACACTAAACCTCTGCCATGAATTGCTCCCAACACAGAAGATTTCCCTGCATGAAGAAGGGATAAYTTCTGCCTTTTCCCCTTCCACACATAATTTACAACATTCTGCAGTGATTTACCAACATCAGCTGCACTCCCTGCCATGAAAGCCAGGAGAGGAGCAGCTACAGAAGTGTTTGTGCTCCATTTTTCATCTCCCAAGCTGCCCTGAGCTATTCCCTGACCCTGCTTCATGGGAGCGCAGGGAGCAGCTCCCCTGGCTCAGCCCTCAAGCCAAGGATGGAGGTTTGGAGAGCTCTGCCCCCCTTTTAAACCCTGCTGCAGTGCTCTCAGAGGCCCCTGAGCCATGCATGTGGCTGAATTAACACCCTGGATCTGCTGCCCTCAGCAAGGCACCCCACTTCCACTGAAGGCAGGGAGCACATCAGGCAATGGGAAAACGATAAAAAAACCCAGCCCTGCCCGGCTCTAAGTGGTTCCTTCAGTGGGACTGGGTGAGTGAACTCTAAACTCACACTCAGGCACCTCCCAGTGCTGCTCTTGGGGTGAAATTCAGGGGTGGTGGGGTTGAGACCAACTGTTTGCTCAGGTGCTGGTTTTATCTTCATGTTAACAGGCACATGGTGAGATAAAACACAACGAGGGGAAAAGCTGCTGTTTCCAAGGCTGACCCAGACAACAGCAAACTGGGGGAGCTCCTGACTCCCTCAGAAGAAAGGRCTTGACTCCACGCATTTTCAGAGGCAAAAGGGCTCCTTTATTGCAATCTCACATGATATTTATCAATATTGCACGATATTTATAACCAACATCATTCACCCAGAACCTAATTGGTTCTTAACACCCCTCACATGACTGGCTAATTAAGGAGATACCCTTTGGTAAACATCTTATGGGAAAACAACTGTTCAAAACRCCAGCTGCAAGATTGTCTTAATTATTTCTCTCTCAGCCTTCTCRAAACTCCCCAGAACAATTCCTGGGGAAGTTTATCTGGTTCCTCTCTCTGACCAGGCTSTCAGTCTCCACATCCTACAGGTCCCTGGAAGTTGTGGCCAGGTAACAGCAACAGGACAAGGGAAACAGCCTCAGGCTGCATGCTCAGGTTGGATATTAGGGAAAATTCCTGCCCTGAAAGAGTGGTCAGGCATTGGAAGGGATTGTCCAGGGCAGGGGTGCAGTCCCCATCCCTGGAGGTGCTCAAACACAGGCAGATGTGGCACTGCATGACATGGCTTAGTGGGAGTGTCCCATCAAAGGATGGATTTGATGATCTTCAAGGTCYTTTCCACCCTCAAGGTTGCTGTGATGAGACATCTCCACTTTTCCAGAGCCCGGTGGAAGAGAAGAGACATTCTTGGGTTCTGTGTCCTGGGCCACCACAGGAAATGCTTGGCTTGCTCAACTGCTTTGGAAATCTGCCTCTAAACAAGCAGCCAAGCCAACACACAATAAAGATTTATATATATTTATATAAAATCATGGAATCCCAGAATGGTTTGGGTTGGAAAGGACCTTAAAGCCCATCCTGTTTCACACCCTGCCATGAGCAGGGTCGCCTTCCACTCTCCCAGGCTGCTCCAAGCCCTGCCCAGCCTGCCCTTGGGCACTGCCAGGGATGGGAAATGTATATTTATGTGCAGCCAGGGATGCAGAACCACCCAGCTGCCCAGCCAAGTCTTCCTCCAGTGCTTCTCCACGCTGGCTGGATCCTCTTAGGATCCCCCCCAGTCACTCTTGGGGCCAGCCTGGGCCCACGGATGAACACAATATCTTCTCACAGGAAAAAAATCCATAAAAGTCAAATTTTCTCTGAGCAAAAAAAAAGAGGGGAAAAAAAGTCAGTTTTGACAGGACTTTCATTTAAAGAACTTCTTTCCCTTTTACAAAGGAAGAGTGCTTTAAAAATGTCAAAACATTGGATTTATTTATTTATTTATTTGGAGCAAAATGACATTTCACTTGGAAATGTCAGTTAATTTTTAGCTTTGAAAGTTTTACAAGATGAAGCAGTCAAACTGATTTTTCTGACAATATCAAGACAATTTCAATGAACTTGACTGGAACATGTTTTGGGAGGGAAGTGCAGGGCTTGAAGAGGGTAAAAAAATTTAAAAAAAAAAAGAAAAAGAAAGGAAAAAAAAAATCAGTGCTCTTCTAAAACCTTTAGAACAACAATAGGGAATGAAAAATATCATTTGAATCCTCAGAAAGCAGTGAAGAAAATTGCCAGCTCAAGTGCTTTGTGCCCTGTTGGAATTTACAAGTTTTACTTGAAGCAATTAAACTTCCTGAGTGGATTTTGGTGATTGCTCAGAATAGAAAGTCTAATGCTGCTCCTCCAGCTCTCCTCGCCTCCTTAATCTGAGGAGAGGCGGGAGGAGAGCAGTCACTGGAGAAGGAGTTCATGGAATAAACACTCTGGGCTCACTGCACCTYCAGCCCTGGCTCTCCTGGAGCTGCCAACACCCAACAGGGACAGGGGATGTTCACAGAATTCACAGGATTCACAGAATCACAGAATGACCAGGTTGGGAGAGACCTTCAAGATCATCAAGTCCAACCCAGCCCCAACACCTCAACCAAACCGTGGCACCCAGTGCCACATCCAGGCTTTGTTAAACACACCCAGGGATGGGGACTCCAGCACCTCCCCGGGCAGCCATTCCAGAACTTTATCACTCTTTCTATGAAAAACCTTTTCCTGCTATCCAGCCTGTATTTCCCTTGGTGCAGCTGGAGGCTGTGTGCTCTGGTTGTGTCAGTGCTGCTGGAGAAAGAGCCCAGCCCCAGCTGAGCACAGGCACMTTTCAGGAGCTGTGAGAGTGTGATAAGGTCACCTCTGGGTCTCCTTTTCTCCAGGTAGATGACCCCCCCTTGGTGCCACTTCAGCTGAGACCTCCCATCTCATCAGGGGAGAAGTTGATGCAATTTAATGAGTGTGGGAACAGTTGTTGATCCGTTTGTTTCTTGCTGTTAAATAGGAGGGAAAATGACCATGGGAGCCCAAAGAGCTGCTGCTGCTGCCAGCTCTGAGCCTTGAGCCAGCATGGATCTGGGGAAGAGTTTGTAAAGGAAGGATGGAAAGGACCTTCACCTCTCCATGTCACTGGCCCAGCTGTTTGCTGACCTTAGGYTGGGCATCAAGGAGAATTTCCTCATGGGAAGGGTTGTCAGGCGCTGGAAAGGGCTGCCCAGGGTGCAGTCACCATCCCTGGAAGTGTCCAGTTAGGGTTGTGGTCTGGGTGACAAGGTGGTGCTTGGWCACATGCTGGACTTGAAATCTTGGAGGTCTTTTCACATCTTAACAAATACTTGCTGGAACAGCAGAGCCATGGAATGGTTTGGGTTGGAAGGGACCTTAAAGATCATCTCGTTCCAACTCTACAGTGATGGGCAAGTGAAACTGTCCCACATCTGGCCTATGTCATTTAGCTTTCTAAGTTGCAACAAGTTTATTTAATRTATATTTTAGAAGGTTAATTAGGAATAGAGCTCTGTGCTTTGTCTTTTATAAACRAGMCATTGTGTTGGAGAATAAGCYGTTATTGTTTTAACCAGAATTACATATGCTTCAGATTATTGGATAGAACTACTRTCAATATGCTTTTCCTCTATGTGATTGGCTGAGACTGAGATTGAGACTGTCTTATGGTATGTTGTAACTTTTAAGATTCTTTGGCATTCTGTTGAAACAGTGAGCTGGTCACATCTTTTGTCTCCATTGKCATAACAATGTTCTGAGACTGATGTTTGAAAATAAACCACTCAAGGAACTGATTCCAGTTGCCCTGTCCTGTTCGTGGCTGTATATAAACTGCTGGTGTGCAAATAGCAACATCCACRGGCTGGTTTATTGGAGAATGGAATTCAGGATGAGCACATGGCTTCTGTTTGCAGCAAAACCATTCACCAACAGTTTGGAGCAATGTCCAGCCCTCTCSACTAGGACATCCTGAGCTGATGAAGATTGACCACCAACCCCTTGTCTGGGTGATAACCCCCAAAGCGCAGGAGGGGCACAGGCTGTGGTCATGGGAATGAGCAACTCCATGGGCAGCCCTGTGGCCCTTCCTGATGTCCTTGGCACACCAAAGTCAACTCCAGCCAATAGTCAGATACCCCCTCTACTCTGCTCTTCTGTAGAAAAAACTCCAGAGAAAGCCATGGAGMTGCTCCAGGGCTGGAGCCCTCTGTGCTGGAGCCAGGCTGGGAGAGCTGGGGGTGCTCACCTGGACAGGAGAAGGCTCCAGGGAGAGCTCAGAGCCCCTSCCAGGGCCTGAAGGGGCCAACAAGAAAGATGGAGAGAGACATTTTGCAAGGGCCTGGAATGACAGGACAAGGGCAGCGATGGATGGGATATTGGGAATTGGGAATTGTTCCCTGGGAGGGTGGGCAGGCCCTGGCACAGGGTGCCCAGAGCAGCTGGGGCTGCCCCTGGATCCCTGGCAGTGCCCAAGGCCAGGCTGGGCACTGGGGCTTGGAGCAGCCTGGGACAGGGGAAGGTGTCCCTGCCCATGGAACAAGATGATCTTTAAAGTCCCTTCCAATCCAGACCATTCTGGAATTCTCTGATTTCTGTGAGCAAAACACCTCCTGCAAACAGGGTTTGTGCTGCAGCCAAGAACTTCCCTTGCATGCTCTGAACCCCCATCAGTTTCCAGCACTGAACAGTTTTGTGGAAGGACCCACCAAAKATTTCTTTACCAGGGCAGCTCCTTCAGAGCATTGGGGATGTCCTGTAAGGGATTATCTGTGGCCACGGGCAYAGGAATGGGCAATGCTGCAAACTCTGACCCTGGATAAAAGTCAGCAAAGGCTCCAGCCCTCTGTGCCTCCAGCTCTCTCCAGCTGCAATCCCAACACCTCCAAAGCCACGGAAATGCTGCACACAGGAATCGCCYGCTGGAAATTTAAAGCCAGCAAGCTTTGTCAATGAATAAGTGTTCCAAAACAGTAAATTAATAAATTCCCCCGAATCCATAATAGATACATCTTTGTTCAGCCACAAAGCTTTGATATAAATTGTAGCTTTTTAGGGCTGCACTGTCAGAAGCGTAATATATCACCCGAGAGTGGATCCGAGTTCAAAAGTACATATAATAATATAATTAAGATAGCTTGACAAGAATGTATTTTAAAAGTATAAAATACCTGCAGGTATAATGGCTTCATAAAGTCTGTCAGATTTACTTCTGCTGTGAAGAAATTTAAAATGTTTTACTCTAATGCAATGCAAATTAAGCCAAGGATATTCATATAACAGCGTCCTGAAGAAAAATAAAAAGAGGTGGAGAGAGGGAAGAATCAGAAGTCAAGAGCAGAGCAAACAAGGTACTGAGCTTTCCAGGCAACTGGGCTGCTCARTGGAACGACCAGGAGGCAGCAGAGCTGGGTTTGGTGCATCTCTTTGCTGAGTTTCCCTCCAGGTTGGTGTTGTCATCCCAGATACCTCACACTGCAGCACTGATGTGCTTTATAGAATCATTTGCAAGTGGAAAGTGATTTTCTTCGTTTTTTTCCATTTTGTTCCCTTGCTGGGCTGAAAGCTTAAAATAACAGAGGTGTTCAAGGGGAAGGAGTGCATGAGGGTGGAAACCCAATCCAGCCTTGCCAAAGTTCTGTATTTTCTTCACTGGGCACTTCCCCTCCAGGGGCAGCTTGGGACTCAGCCCTGGACACCTTCATGGCAGCCCTGACACCCCTGCCCCACTGCCAGCCCCTGCCCCAAAATCATCACAAAGCGCCTTCCAAGCACAGTAAATATTTGCCTGTTTCCAGGAAGAAAAGCCATTAAGAAATCAATAGAGAATGTTAATAAAATACTTTTCACTTCTCAGGTTCCTTGGCTCCAATGGTTGTGTTTGGATTTAACTCTGACAGCTCTGCTGAGCCTCACAAATCCTTCTGACAGCACAGGCAGGGAGGGCCTTTTCCCCTCCCTACCCTCGCATGTGGATTTTTTTTAGGCAATATGAATTAATCTCCTTTCTGACAGGAAGACACCACATTCAAAGGCCACTGTGTGCAGCAGGTGAGACTTGGCCTCTCTCTGCCTCCATCAGCTTGGCTTTGTGCCTCAGTTTCCCCACCAAACCACAGAGGCTGCTCTCCTTGAAGCCCCTTAGCAGGATCTATTCAAAGAAAGACTCTTTTGGGGTCATCCTTGCCGCGCAACAAAACTCCTTTGCTGGGGCTTTCATTCATTTTCCCATCTCAAAGGGAAAGAAATCATCTTTTTAAGCTTTAATATAGTGCCTGAGGGCATTTGGGATTTTTTTTCCCCTTCTGTTCCCTACTGAAAGCAGCTTGAACGTTCAGCAACCAGTTCCAAGAGGTGGGCTCCAGGAACCCAGGACATGAAATATTAAGAAGTTTGCAAGCAACAGCAACACCTACAAGGGTGGAACAGCCCCACTTTCAGCAATATTTGGGACAAAGCTGAGCCTAAATATATTTTAAAGCTGGGGAGAAAGAGAGGGAGCATGGAAATGAACCAGACAGCCAGCACAGGACAAGCTCTCCTCCTCATGCTGTTGCATCTCTATCCTACCTTGCCTTGCTCCCCCCCMAAAAAAAGGAGTCAAAAAATCAGAAAGCAAAGCAGTGACAGCCAGGGAGGGACCGGGCTCGTCCCTGTGACAGGTGGCAGAGTGCTGGGCTGCAATTGCTGCTGTTGAGTCACAAGAAAACAAAGATGTCAAGAGTCCACGGGGASAGCTGGGAGGACGCAAATCAAGATCCATTTCCCGGTGTCTGTGCCAGGTGGAAAAGGGAAGTGTGAGCTGATTAAATCTGTGCTGGTGTCAGATGGGGAGAGGGCTCCTTCCATCTGCTCCTGAGCCTTTCCCAGGGCTGGGAGCTCCGAGAGAGCTCAGCAGCCACAGGTGAGCAGAGCCCAGCCTGGAGCTGCCTGTCCCTGTGCAAAGCTTAAAATAACTGCTGCTGATGGGAATCCCGGCATGGATGGGCACAGGAGCTCTGCCTGTCCCTGTGCAAACTGCTCCTGATGGGAATCCCGGCATGGATGGGCACAGGAGCTCTGCCTGTCCCTGTGCAAAACTTAAAATAACTACTGCTGATGGGAATCCAGGCATGGATGGGCACAACAGCTCTGCCTGTCCCTGTGCAAACTGCTCCTTGTCGGGTGCAGGGCGGCTCCGAGGCTCAATATGAGTTCAGCAAGCTCTGTTTATTTCGGTAGAGCATCAAACTTTATACACACAATAATAAGCTTATGAATATTCTGCAAGCTAAGTAACCTATTGGTTAAGTTATAACATCAATCTTCTTATGCTCTTTGGGCTTACCGCTCCCCTTTCCCACGCCACACTGTCCACTTTGTTATCATACCCAGCTAGGCCCAAGGACACATTATCTGCAGGTGCAAAACTTCAGCTAAACTATCTTCAGTACTTTTCCAGCTCTGTTCGGCTAACAAGCGAGTCTACGTGACCTCTGTCATAAAACATTTCCCCACAGCTCCTGATGGGAATCCCGGCATGGATGGGCACAGGAGCTCTGCCTGTCCCTGTGCAAACTGCTCCTGATGGGCATGGATGGGCACAGGGGCTCTGCCTGTCCCTGTGCAAACTGCTGCTGATGGGAATCCAGGCATGCAGGGGCACAGCAGCTCTGCTCCTCCTCGCCTGCTGAGCCCTGCAGCCCTCCTGCTGCCCAGACACACCCAGCAGGTTCTTTCACACCCAGAGTGTCCTTCCATGAGTACAGTGAGAGTTCCCRTTTCTGTCTGCACAACAGGAACAGGAATGCTCCCCACACTGCAGGGGAGTTAATACAGGGCTGTTGGCCACTGAAATAAGAAAATTGTGCATTGGTTTGGGTTGCAGAGGACATTAATTCCATTCCCATTCCATTCCTGTTCCACCCCCTGCCATGGCAGGGACATCTTCCCCTGTCCCAGGCTGCTCCCAGCCCTGTCCAGCCTGGCCTTGGGCACTGCCAGGGATCCAGGGGCAGCCCCAGCTGCTCTGGGCACCCTGTGCCAGGGCCTGCCCACCCTCACAGGGAACAATTCCCCCTCAATCTCCCATCCAGCCCTGCCCTCTGGCAGTGGGAGCCATTCCCTTGTCCTGCCATTCCAGGCCCTTGTAAAGAGTCTCTCTCCATCTTTCTTGTCAGCTCCTTCAGGCACTGGAAGGATGATGAAGGGGCTTGGAGAAGTCAGTGCTCCTAAAACCTGATGGTTTTTGTCTTTTATGACTTCACACTTCCTCCGTAGTTTGYCCACAGCAAAGATCTCCTCACGTCTTGGACAATGCACTCATCTTTCTATTTCAAGCAAATTATTCATTGCATCCCTCCTCCAGGAAATCATTCCTCTGGGACTGCAGGACCACCAATCCCTCCAAGCTTTGCTATCCAGCCCCTCACCAGCCCCACTGAATTTATCCTCTGCCTTCACCAGACACACCTGAAAACTCAGGAGTTTCTCCAAAAGAATTCCCAGGTTTTTGAGAGTGATCCAGCTCCACTTCTGCAGTGCACACTTCACACTTCACTTCATCCTTTTGTTGATTTTCTCAGTTGTGCAGCCACCTGAGGTAGTTTATTTTTAATCAAATAACCACAACACTCYGGAAGCCAATGCTCCATCAACAGACTAAAAAGACTCTTTGCATCRTGGCTCTTTTCTGCTGCATGCTCAGTCTGACAACATTTCCTACAAGGGCTAATGCTAAAAAAAAATARTAATAATAAAATGCTTTCCTCTATTTCAGCTTTTATTGGCAATCCATTCTCATTAAGCCAAACACATTTGTCTTCATAACRTGTACTTCACAATTACAATATCAAAGGGTTTGTATCTACATAATAAAAATGATCTATAGAATAATACAAGGGGAAAACATCGGAACATAATGTTGTTATTAATGAATCCAATGGGACGTAGGAAGGAGATATTCCCATGGGGCACCTCCATGGCCTCCACTGCCAGATGCTGTGGAGTGAGCTTGGGTCTGGGACCAGCACTGGGAGGGGAGGGGGGGTGGATGGGAGTGGAATTAAATGGAATTGAAGGACAGTTCCCAGTGGCAGAGGGAAGGCAGCTCCAGGGCTGTGTTAGCACATCTCAAACACCTGCRGGCTGGGATCCAGCCCCAGCCCCAGCCTCCTCTGCCCATCCTGGGCACCAGCTGGGGCACAGACCCCCAGTCACAGCTCACAGAACCTCCTGAGCTGGAGGGACCCTCAGGATCATCCAGGGCAGCCCCTGGCCCTGCCCAGACCCCCAACAACCCCACCCTGTCCATCCCTGGCAGCGCTGCCCAAACCCTCCTGCAGCTCTGGAGCTGTGCCCATTCCCTGGGCAGCCTGGGCAGTGCCAGCACCCTCTGGGGCAGAACCTTGCCCTGAGCTCAGCCTGCCCTGCCCTGGCCCAGCCCCAGCCGTGCCCTGGCTCCTGTCCCTGTCCCAGGGCAGAGATCAGAGCTGCCCTCGGGAGGAGCTGCAGCCCCTGAGCTCTGCCCTCATCTCCYCTGCTCCAGCTGARCRATCCCAGCGCCCTCAGCTGCTCCTCAGGGCCCCTCCAGATCCTTTCCCACCCTCATGGCCTCCTCTGGATGCTCTCTAATGGCTCCRTGTCTGTTTGATATCGTGGCACCCAAAGTGCCCCCAGCACGGGAGGGGAGGCAGCCCCAGCCCCAGCACAGCAGGACAGGCCCTCCCTGGCCCAGCTGATGTCCCCAGGGCACGCTGGCCTTTGGGCTGCCAGGGCACTGCTGCCTCATGCCCACCCTGCCCTCACAGAGCTCCCAGGTCCCTTTCTGCYTCCTTGAAATACCCCTGGGTGCTCTGCAGGAGCTGTGGCTCAGGCAGCCTCCTGGGGGGAACATCTCAGGGCTGAAATCTGAAAGGGAGGAGGGGGCTGGCACAGCCCTGTGCCCAGGTGGAGCTGATCTGATCCCTGGCACAGACTCCATTCCCAGGTGGGAGCTGATCCCTGGCACAGCCCCATTCCCAGGTGGGAGCTGATCCCTGCCACAGCTCCATGCCCAGGTGGGAGCTGATCTGATCCCTGGCACAGCCCCCATTCCCAGGTAGGAGCTGATCCCTGGCACAGCCCCATTCCCAGGTGAAGCTGATCCCTGGCACAGCCCTGCACAAGCAGCAGCTCTCCTGGAGGCAACTCAGACACTGGGAAAAGCTTTTCAACACTCAACCTCTTTAATTCCTTTGTGTCTCCCAGACAGGATTCAGCAGAGCACCAGTGGGTTGATTAAGCTACATTGTAGGASATTACAAAGGAGGAGGATAAATAGAAGGGGGAGGTTCCCGCAGTCGGCAAAGATGTTTCGGTCCAGAAAAGKGGGGGAGGAGGAAATAACCCCGAGCAAGAAGGCAGAGCTCATGTGCAGCATACAGGGAGAGACTCAGAGCAAGGGGGAGGACATTCCAGAGGCACCCAGCAAGCAAAAATCATCATAAATAGAAATAATAATAGCAATGTTGTTATTTRAAACAATTAACACTTTTAATTATAGCAGCAGTATGAAAAAAAGGGGAASGGAAAGGTGGAACATGAGGTTTAATTYAAAATTTGTGTTATTTGCCCAAAGCTCTTCATTTCCAAGTGCCCAAGGTGGGAGGACAAGACCACTCCCTTGTCTGACCCCGGCTCGATATTCTCAGAGCCAAACACACAAAAAAAGGAGCTGAGGCTCTGAGCCAAACTTTGTCATTTAGGAGAAGTGCTCCCCTTTGTGCTCCATCAAAGTGAGAAGGCAGATTTTGTATAAAAGGGCACATTATTGACCATCATTGGCAGCTGCTGGCCAGCTCCAGGAGTTTAACCAAGACACATGGCTGGCCTCAGCAAAAAGCAGCTACACACGGGGCCTGGGATGGTTTTTTCTGAGGCAGCCAAAATAATGATGCTCTCAAATGCAAAAAAACCCACCCAATACTATCAACATTTCACAAACAGTCCCCAGTTGGAAAAAAAGCCCTGGGAGATTAGGCAGGCAAGGCAGTGACAGCAATTCTTCTCAATAACTTTGACGTGCTGCTTGTCGTGCTGGTTTTTTCTCCCTTTCCTTCTTCAAACAGACCCAACACAAACAGCATTTGAAAACAGCCCTTTCAAACCAGGAGCTGGAATTTTGGACATCAATGATGTCAAACCACAGCAATCCAGTGCTTACAAATAACTTCTCGCCTCCTGACAAGAGAAAACTGATTTTTGCCTACAAGGTGCTTGTTCAGGGAAGCACTCCGTGGCTGCGGCTCCCTCCTCACCAGCTCTGACACGGGGGCAGAGTGTGGGATATCAGGGAATATCCTTCAGATATCAGGGGAAATGTGGGAACCCAGAACATCCCCCTGGCTGTCCAGGACGGCCAGGACCCTGCCAGGGGGCTCAGAGACCCTGGCACAGAGCCTAAAATGCCCCTGGGTTTGATTATGACCCATGGAGCAAGTTACCAACCTTGTATGAAGATCAGCAAGCCACAACAGTTTAAGTAGAATGATAGTGAAGTTATCATGGGGTGAAAAAGTAGATTTTGGGGTTT
>JACDOX010000090.1:368550-403005 GCA_014549065.1 Cardinalis cardinalis | reverse complement strand
AATATAATATAATATAATATAATATAATATAATATAATATAATATAATATAATATAATATAATATAATATAATATAATATAATATAATATATCAGCCTTCTGAGAACTTAGAGTCAATTCTCATTCTCACCTTGTCCTGGGACCCACAACACCACAACAACTGGTGACCACACCAGCATCTCCTGGAGAAAGGACATCCCCAGAGGGCAGGGATTGGGGGATCCCAGCCCCAGGAGTGCTGCCTTGCTCCTGTAATGCCAGACACCTCTGCTAGAGCTGGCTAGCGGCCCAGGGAGGAAAGAAAATTGGTTTTTTGGGTAAGCCAATATGCTCAGGTGGTGGCAGCTCTAAGGCTGGCACAATTCCTGTCCCACCTGGCAGAGACAGGCTCAGACTGAGAGGATGAGAGGAAATGGCTGCAGGTCATGCYAGGGGAGGTTTAGATTWGAAAGATTTTATATTAGGAAAATTTTCTTCATGGAAAGGATTGTCAAGCTTTGTAACAGACTGCACAGGGATGTGGTGGAGTTACCATGCCATGGAAGTGTTCAGCAAACACGTGGATGTGGCATCTGGGGACATGGGTTAGTGGTGAACGTGGTGGGGCTTGGTTAATGATTGGCCTTGATGATCTTAAGGGTCTTTCCCAATCTCAGTGATTCTGTGATTCCCTGACCACGCTGGATGAAAAGAATCAGACATTATTTCCTGACATCTCCAGAAGAAAGTGGAGAAAATGTGTTCCTGCAGAAGAAGGGGGAGGAAATGTGTTCCTGCAGAAGGGGGAATGTTTTCCTTTGGAACCAGAAGCAGACAAAGGCAGAGGACAGAAGATGGGAAGCAGTGACTGTTAAGGCCATTCCTCACTCATTTCCCTCATTACTCCAGGAAGGGAGAAGAGGCTTCCCAAAGGATTTGTTCATAAGGCTCCTCTCGTGAACAATCCAAAGAATTATTCCCCACTCCAGACCAATTTTGCAGTGCACAAGCCTCCACATCTCTCCAGTAACCACAGACCACGAAGAAACCTTGTGATGTGAGAACTGAACCACCCAGACCAAATATTTAACCCTTCATCTGCTGGTAGGAAATATCAGGGTCTAGTCCCATCAGAACCAGGGGCACAACATGAAACTTGTAATTCCAGAGCCCAAACAAGCAGTGCTTTAGCAAAAGGATAGAATCCCATCAGGCAGCAGTGGGAACAGGCTGGTATTATCCTGGTTTCCCAGGCAGGAAGGATGTGCCTCAGCCAGCACAGAGCACCCTAAAGAAAAGAATCTGAAACCCTCCCTGGCCAGCAATTGTTGCATTGACCACTTCACCTGGTTTATCATCATACACTGCTTTTTCCTTCTACCTTTATTCAGGTCTTTCAGCACCTATCTYGCAAGATTTATTGACTGAACATCTATGAGGTTTTCTCTTCCTTACTTGGCTCTGAAGGAAGGGGGAAAAAAAACCTCTCTTGAAATTATTTGTATTCTTCCACATAATACCTCTTTCAGAGACCCATCAGAAAAGTCCTTTACAAGCGAGGAAATAGCCAATATTTTAGAATCTGCAGCGAGGCGCTTCAGCTAAGCTCACTTTATTGTAAAATTAGATGTCATTGTGAGAAGTACCCATATAAATACAAGTGCAAAGGGCCCTTGTGCTAATGCAGGAGCCAGGGTAACAATGTGCTATTTCTACCTGTCTGCAAAAAACTTCCCTTGATAGCTTTGCCCATATAATACACAGCATATTTACATCCAGCATTAAATAAATATTATGCAAAGAGTACCGCGCTCTAATATCCAAGTGTATTTATGAAAAGCTAAATTATATTGCTGAGTTTATTTTAGCCCTAGAAAGCCCCGTAGGGAAAAGATATTGTGCATCTTAAAAGGTAAATGTAAGCTCTTCAAGAGAAAGGAGCCTTTACTGGAAGCAGCACATTGTACCTGGGTAAATCTTGGAGCAATTACACAGCAAAGTTTTCTTTGATGAGGCAGAGATGTGATGACATGTAATTACTTTTTCAATGCTGCACTGTGTGTTTATCAAAATGTTAATGCAAGCATAATAACAGGCTGTATGTTTGTGCCGAGAATGTCAGAGCCTCCAGATGTCAATCACATCTGAAAATAAAATTGCAAATAAGTAGGAAGGCTTGATGGCACAAGTGACAGCCCGGTCCTCGGGCGGCTGACAGGCACCAGCTCCCTCTCCCCGGGTGCTTTGTCACTGTAATGCACCTAATGGAACAGAGATTCCTTCTATTAACCCAAATGGAACAGCCTGGCTCCAAAGTGAGCTAAGCCATGCATGGCCACGGACACAGGGAGGCTGCTAATGAGCACTTCTGTAGGCAAAGTTTGATGGGTTTCTCATTTCTGCCATCCCCCTCATTCTGTGCAGACCAGCACAGGCATTACTGGGCTCCTGCTGCACAAAAACAACCTGGAGCAGCTGCACTGCCAGGTGAGGATGGAGGGTTGGAGCCTGCCAGGTGAGCCCACAGCACCCCGAGAGCCAGCAGCCATCCCACAGCATCCACAGAGCACTGCAGGCAGTGGCTCCATGACACTGATGATGCCTTTTTGGGACTTCCTAAAAACAGAGGCCGGACAAAATTAAGGGAATAAAAAGCAGTTATGTTCGCTGAAGGGCCTTCAGGTTCATTTAGGGCAGATAAGCCCCACAGGGGCTACACCCAAAAATGGACAATGGGTCTCAGATTTTCACACTTTTATAAGTTTAGTCCATTTGCATATTGGGGTGAATCTTCCAATTACAGTTTCAGCTAATGAAGTCACTTACCGCAAGTTCACTCCCCCCAACTCCCTTTTGTTTCCATCCCTGGGGCCTGAGAGAGTGAGGTGTCCTTGATTCCAGGCCTGGAGAGGAATTGTTGTGTCTGCCCCAAATGGGGAAGCAGCAGCTCACAGTGTACATGGAGTTTAGAGTTCTACACTAAAGAACTGCAGGATTACAAACAGATGAAAAATACAAAAGCTAAAATCCTGAGGCATCAATACAATCACAGAATCATGGAATGCTTGGCTGGGAAGGGACCTTCCAGCTCATCTTGTTCTACCCTCCCTGCCATGGGCAAGAGCAAATTCCACCAGACCAGGCTGCTCAAMCTGGCCTTGAGCACTTCCAGGGATGGGCAGTCCACAACCACTCTGGGCACTGCTTCTCACCACCCTTATAGCAACAAATTTCTGCCTAATATCTCATCTAAACCTACACCTCCAGCTTTCCTGTCTTTTAATTGTCTTAGCTCCAAAACAAAATTCACTTTTTTTTTCATAATAAGAAAAAACCAAGACTGGAATGCTTTCACTAGTGATGAGGTGCAGCACCTGGATTTCCAGCACTCTCTGACACTCAACACCATGCCAGGTGTGCAGGCACCTGCTGGAGGGAGAGCCAGGCCCCTCCTCAGAGCTCAACCAGCAGGATAATCAATGGGATGAGTGGGCAGAGAGCTTTGGGAAAACATGCTAATAGAGCCAGGGAAGATGATGTCAGGATGGGAAAAATGCTCCCTGGCCCTCCCAAAGCTCCCTGCCCAGGGGAAACAGCAACCATGGAGAGTGAAGCAGCAGCGTTTGGGTCCAAACATCTTGAAGGCAGCCTGAGCATCTTGGAAATACAGCTGACAGTTGCTTGGCAACTGCGGTTACAGAAAGATTTTCCAAGTAAGCAGCAGGCTGAGGGAAGTTTAGCATCACAGGCAGTCGATAATCCCAGTTTGCAGTGGGCGAGAGGAGCGCGAGGGGAATTTCTAACAACCCCCTCCCCAAAAGAGAGCAGACACAAGTGAGGCCGTTGGATCAGGAGCAAGGAGAGAGGGACAAGGCAGTGACAGAGAAGTTGTGTCTCTCTCCAAGTGGATGACAAAAGAACCTGGAGTCAGGATGGGACTCCAAAGAGAAGGAGTGAGGATGGGACTCCAAAGAGAGAAGTCAGCATGGGACTCTAAAGAGGAGAAGTCAGGATGGGACTCCAAAGAGGAGGAGTGAGGATGGGATTCCAGAGAGGAGCCTCTTTGCTCTGAAGACCCCTCCCCTACCTGGCTCCAGCTCAGTACAGTCAAGAATTTTGGATTTCAAGGCTTTGTGTATCACAACAACCATAAGCAAAAGCAGTGTTTCGAGAGCAGGGGCTCCACAACAGCTCCTGCCTTTCAGGAGGGATGGAATAGTCAGTTGTCAGCAGGAAAGCATCCAACCAACTCCCTAACAAATGGAGACAGCAGTACTGACACCATCAAAACAGCCAACGAGTCTCACTTGAGCAAATATACTGAAAAAAGGGGGAGGAAATAGCAAAACTCACGAATTTGCCATGGTAAGCAGCTTAATCCTCAACAAAAGAAAACAGGGAATAACCACTTGTTGAGGGAAGATGTGCCATGTGCTGATTTCAGGCTGGACAAAGCACTGAAACATTGGTTTCATTTATCCTTCCAGCACGGTGACAAAACTGCTTAGCAGAAAATTATTGCCTTCAGAGGGCTGCGGGTGACGGCTGACTGAGCTGATGATGTGGAAATCGCACCTCAGATCAGTATGCAAAAAACCCCAACAGAATGGAATAATAATAATGAAAAACCCCAAGCCAGCTTTTCCTCTCCCATCTCTCATTCTCCCCATTCCTCCCCATTCCAAGAGCGCTTGRCCACAGCCCTTTGGTGGATCCCTGCACTAATTCCTGGGATCCTTAACCTTTGCATTTGCCACTCAGCAGCTAAAAAATGAACCCTCTTTTTTTAGAGTAGCTTTGGGAGCTGCCAGCAAACTGAGTGTAATTTGGACACTGACATGAGACTCAAAACACTGTAAGAATTCACCGGGGCTTTGCGAAGGACGTCATTGTCATCCTCCTCATCATCATCATCATCATCATCATAATCCTCAACGCCACCTTGGGAGCCTCCGAGTTAGTGTTTGGAGTCCTGCTTAATTGGCTTCTTGCAAGTTGAGCCTGCAACATGACAGCCTCACCTCCCTGCCTAAAAATAAAGGATAAATTCCAGCGAGGCGCCTCTGGGAAGCTGCAGCCAGCGTGAGGGATCTGAGATGTGTCTGACAAGGCAAGATCTCGCCTTCCTCAAAGCAAGGGCCTTACAATGCAAAATGTATTTATATTTTGGTGCCGCTTTCCAAAGCAGGTGTTAGATAATTCAGTAATTAGTATGCACATCTAACTTCATTGCAGCCTCTGTTGATCTCTCAATTAGAGTTAGCTGGGTCCTCTGAAGTTTGCAGTAGTTAATTAGAGCATTATTGAACAGCCAGGCTCGGCGGGAGAGCTCTGCCAGCAGCTGCCGGCTCCGGCTCACACAGCCCCGACCCCCTCGTGCCCATGGAGGGGTGGGAATCTGACCCACGCTGCTGTGGGCACCCCCWGCCACACCAAGGGGCTCAGAATAGATCATCCTTCAGGTTTCTTCCAACCCAGACCATTCTGGGGTTCTATAAGATAACCCTGAGAAGCTCTGCATGCTGGCATTAATATCTRTGGGGGAAAATGGGGTACAACAAAGAATCTAATCCAGCACTAGTGAGACCAACAGGGAATAAAAAACCCCATCCCTTCAGGTTTCAGTGTAGAACTCAGACCCARCAAAGCAGGGAGCACAGAGAGGGGGAGTTTAATAGTAGAATGCAACACAAAAAGAAGTTTAAAATATGGACAGCAAATACTGGAACTGCTTTCATAGATTGATGGGATCACAGACTGGTTTGGGTTGGAAGGGACCTCAAAAGACCATCTTGTTCCACTGCCTGCCRTGGGCAGGGACACCTTCCACTATCCCAGGCTGCTCCAAACCCCATCCAGCCTAGCCCTGGACACTCCCAGGGATCCAGGGGCAGCCCCAGCTGCTCTGGGTAACCTGTGGCAGGGTCTCCCCATCCTYATAAGGAAGAATTTCTTCCCAATATCCCATCCAGCCCTGCCCTCTGGCAGTGGGAGCCATTCCCTGTGTCCTGTCCCTCCATCTCTTGTCCCCAGTCCCTCTGCAGCTCTCCTGGAGCCCCTTTAGGCCCTGCAAGGGGCTCCATGGTGTCCCTGGATCCTTCTCCAGTTTGTGAGCCTCTGAATGCCTGAACAAACCACAGCCAGTAGTYTGAAACCCAGCACCCAGTAAATAATTGAAGGTGTCATGTCAGCTCCTGAAACCTGTTTTTGAGAAGCTCCTGATAATCACTGAAGTGCAGCTTAGCATTTATCCTATAAATATTAGAGGAGGCGTGTGTGTACATCATTTCACATTCCAAAGCAAGCCTGTGAGCTGAACTTTAGGGAAATCCACGGGAAGAAAACATGAAGCACGGAGAGGCGCGCCATGCAACATGATCAAAACCAGGAGGTTTTTCAAACGCTTGTCTCAAACACAGCTGRTGATTTTTACAAGAGCTTCCTGCAGAAACACCGGCCTTTGGGGACTTGGCAGAACGTATTGTCCAGGTCCAAGGTAAATAAACACCCTAAAAGACAGCACCCACGGGAATGTCTTGGAGACTCCAGAAATTTCATTCTGGGGGATTACAGACTTTGATATGGACGCAGAACAGATGTGGGGCCATGGCAACGCTGCTGAGCCAGACCCAGAAACCCAGAAAGCAGCAAAACGCAGAGCTTTGAGGCAGCACAACTCCTGCAAGCTTTGAGAAAAAACCCATGTTTGATGCACATCCCAAGCCAAGCTCCAGGGCTGCCTCCCAAATTCCCAGAATCACCAGAGGATGCCACCTGTTGAGARGCCCCATTAGCAGGGACAAAAGGCCCACGTGGCACATTAGGAGCTCCAACACCTGCTATCAGGAGCACGTTCCTTTCCAGGTGGCTTTATCACTGACCTCCAGATGGAGGTGAGCTCCACGGCAGGCTCCGAGCAGGGCTCGGGGAGAGGCATAAACAAAAAGCCATGTTTTGAAAAATTAAGGAAGCAATTTAGAAGTGGATAATTAGATCTCCTTTTCGTGCTGCACTGGGAAAATTAAATTACTTTTTTATGAAGGTGTGTGTATCAGCTCTGAGAGCATTGTAGGGAAAGATTATTTTTCTAATATTCCTTCTCCCTCCCCCCCGTCCCAATTCCCCAKCTCTCTGCTCCTCACGCATCCAAGGAAGTGGCACTTGTAGCCTTCAGCTGTGGCAGGCGTTCATCTCCAATAATTGCGTTTGCTGCATAAATTGCCAGTGACACGGAGAATAAAATTAGTTTAAAATGAACCCAAATGGCAAATCTCAAACAAGTATCAGATGGAAGAACTCATTAATCCTCATTTCAAAATGGGCAGAGTCTTGGGGTGGCTGAGCTGGCCCCAAGCCTGGTGGGAGGGTGGGTTCCCTTTGGAGAAGGTGATGGAGCTCAGTGAGGTGGACCAGACTTTAACAGAGGTTCTGGTCAATGTGACCTGCTGCCTGTTGAGTCACTGATTTCACTCTGCTCAGAAAACCCTCCCCACAACTCCGCAATGAGGAAGGAGCAGGTGAGCAGCTCCACCCTGCACTGCCCAGCTCTTCTCAGGAGACAAGGAACTCATCCAAGCCCCTCAGCTGGCCATGAACCACATCCCACCAGGCTYCTTCTGCCTGGCAGCAGCTCCTTGGAGGGAATGCTGCAGCCTCACCGGGATGGGCACTCACAGAATCACAGAATTGTTAAGGTTCAAAAAGAATGTTCAGATCATCAAATGCTGGTCAACACCAGCACCATGTTCACCCCCAGACCATGTCCTCATGTGCCACATTCAAACATTATCTGAACACTGCCAGGGATGCAGGCTCTGCCTGGGCAACCAGTTCCAGTGCTTGACAACCCTTAGGGTGAAGAGACTTTTCCCAATATCCAATCTAAACCTCCCCTGGTGCAGCTTGRGGTGGTTTCCTCTCATCCTATCTTTTGTTTCCTGGAGCACAGCCCGACCCCCCGGCTGTCCCYTCCTGTCAGGAGCTGTGCAGAGCCACAAGGTCCCCCCGAACCTCCTTTGCTCCAGGCTGAGCCCCTGCCCAGCTCCCTCAGCCTCTCCTGGGGCTCCAGACCCTTCCCTGGACACTCTCCAGCCCCTCAATGTCCTTCCTGTGGCACGGGATCAGAGGTCCCTCAGCAGTGCTCAGTGTCAAGGGACAGTCACTGCCGTGGTCCAGTGCCCACACTGGAGCTGGCACAGCCCAGGGGCCATTGGCCACTTGCCCACCTGGGGACACCTGGCTCATGTCCAGCCACTGCTGACCATCACTGCCAGGCCCTTTCCCATTTCCCAGCCCCTCCACCCCAGCCTGGAGCTCTGCAGAGGGCTGGTGTGACCAAGGGCAGGACTTGGCACTTCACTCTGGACTCACACACACTTTGCCCTCGCACTCAGAGGTTTTGGCCCTGCCTGGCCCTGGACAGAGATCCTGGATCGTGTCCCCACCGTGTCCATTCCCAATGCTGGGTTGCTGAGCTGCTTTTGCTGACTTTCTTTAATGAGGTTTATTGTTTGCACTGCATAATTTTCAAAGGCATGTCACCCACTTGGAGATGGCCCTCAGATCTCCAGCTTGGGGAGGGGGAGGGTCCTTTGAAGCCGCAGTCATTAATTCAGGAGCTGGTTTTGCAGTTAAGAGCACACGTGTTTGAAGCACACAGAAGCCACCGTGGAGACATCAGAGAGGTGTCCCATGATACTGCACATTAGACAGAGCCATTATAAAACTGCCAGGCCTGCCGTCCTTCCCTGCTTTGTAACTTCCCTCCAGATATCAAAAAAAAATTGTCTAGAATATCAAAATATCACTGTCTGGCTCTGATGATGATCTTAGTACTAAAGACCACATGGAACAAAGATTTCACTTTAATTATCAGCAGATCCATTTTCCTAACCCCGTTGTTGAAAATGAAAGAAAACCAAAACAAATCACAAACAAACAATAAAAAAAAACCCTCTCAAAATCTCATGCAGACAGCTGGGAAACTGAAGTGTTGTGAAGCTGAGAAGTGAATGTGTTCACAAGCCAGGAATGCAGACAGGCACAGTTTTGTTTTTAACATTCTCAGTGGCTTTCCACCCCTTTGCTTGTAGTTCCAGCAGAAAGAAAACTGTCCTGGTCACACCAAGGCTGTTCCTGATGCTGTCACCYTTGGTTTCCTCCTGAACTCCAAGCCTGCCTTCCTGTACATGTGCCACTCATCAGTGAGGTGAGGCAGGATGAAGACAAAATTATTCTCTTTATTAACAGAGGAATTGATCATCTGTTTGCATGAAAACAGCCAGAGCACAGCCTCCTGCAGAGATTATTCCTTGGTCAACCTGTCTCTTATTCTTCGCTTACCCAAAGGGACTGATCTTCCAAAAGTTTTAGCTTTGGGGAGAGGACTCTCAGGTGCTTGGGGATAGAGCCTCAGCATTCTCTTTATTTTCCCTTTATTTCTTCCCTTTATGTTCTTTTTATAAGTCGCATCAGGGAAGGTTTATATTGGATATTAGGGAACATTTCTCTGTGGAAAGAGTTGTCAAGCACTGGCACCGACTGCCCAGGGCAGTGGTGGAGTCACCAGACCTGGAAGTGTTCAAAGAGCAGCTGGAGGTGGCACTTGAGGCCATGGTTTAGTGGTGAACAGAGAATTACAGAATTATTGAGGTTGGAAAAGACCTCCAGATCATCGAGTCCAACCTGTGCCCATTGCCCAGAGCACTGAGTGCCACCTCCAGGCCCTCCTTGGACACCTCCAGGGGTGAAGACTCCATACTTCCCTGGGCAGCCTCTTCCAGTGCCTGAGCACCTTTTCCATGGAGGAATTCCTCCTGATGCCCAAGCTGAACCTCCCTTGGTGCACCCCGAGGCTGTTTTTTCTCATTCTGTGCTGGTCCCCTGGGAGCAGAGGTCTTTCCCATGGCGGTGGCACTGGACTGATTGTTGGACTTGTCTTGGAAYATTTTCCAACCCAAACAAKTCCAAGGTTGTTGGCAGCACAGGTGAAGGCTCTGACCCCAAATCCATGACTGCAGCCTCATGCAGGAATCACCTTTTTGGCAGAGCCTCCACCACCAGCTGTGGCTGGAGGAACTCCCCTGTGGTTTCACCCAGACTCCAGCAGTGGGACCCCACCTCACAAAGGACGCTGGAGAGCCCAACAGGCACAACCCCCACTCAAAAACCCTCTTTACATTCAGCAGACAACAAGAGCCACATTAACAAGCTGCCAGTGAAGGAAACCAAACTGCTGCTGCTCATTATGGCAGGAAACTTCTCCCCCTGCTCCAACACGGGCGCAGCCTCGGCATTGCTGGCCCCGTATCACTCAGGCATTTATTTTTATATACCTCAGCAATATGTAGCAATTAGCAGAGGTAACACTAATTAGATGTTACATTGTAATGCAAGTCCCTCTAAACTTAAGTCATAACATACCTCTCTCCTAATGACTGCAAGGTCATTTTGGTATTCCGCATAATTGCTTGGATGCTAATGAATCGTTTGCTATGCATGGGAACATCCCGGYTTTTCCCTGGGTGGTTTTCACCATTTACCAGTGGACACTTGCTGTAAATTGCTGCTGAGCCTAATGTGGTCTTGAAGAAGCCACCTAAGCACCCCGATTAATTGCAGCATTTCGTGGCTCCCAAGAAAGCAAGACCCCATGGCAAACGTGCTCCAAGGGCAGGGAAACGCTTGTTTGAAGGGATTACTTTGAGATTACAATGGCATGAGACTCCAGGAGGCAGAAAACCTGAATTTCCTTTGTGCCTCGTAATGGAAAAAGCTGGAAGACAACAGGCTTACAGGCAGCTTAGTGCTGTTGTTGTGTCTTTTCCATCATCTATGTCCTAATCCCCTTAGGACCCAGCATGGCACCACCTCAGGATCCCACCCTTTGACTCCCTCAGTTTCCCAACCTGCAGCCACCACCAGAGCTGAAAAAAAAATGGAAATGGCAGCATTGAGCAAAAGTAAATTCATTTAAAAATTTGAAAACAACATTCATGGGCTTAATAATTAGCTTTTTAATTAATTTCCTATTCTCCTCTAATTAGTCTGCTTGCAAAGAAAAATTATAAGAGCTATAATTGTTTTACTAAAAGCGACTGGATTATTCCAAGACTGAAACCATGCATGCCATAGGCAGTGGGAATAATGGGAGCCCCAGGCTGAGACCTGTTGATTTGGGGAAGACACCATGGGCCCTGCACAGCTGGGCTCTGATGGGACCTCATGGTTTGGAGCACAGGGCATTGCTGCTGGAATTCACCCAGGGAAAGGCACTGCCCAGCCTGCAAGATGTGCAACAACTCAGTCCAGGACTGACCTCACTTCCAGGGACTTTCCTGAAGCAAAACCCAAAAGAAAATCTGTGTCCTGTCTTCAGCACAGAATGGGAACAGAATCCCAGAATGGTCTGGGTGAGAAGGGACTCAAAGCTCGTCCCATTTCAGTGCCCTGTCATGGTGAGGGACACCTTCCCCTGTCCCAGGCTGCTCCCAGCCCTGTCCAACCTTGCCAGGGATGGGGCAGCCACAGGGCCTGCCCACCCTCCCAGGGAACAATTCCCAATTCCTAATATCCCATCCAGCCCTGCCCTCTGGCAGTGGGAGCCATTCCCTGTGTCCTGTCCCTCCATCCCTTGTCCCCAGTCCCTCTCCAGCTCTCCTGGAGCCCCTTTAGGCCCTGGCAGGGGCTCTGAGCTCTCCCTGGAGCCTTCTCTTCTCCACTCTGAACAGCCCAGCTCTCCCAGAATTTCCGTGATGGGAAACTGCATCAAATCAGGAGGGAGGGAAGAGTGTAAAGAAGTTTTGAACCTCTGGCTGGAGGCTGGGTAWGACAGACAATAAAATCAGATTGAACAAATGACTCATGATTTATCTCCTGAGCTTTGATCACTTACTAAAAATCCAAGGAGAAGCCATGCTGGGATGCATTTTCCAGGGCCCCAGAATCAATGCCTGCAGTAACTAAAGCACTTTAACATTAGCTGGAAAGAGCTGCTGCCATTCCAGGCTCTGCAGTGCTCAGTCTTTAAGCTTTGAGCCTTCCTTTCTGCTGGAGTGGCGGGATGGATCCAGCCTGGCTGTTGCCACAGGGTCACAAAGTCCAGCAGAAGCTGGAAGCATCTCCTTGCATAAATCAAGGGGCTTGAACTCGCCGAGAGAAATTTGCCAACAGAGGAAAACACACTGAAAGCAGATGGAAGAAATCCTCCGACCCCGACTACCAGTCCCTGGAGCAGAGGCTTTGTGATTCTAAAAGCAATTTAGGCAGATTTCCCTGCCTGTTTGGATAGGAAGGCAGGGGCAGGTAGGCAGCTAAATCCCTCAGACCACTTCCTGCATCCCAACCCGCGTCTTTAGCGTGACTTAAGCCAAGACTGTGCACTCTGCAAACGCCAAAATCATCACGGCAGCAGGATTTTGAAATTCAAAAGAGCCCTTTTTGCAACCCGCCGAGCTGAGGGAGTTGAGAGGCGGCTCTGTCGCTGCGCTGGGTCTGAGTGCCGAGGAGAGGGTGCTGCAGTGGATTTGTTGGTTGAGAGAACAGTCTATTCTCATGCTCAGATAATGCAGAAATAAAGTGCATTTGTAACAGACAACAAAAGGATTATCCCCCATTCATTTCAAAGCACCTTTCATTCCACTCAGGGATTACATTTTCCTTTACTTATCTTGCAAATGGTTTTTCATAAGAGAGCGTGGCTTATGGCAAATACCAAACTGTGGTTGGGACAATGGGAGTGTGTTCTGCAGGAGAGAGATCCCGCTCCCAGCACAGGTCCCTGCTGTAATCTACTGTCTCACAAGGACCACTCTTCTCAAGAGCAGAGGCGGATCAGCTCAGAAACCTTGGCACACTTCAGATTTGGGGGAAGTTTCTTACAAGTGCAGCTTCAGCACTCAAATCTTGTCGCTGGAGAAGAACAACAGAGCTTCGCACTTCTGTCGGGTCCATCTGCCCAGAATCTCAAAGCACTTCTGCAAACACAAATCCCATCCAGTAAACAAAATCTAACCCTGCACAGCTTCTTGGCTTACTGGAAAGCAACTGCTTCTGCAGTTCTCTGTGGCTGGGAAACTGATGCACCACAAAAAATTCAACTGCTCCTCACACACTGGAGAATCCAGGGCAGAGACACACCACAGCCTGGTGCAATCACCACTCATCCCCTTTTCCAGTGAAAATCCAAGAGGACTGAGAAGATGACTCTGCTCCAAAAAAGACTCAACACTTGAACCATCAACACCAAACTACTGGCACTGGCAAGAGCTGGTTCCCCCCAGATCAGCAATTCCCATCCCATCCACTCAAAGACTTAAGATTTTACAGTTTGCTTGGTCTCAGCCCAGATGTGAGCAGTGAGTTGGGAATACCAGAGTTGGGCTCTGCAAGCCAGGGAAGTTTAAGGGAGGTGCAACTCACTGATTGCAACTGCCATGCCTCTTTCTGCCTGCCACTAATACAAAATACAGAGTTTCTCAAAAAAAAAAAAAAAAAAAAAAAAAAAAAAAAAAAAAAAAAAAAAAAAAAAAAAAAAAAACCACAAAAAAAAAAAAAAAAAAAAAAAAAAAAAAAAAAAAAAAAAAAAAAAAAAAAAAAAAAAAAAAAAACAAAACCAAAAAAAAAAAACCTGCAAAAAACCACACAAAAAGCCCCAACCAAACAAAAAACAATGTGGGGATGCAGCGAGCAGGTGCTGTCTGTAAATCAATGACTCTTGGAGAGTTATGATTGATTAGAGCTGGGGAGGGGACACCTTTCCATGCCTAAAAGACAGATAGTCCCTGCTTGCTCCATCTTAGCTTTCCAAATAAAAATTGAGAAGAACACAATGCTTGCCATTATGGTGTCACTCAGCCAAAAAATAACCCCCTATGTTTGTCAGCCCCCAGCCTAACAGAAAGCATTCAGTTATCTCTCCTGTCCTGCTGTTGCTGATAAAGGAAATTACAGCATCATYGAGGAGCTGTAGGAGCAGCCCTGCTCTCCACTGCTGCTCCCTCGTGATTTATTCCCCGTGGCCGCCCTCAGAACCCCCAAAATGCTGGTGTGTATTTCCCTGTCCCCAGAGAGATAACAGTGYCACAGGAGCATAAACACCACTGCTGGCAGGACTGGATTTTCCCACTGACCTGTGAGCTGCTCCTTTCTAAAACCAAAGGCAGAGTCACATAGGGGATATGGAATTAGGGGAAAAGTGAGGAAACGTTCACTGCTGTGGGATCTGCTCCCCACAGTCATGCATTGATTCCAGCAAGGCCAGAGTCCCCAGTGCAAAGCATGGTGGGAGGCAGGAGCTGATCACAATTGGCCCCGTTTGCCTTCTCATTGATCAGCCACTTTCAGCTCTGTGTTTATGGAACTATTTGGTCTCGTATAAGACCTATGGGGCTCCCTCTCTTCCTCCCCCTTCCTTCTAATGGATTGAAATTTTTAAAGGAAAAAAGAAATCCAGACAATACGACCACACTGCAAATCAATGCATCTTGTGGATAATAATACCCGAGATTTATGTAACGCTTAATGTTTGCAAAGTGCGCTGGAAAAAATAAATTAACCTGCAGAACTGCATTGCAATGGGGAARTGTCATCATCCAGCTGTGCCGTGGGGAGGAGCAGAATCACAGGGATTCAAACAAGGAGAGTTTGAACTGATGCTGTTTTAACCACCGGCCTGGGCTGTCCTGGGGACCCTGCATTGATCCCTGCGAGTTGCACAAATAAAAGAGGTTGTGCTACAGATGCCCAGTGGCACTTGCTTGAGTCAGGAGACCAAGGCTGGAGTCAGGAGACCAAGGTTTAAATCTTGCTAAAGACCAAACCCATGAGGAAATACCCAAAGCACTGGAACCCTTGGATGATTCAACAGACCCTTGGGTCATGGCCAAAGTCAGGACCTCATTTAAAACCATCCAGGCTTGGGACAAGCAAAATGCCAAAGGTGACTTGGCTTCAACCTTAAAGTTGGAGAAAAAAGTGAAGTTGGGGAAGGGTCTGGAGAGTCAGTCCTATGAAAAGGAGCTGCTCAAACCTGGAAAGAGGCTCAGCCTGGAGAAAAGGAGGCTCAGAGGGCCCTTGTGGCTCTGCACAGCTCCTGCCAGGGGGGGACAGCTGGGGGGATCAGGCTCTGCTCCAGGGAACAGGGAGAGGAGCAGAGGGAACGGCTTCAGGCTGGGCCAGGGAAAGTTCAGGTTTGAGATCAGGAGGAATTTCTTCACTCAAGGAGTTGTGAGGCGTTGGCAGGGGCTGCCCAGGGAGGTTTGGAGTACCCATCCCTGGAGGTGTCCAAGGAAGGGCTGGATGTGACACTCAGTGCTCTGGGCTGGGTGACAAAGTCAGCATCAGTCACAGGTTAGATCCAATGACCTGYGAGTTGTTTTCCAACCCAGGTCAATGATTCTGGGATTCTCTGAAGGGACAACAGACAAACACCAGTACAAAAGGTGCTAAAACCATCCAGGCTGGTTCCTGGGCTCATGAGGCAGCAGTGCAGCAGAAAATCTCTATTGTACCTTTGCCAAAAGCTGGCAAYTCCATCCAGACACACCTGTACCTGCGGAAGCAGCTGGAGCATCCATGGGTGTCCAGGCAGATGTTCCACACTGCTTCATGGCAAAGTCCTGACCTCCTGGATGGAGGCTGAGCCTGGACCCTGGGAGGGGCTCTCAGCTCTCCCCAGAGCCTTCACTTCCCCAGGCCCTCCCAGCCCTCCCAGCATTTCCATGATGAGAAACTGCCTCAAAGCAGGAGGGAGGGAAGAGTGCAAAGAGTTTAACAACCTTGCTGCCTCCTTGGSCTCAGAACTGTGCCTCGGTGCTGATGTGCATATCCCAGGCATGGAAAAGCACCACAGCCCTCCCTCCTGCCTGCAGAGCTGCCTGTCCCAGGAGAGGCAGCAGGAGAGCCCTCCCATCTGTAAACAYGGGATCAATGTGCTTGCCAGAAGATGGATTATTTGTGCAGATGTTGGTGCTCTTCAGAGCAGTTTCCATGTGAAGGTGAACAGAAGCACAGCACACTTCAGCAAAAGCTCATTTAATTCTCATCATTACCAGGTCCCTAATGTATAATTGATCCTTAAGCCCGTCGGATAACTCCAGCTCCAGCAGCTGCAGCTTCCAGGGATGGAGCCCTGCCTGCACCCAGGAGGGCCCCTGACTTAGGCTGGAAATGGGGCTGTGTGTTCAATTTCCACCTGTCAGAGCTGGGGCAGTTCTCTGCTGYTCATKGGGCATTTTCTTTATCTCTCCCACAGCCAATCCTCCCTCCAGGAGATCTCTGCTGTCCATGGGCCATTCATTATTAATTATCTGCTGTCCATGGCCACTGAGTGTCCCTGCAGGGCCGATCCAATTCCACCATCCCATGGGGAGATGCTCCGCCCAGGGGAGGAGCCAAGCATTCCTACCTGGATCCAATCTGGGGTTTGGGACAGCCCAGCAGCCTTTGCCCCCTGCATTGCCAGAGGAGCAGCTTTCTGCTGCCCTGCATTGGCAGAGGGAGCCCAGGCCCATCTCCAGCAGCCCTGGAGCTGCAGAGGAAAACTCCCCCCTTGTGCAGGATCCCTGCTGCAGCAGAGCCACAGCTGGCACTGCAGGAGGGCTAAGCCCCCATGGGATGGGGCTGGGACACCACCCTGACACACAGGGGACAGGGCATGTCTGACTCTGGCAGGGTTGTTTTATATGACTGCATTTTTATTTTATTTTATTTTTTCTTCCCTAACAAAGAACTGTTATTCCTGTTACCATATCTTTGCCTKGGAGCCCCTTAATTTCAAAATTATAACAATTTGGAGGAGGGTGTTTACATTTTCCRTTTCAGGTGAGGCTCCTGCCTCCCTTAGCAGACACCTGGCTTTTCAAACCAAGACACCCCCAGAGGACACAAACCAGTTCCAGTGAAATGGGAAAGTCACAGCCCAAGAGCAGGGCAGCTGGAATCAATACAGCTCCCATGGCCCTGGGGCAAAGCCTCTGCTCTTCCCTGCTCCAGCCCCACTCCCATTCCAAGTTCAGAGCACTGGTGAGAATGGAAGCTYCCTGCTCTGTGCTCCAGAGAACAGCATTTGGCTTTGGATTGGAAAAATTGAATTTTCTGTTCCATTGAAAGACTGGAACAGAAATCCAAACAGCACCAAAATCTTTAAGCCACTCTCAAGACAACAGAAGATTTCAGTGCAACCAGGAATCAGCACCTGCTCCAGCATCCTTTGGTCCCCATGAGAGGCTGCAGAGAAACTGGGAGCTGGAAATGAGTGRCAGCACCTCCAGCTCTGGCCTCTCCTCCAGGTGGATTCATCACCACACTTACAGAGGCCTCCCCTCCATTGAATCTTTCCCAGGGTTTTGCTCCTCAGTTTTGCTAGAAGAATACTTCTGCTGCTGAAAGCTATTTGGGTTTGGTTAGTCTGGGTTCTGTTTCTGGCCTAATCTAAGAGTTCTGTGTACTGTAACCCAAGGCTAAACCTATCCTCAGGTGGAATTAAACCCAAGACCAAGGCTTTTTGCTCAGKTTTGATGCATGAGCACAATGCTGGCTAAGGATGCACCAAAAATTTCAAGGTTGGCTGAGCACTAATAACAGGAGGTTTGTAGGCTGCCTCTGCTCTGATGGAGTTGATGGAAATCAAATCCTCCAGAAGCCAAGAGCTGCTCCCAGCAGTGTCTGTACATAAAACACCTCCATGGACTCACTCCTGGTCTATTTTTTGGCATGGCTAATGAGAGCTCTGCAAAGGAGGGTCTGTCTGTCACAAACTCTTTCAGAGGAAGGTTCCCAGCCTGCAGCTGTTGACCAACACAGAAATCCCAGGTTTTCTGCCTGTCCTTCTGGCTTAGTCAAGGCTCACCCACAGTGCTGCATAACAGGAATGACTCTGCATAACTCCCTAATCCTGGAGCAAAGCAGGTCAAGAGAAGGGTGAGTTAAAAAATACCCCAAGCCTGGTGTTGTTTGTGGAGCAACAGGAGCCCTGACGCCAAAACACCGTGGGCTGCCACCTCCCCCCAAGCTCGCTTCCCTCCAAAGTATGAAAAGAGCAAGTAATTAAACAATGGGCTTGCCATAAGTGCTGGACTTCAGAGGCTGCTTTTCCCTTTCTTCTTTTTTGTACGAGGAGGAAAAGGGGAAAAAAAGATTTAAGATAATGGCCTTTTTTCTCTTCAGAATAAATTAAGCTCAAAGATAGAGAATCCCATTACTAATGCCTTTTAGCAAAGCCCAGACATTCTTTTAAAGTCAAACTTTAAAGTCTAACGTGCAGTGATCTCGGTGAAATCTTTCCTGTAATGATATTTAAGTGATGGCCAAGTATATCAGTGGGTTCAGGAGAAGTGCTGATTGCATATCTTCAAGGGAATGAGGCACTGCAGAGCTGTGGCAAAGGAACCCATGCTGCTGATATAAAAGTTGCCTTTAAAACTACACACACACAGTTGCTAGTAACTAATTATTCCAGGAGTCATGACAGAAGAAAAGAAAAAGGTAAAGAAATCAAGAGAAAGGATCCGCCTCGAGGAGGGGAATGTGGGACACGCGGCTCTGATGTGCGATAGSAAAACTTGTTCCCATCCCTTCTGTGCACCCTTCCTGAATTTAATATTCTTTTCAAATTCTTCTTCCCTTTTTTGGAGCAGGAGGAAAGCTGACAAAAGCACGATCTTCACATCTGCTCAGGGAAAATAAAATGTAAAAGATAAGGGGGTGATGGGGGGAGGATTGAGATTGCTCCTTAAAAGAAGGCCACCCCTTAGGAGAGCCAGTGGCCAAATTGGGCAGGGGTCTCACAGCACCTGTCTGGATTTGGGGGCCCAAGTAGCCGCTTGTGCTGGCCCTTCTCCAGCCCATTTGGGGCCAGGCTRCAAAACCCAGAGCCTGACCCTGGCCCCAAAGCCAGGCTTTTCCATGGAGACAGCGAAAGGCTGGGCCCAGGGTGCCAGAAGGAGCCGCTCCCTGTTCCCTGTGTGGCACCGAGCTCCCAGGGCACAGGGAATTTATAGCAGTGCCTGCAGCACCAGGGCAGCCTCTCCATCTGCTGCAGCCTCTGCAGCTGAAGCACTGCCCCGGGCTGGGCAGGAGGCAGAGCAGGGTCACCGCAGAGGGGGGGAACTCCCTCTSTCTGCTCTGCACAGCCCTTCCCCAGCCGGGCCCCGGGGGCTCTGCTCTGCCCAACTTCCCAAGCAGGGAAAGGCAGCAGATACTGGAGAGAGGAGCTGAAAAGCACAAGGGAAGCAGCAGATCTGGCCAGGCAGGGCTAGCTGCACTCCCTGAGTGCTCCCCAAGCACCACTCCAGAGGGATGCAGCTTTGACCTCCACGTGCACCCTCATCCTTCAGCCTCTCTAAACCACGGGCTCAAAAGTTATGGCCAGAAGCTTTCAGGCTAATCCCACCTTTTGGAAACAAAAAGGCAGCAGTGCTTTAGTCCTGTCTCATACATAAACATCCTCACACCGGCTGCAAATCTGTTTTCTCTCAGTGCTCTCTGTAAAGAAGCTGTTCTTGTTTTAGGCAGTGTGGTGGGAGAGGTTAGAACAATTCCTGTATGGACACGGGGGTGAGGTGGCATCAGCTGAGAGCCTGCAGCCAGGTTTGAGCCCTCCCAGAGCTGGTGAGGTCTTGTCTCACATGTTTCAAAGCCGTTTGTTGCCAAAGCAATAAAATAATGTAATGTACAAAAATCCCTCCACCCATACCACATCCCCTCATTTCTTCCCCTAAATAGTTTTGCTACCAGAGTAGCAAAATATTTTACACAAATAGTTTTGTGTTTGGGTGGACCACCCAAACACAGAGCCCAGAATGGAASAGAAATCCAAACAGCACCAAAATCTTTAAGCCACTCTCAAGACAACAGAAGATTTCAGTGCAACCAGGAATCAGCACCTGCTCCAGCATCCTTTGGTCCCCATGAGAGGCTGCAGAGAAACTGGGAGCTGGAAATGAGTGACAGCACCTCCAGCTCTGGCCTCTCCTCCAGGTGGATTCATCACCACACTTACAGAGGCCTCCCCTCCCTTTTCCAAACAAGCTTTTGGTTCGAGGAATTACAATTTAAAGGATATTGAACATTAATGGTCATCGACTGTGCATTTAAGGGGTAAAACAGAGCAAGTCCCTCTGGCTGTTACCACTCTCCAAGAACTGGGGGCTCTCATTTCTCTGTTAACAGCACAGAGATCAGACTTACACATTTATTAAGAAGAGGCCACTTATGTTCAGCTTGGCACAAACACGCTGTCAGCAGTGGTGTTTAATTAGGGATTACAGCCACGGAACTGGATAATCAGGCCTGCTAATGAATCAGGAAGCTCAGTAAAGTGCAGAGATAAAGATTTTGGCTGCTTTCCTTTACCTACCCGTGCTCCTCCTTCACCATATCCAGCTCCTTCCACCTAGAATTGTAGGTTTGGAGATGTCAGAGCAGGAAGACAAAGCTTTATCTTCCAGTGCAGCCCAGGTGAATGCAAAAAAGGCTCCACAACATCAGTGAATATTCACAGTTTGCTCTGAGATCCCTAAATAAACAAACAAACCCCATCATTATTGCCTTGCTTCCAGGGGGAAGACCAAGAGAGAGAAGCTTCCCTTCTGCAGCACTGCCAGCAAGAAGGTGCAATATTTAAGGCAATTTTTATTGGTTGGACACTGAACATGGGGTGATACATTTCAAGCCTCATTTGGCACAAAATTGAAATGGTTTGAGTCAACATTCAAGGTAAACGTCTGCATTTTTATGGCCACAGGCCTCAAGTTATTATTATTTGCTTCTCTGTTGGTTAAATTCAGCTTTGGTATATTTACTGCATCATCCTCAACTCCAATCAGACTGATTGCTGGTGGGGATATTATGGCTGGGAAAAAGGTCTTTTGCTGAGGCAGTGAGAGGGCAACAGACTCCTTTTGCAAAGTCACTCATAAATAAGAGGTCATATCTAATAATGTTTGCTTAAAACTTCTTAGCAGAGCTTCTGTTCTCAGACACTGCTTGGCTTTTCAGTTTCAGCTTTAAATAACTACATGGGGATGGATTTGCTGGTGAGAGCAGAAATAATCCCCCTCAGCTGTTCTACCCCTGCATGTGCACAGGCAATGGGGACATCGGGAGRATAATGAGGAAAGGAGAAAGAAAGTTTATTCTAGAAGGGAAAGGAGGAAAAGTTCATCACCCAAAGCCTCACAGAGCTCACTACCCATCCTCAGCTACAAATCCAGGCTRGGGAGRAAGGGATGGAGAGCAGCTCTGGGRGAAGCCCTTGGGGTGCAGGTGGGGAGAGCTGGACAGGCCCTGGCCCAGAACCCCCCTGTGCTGGGCTGATCCCCAGCCTGGGCAGCMGGGCAGGGGGGGATTCTGCYCCTCTGCCCCCCRGGKGAGACCCCACCTGCAGAGCTGCCTCCAGCTCGGGGGTCCCAGCACAGGAAGGAGCTGGAGCTGCTGGAGGAGCCCAGAGGAGGCCACGGAGATGCTGCAAGGGCTGGAGCCCCTCTGCTCTGGAGCCAGCCTGGGAGAGATGGGGGTGTTTATCTGGAGAGGAGAAGCTCTGGGGGGAGTGAACTGTGGCCTTCCAGAGCCCAAAGGAACTGACAAGAAGGATGGAGAGAGAYTGTGGACAAGGGCTTGGGGTGACAGGACACCAATTTTGGACACCACCACTCCCTTCCACAGCCCTGGTCTGGCTGCAGTGACCATGCCAAGGCTGAGGGATGACTGTGGTCTKCAGGAGGTGACTTTGTGAAGATCACTGAGCCCCTGCACCCAACAGTGACATCAGTCCTTGATCCAGCAAGCACCTCTGCAAGGGCTGGGACACTTGCAGGGTGTAATACAGGAAATTTTTAGGATATTCACCCTACAAGTACATGACTGTGACGGTGTTCACAGGGGTCTTAGGATGAGGGAAGAGACGAGGATCTGACTCCATGTTTCCTAAGGCTTGATTTATTATTTTATGATATATATTATATAAAAAATACTAAAAGAATAGAAGAAAGGATTTCATCAGAAGGCTAGCTAAGAATAGAATAAGAAGGAATGGAATGAATAACAAAAGCTTGTGTCTCAGACAGCGTCCGAGCCAGCTGACTGTGATTGGCTATTAATTAGAAACAACCACATGAGACCAGATGCACCTGTTGCATCCCACAGCAGCAGATAACCATTGKTTACATTTTGTTCCTGAGGCCTCTCAGCTTCTCAGGAGGAAAAATCCTAAGGAAAGGATTGTTCATAAAAGATGTCTGTGACACATGACCATGGAGCCCTATCAAAAGCAGGAAGCTGAGAGGGTATCTTGGACATAGAAGCACACATGTGACAAACTGAAATGGAGGCAGAGCACAAGGGCCAGCACCCAGAGCTTTGTCATCCAGAAGAATTTGCCATTAGAATGACATGCCTGAATTAGTCTCTGGCACCAGGATGGGGATGGAGCTAACTTGACTGGTGACAAGCTCCTGAGCATGGAAATGTCGAGGAAAAGACCCTGCTCAAAGCTTCAGACTGAACCCAGCAACCAAGGCACTGCCTGAGCAGGGAACTGCCACAGAAACAAAGGCCCAGGGTTGGCAAAGCCCTGGCACAGAGCTCTGGCCAGGGCCTGGGGGAGAACTCGTGCAGCAAGGCAGGAACACGAGGGTGGGCAGTGAGTAGCTCCTGGGGAGGGCAGGGGAAGGGGCACTGAAGCATTTTCCTGATGCACACACACAAATGTCAGTAAGCAGCGCGGACATGAACTAGCCCTGACAGATGGAGCCATCCTGGTTTTTGTTTGTCTCCAAAGTTGTCAGTTCAGGTCTCCAGGTCAGAAATCATTTTATCTGTTAAACCATATGCTTTGTGGAACAAAACGCCTGGCAGACTTCAAGGCATATGTATTTTAAGGAGCACAGTAACACGATGAACATCACCAGACACTTGCTTCCCAGTTGTTATTGCTGTGCTACAGGCGAGGCTTTTCTCCTCTTGCCCCGTCTGTGGCCTGCAAATCACTGAGGAAAAGAAAAACACAACTTCACTCCACTCCAACTGAGCCATTTATGAGTATCCTTGTCTAGAAATCCAGTRAAGAATCATAAAAAGGCTTGTGCAGGAAGGGACTTTAAAAATCCTCTTTTTCCACTCCCTGCCATGGGCAGGGACACCTTCCATTATCCAGGGGTGCTCCAAGCACTGCCCAGACTGGCCTTGGGCACTTCCAGGGATGGAGATCTTCTCTGGCCTCGCTGTCACCATATTTTCTGAAAAATCCCTTTGCTAGGATTTTTCTCCTGAGAAGCTGAGAAGCCTCAGAAATGTAAACAATAATTATCTGATTACTTGGAATGTGGGCTGGAGGTTCCTTACCTACAGGTGCATCTTTTATTGGTTCCATGTGAATTGTTTTTAATTAATGACCAATCCCAGTCCAGCTGTGTCAGACTCTGTGTCACGGGTTTTTTATTATCATTCCTTTCTAGCTTCTGATGTATTTCTTTCTCTTTCTTTAGTATAGTTTTAGTAGAATAGAATAGAATAGAATAGAATAGAATAGAATAGAATAGAATAGAATAGAATAGAATAGAATAGAATAGAATAGAATATATCAGCCTTCTGAGAACTTGGAGTTAATTCTTATCTCCCACCTCGTCCTGGGGACCCTCACAACACCACAACACCTCACCTCCCTCACAGGGAACAATTTCTTTCCAGTATTCAACCTCAGCTTACCCCAGTCTTTCTATGAACAGCAGCACAAATCCCATCCCAGGCCACCCTCCCACTGCAGGACCTTCAGTTATCAGAGCTGAGGGTTCTCTGCCTGCAGCAGGAGGTTGGTTTAATTCCAGATGAAACAACCACATCTAAACCTCAGGTGAGGGGAGTTTTCCAAGCCTCAGCTCTCAGGGGATGATCACTTGGGCTTTGTCTCTGCAGAATCTGCAGAATCTTTCTCCAGAAGCCACACTCAAAGCAGATGAAATTTCCTGCTTTGCAGGAGCCCCATTAACACCCAGCAGTGCTTGGGCTGGGACAGGAAAGCCCCCTCCCCTTCTTGCTTTTCCTCATGCCCCCACTTTGTACCAAACACCCCCTGGTCTATTTTAGGCTGCAAAAGCCAGATGCTGTTTTCTGCCACTGCCCACAGCTCTTTGACAGAACCCAAGCAACAAATTCCCKCTCTCCTAAATGGAAATAAATAAAAATAAATGATGGACAGTCTATCAAACCGATTAAGCCAGGCTCAGAGAAAGCATCCCCAGCAGTCAGGTTCAGGGCCATTGTCTTGAGCACTCAGAATAAATGTCCAGGAGACATCTCCAAGCAGTAACTCACTGCCTCAGGGTCAGGGGTTCAACTCACACACAGCATTTCAGGCAGGACAACAGCTGCTCTTGAGGGTTCCTTGCTGAAATCATGTTAAACCATCTTTATTTTTCTCCAGCCAATAATGCAAAGTCTTTAATCCCAGCTTGTGGACAGCCTAATTAAGCAGTGAGCAGAGAAGGTTGGACTCTTATCTGACAAATAATTAGAGTTTCCCACCTGTCCTAGGGTGACGTTATGATGTTTGTATCCCCATTCCTGTGTTCTGTTTATGCTGGATATCATGTTCTGTGCTTTAAGACACTCTGAAGAGTGGAAGTTTTGTTTGGGTTTTCTTATCAGCCTGGCGGRACACAGAGACAGGGCAGTACATGGTGCTGCTTTTGCTTTTTTGCTTTTGCTTTTCACTTGGCTCTCTGGCTCTTCTCCTGCTTTGCTTCTGCTCACTTTTGCTTCTGCTCATTAGTTAGTTCAGCTAAACAGTCCAAATTTCTTCCTGGACTGTTTCTCCTTTCTTTTTTTGGACCAACTCAAACCTGCTCTGGACTGGGACCTGGGAAGCACCGAGAGTTTGCATCTTGTGGCTGCAGCAGCCATTCCCAGCACAGGAGGGACTGAGAACAGAGTGAGCACCCACAGGAGAGACTTTCTGAATTTGTCATCTTTTTCAGAGCGGTGACAGAGTGGTGTCATCTGGTATTGTTCCTTTTGTGTGCTGTGCCTGTTGAATAAACAGGTTCTTTCCACTTCTCTCCAAGGAATCCTTTCCAAAGTGGTTGTGGGGAGGGC
Organism: Cardinalis cardinalis; assembly: GCA_014549065.1. Taxonomy (NCBI): domain Eukaryota; kingdom Metazoa; phylum Chordata; class Aves; order Passeriformes; family Cardinalidae; genus Cardinalis; species Cardinalis cardinalis. The sequence goes on along the minus strand of JACDOX010000090.1, from coordinate 377,937 downwards.
CTGTGTGGGTTTGCTTTCTGGAGGGGCCCCTTTGGAGATTCTCTACCAAATTTGCCCTAAACCAGGACACCACCCCACCCAGCCCAAAGCCAATCCCCTCTGGCAGCAGAGAGCTCTGAGCAGCACCAGGTTATTGCAGCTGGACAGGGGCATTTATCAGCCTTTGTCCAGAGCCATGGATCATGCTGGGTGCGGATGTGCCTGCCTGGAGCTCACAGACCCTGCTGGGGCTGAGGAAGAGCAGCTGCTGCCTCTCCTGTGCTCCAGCCGTGGTGACAGGAGCTGCAGAGGCAGGATTTCCATTGGGATGATCAATATCCAGCCATTTCCTACAGAAAACCTGGCTTTGACTGAAAAGCTGCCTTTTCACTAAAGAAAAGATTGGCTTTTTCCACCAAAGAAAAGATTGGCTCTTCCTACAAAACGCCAGAATCATCAGAGGGAAACCAGTGGCTAGCTGGAGTTTCTTTTGTCAAAGAGGCAGCAAAATCCTGAACTAATATCAGGAAGGATAAACTGCTCTGTTCTATCCCCAGGACTCCTAAAAGCTTCACCTCCCATCCACTGCCTCTTACCTTTAGACACCTATTGTGTCTTTGCAGTGAAAATAAAGGCAGGAAAAAGGCTCAGAGAATTGGGGTGCTGAATATTGCAGTAAAAGGGAAAAAAACCACCCATGAGGGCTCAGACTGGCTGCCCATGCTGGGGCTGCCTGGGGGGACAGAGCATCTCTCAGGACTGATTTCTGAGCAAGGAAAGCAGAGTTTGGAGGCCAGCAAAAACCAGAGACTGCTCAGGAAATGATCCATGTGGGATAGGGCTTGGTGTCACTATAGGACACGAAAGAACACAAGCACACACTGCTGCTCTCAAGGTGAAGAAAAAAGGGAAGTTTATTTTCTGACTCCAACATTTATAGTTTTCTAAAAGTGACAGTGGATTGGAGGGTGAGAGTGCTACCTCTCCAATGACACTGGACAAACCAACAGTCCATCAAATTTCTCCTCCTCCATAAAAGAAAGCAAAACAATGAATTATTTACAGAAAGTGTGTCATAAAGTTCATTACAAGAATATCAACATCTGAAGGCTTAGAAAATCTTAAAAAACCAGGGTGACAGCTTGGAGCAGCCTGGGCTGGTGAAAGGTGCTCCTGTCCACGGCAGGGGTGTTGAGATGAGCTTCAAGGTCCCTCCCAACCCAAACCAGCCTGGGGCTCTGTACTCCAAACCCCTGTGATGCTCCCAGACACACAGAGGCGCCTGAGAACACCAACTCTTGGGCCTTTGGCAGGAGGATTTCAGTGCCTTGCTTTAGTTAACATTCAAACTCCTGCAGAGCAGAAAAACAATGTGTTCCCCCCTCCTTGTTCCATTAGTTTCAAACAGCTCCTGCAAACAGAAAGATCTTTTTCCCCTGCCTGTCCTTACCTTGGGCTCTCACTGCTCACCTGTGTCCATTCCCAATCCTCACTGCCAGCCCCTGTGCTCTGCCAAGGCTCCTCTTGCTTTTCCCTAACAGAACTGATTTTTAGTACAAAAAAATGCCCAAATGGAAAAACTTCCTCTAATGGAAAGTGTCTGTGGCAGGRGGGGGAAAGAGATGTTTTCATGGTCTCTTCTAGCCCAAACCATTCTGGGAGTAAAGCTGAGGCCATTTTTTATGTGCTGGTGGACGTGAGATACATCTCTCCTCAAAAATGTCTCCTCAGCAGCTCCCCAGGCACAGCCAGCCCTGCTGAGGAGCTGCAGGACCATCACAGGAGGCTCTGGGGGCACCCAGCCCCAGGATAAAACAGACCCCACATGAAAGGTGCAGAAGCCCTCTCAGATCACCAGATCCAACCGTTCCCCAGCACTGCCAAGGCCACCACCAAACCATGTCCCCAAATCACAGAATCACAGAATAAGGTTGGAAGAGACCTCTAAGATCATCGAGTCCAACCTATGCCCTGACACCTCAACTATAGCACCAAGTGCCATGTCCAGTCTGTTTTTAAACACATCCAGAGATGGTGATTCCACCACCTCCCTGGGAAGAGCATTCCAGTACTTTATTATTCTTTTGGTRAAAATATTTTCCTAATATCCAACCTATACCTTCCCTGGGGTAACTTGAGACTGTGTCCTCTGGTTCTGTCAGAGACCAACCCCCCTCTCTGCAACGTCCCTTCAGGAAGCTGTAGAGAAAAATTGAGGGAATCCACAAAATCAGAGGGTTTTGGGAAAGCTGCAAAAGGCAGGCCTCAGAGGCAGCAGAACTGTGATTAGAGCAAAGAAGCAGCCATGAGATTGGTCAGCAGAAAAAGTATTTAAACTGCAGAAAAGTAAGGGCAAATAGAACAATGGTCTGTGTATYAACGCTTGTCTAGAAAAACTCCCTAAGCTACAGAAAAGTTTATCTAGCGAGATATTRGGAAGTTTGAAGCTTAATAATGGAGCTMTGTGCATTGTGTTTTAAGGGTTACAAGTAGGTATTGTATTTGAAATAAGCAAGCATTGTTTAACCAAAGGTACCTGTGCTTATGGTGAATGGATAGAACTACTGTCAAYGTGCTTTTGCTTTGTGTGATTGGTCAAAAAACTTATAAAGTGAGTTGTAATATTAAGTTCTTGGTCTGGTGGCTGGGCTGTGAGCTGATGGCATCTTCCCATTGTCATAACCATGGAATGAGAGTGATGCTGGAAAATAAACCAGCTCAAGGCACGTTCCACAGCAGCCCCGTCCYGTTTGTGATTTGTACACAGCCCCCGGCCGGTGACAAGCAATAAGGCCAAAGGCCACACCTAAGTRTTTTTGAACATTTCCAGAGATGCTGGCCCCACCACTGCCCTGGGCAGCCTTTCCCAGAGCTTGAGCACCCTTTCAGTGAGGAAATTTTCCATCATAGCCAATCTAAACCTCATCAATGCCATCATTTTGCACTTGCAGAGGCACACCAGGTCTATTAAGTGCCATCAGAAATGCCAGTGGGATTTAGGCACAGGCCAGCCAAGGGCTCCCTGGAGATGCTGGCCCTTGGGAGCTCTGCCAGGGCACTCCTGCATCCCATGGCAATTCCTGGATGGGCTGGGCAGCAGCCCTGCCAGCTGGGAGGGTCACAATTAAGAGAACACTGAACCAATCCAGGGACTAAAAGGGCAAGGACTGAGCTCCAGGCAGCCAGTGAGAGCCTTTGCCAGAGATTTGGCAGAAATCTGTGAGAGCAGATCCATCCAAGAGGCACCAGATTTCCCTGGCATATGGGGCAAGCAATTTCTGTGCTGCCGTGTCTGATCCCAGCAAGCTGAGGCTGTTTTGAAGAGGATGTTTCCCCTCTCCTTGCAGGCTCTGATGTGCTGAGGTAGCTTGAATGAATCCCCAATGTGCCTTTCCCAGGGCACTGGGGGAGCCTGGGAATGGACAGGGATCACTGGAATCACACAGCACAATCCATCTGTGTCCCCCATGCTGCAGCTGCCCCTTGGAGAGCCTCTGCCAGGGTGTGGAGCTGCATTTCATGGCACATTTCACCCTGGGAACACCCACAGAATTACAGAATCACAGAATGACCAGGTTGGAAGAGACCTTCAAGATCATCGAGTCCAACCCAGCCCCAACACCTCAACTAAACCCTGGCACCCAGTGCCACATCCAGGCTTTGTTAAACACACCCAGGGATGGAGACTCCACCACCTCCCTGGGCAGAACATTCCAGAACTTCATCACTCTTTCTGTAAGAAACTTTTTCCTGCTATCCAGCCTGTATTTCCCTTGGTGCAGCTCAAGGCTGTGTGCTCTGGTTGTGTCAGTGCTGCTGGAGAAAGAGCCCAACCCCACCTGAGCACAGGCACCTTTCAGGAGCTGGGAGAGTGATGAGGGCAGCCCTGAGTCTCCTTTTCTCCAGCCTGAGCACCCCCAGCTCCCTCAGGGGTTCCTCATGGGGTTTGTGTTCCCGGCCCCTCTGGATGTGCTCAGTGTCCCAAGGCCATTCCCAAGCTGAGGGCCCAGAGCTGGGCACAGCACTCAGGTGTGACCCAACCAGTGCCCAGTGCAGGGCACAATGACCTCCCTGCTCCTGCTGGCCACACCATTCCTGACCCAGGCCAGGGGTTTGGCCTCCTTGGCCCCCAGGGCACTCTGCTGGCTCATGTCCAGCCTGCTGTCAGGAGCTCCTCCTGGTGAGTTTCGGGGTGCCAAAGCACAGRACATCCATTTTTCCAGGAGCAGAGATGCTGCCCCTGGCCACAGACCCTGCAGCACCTGGGAGTAAGTGCCAGGTGAAGGTTTCAGTTCCATCTCAAACCTTCCACCAGAAGCACTCCTTACACTCCTAATCCCAAATTGTGGCTCTGATCCCAAATCAATTTAATTCTCAGGGCAGAGGGATGGGGTCGTGGTTAAAAGCCAAGGCCTGGCCACAGCTGCTCAGGACTGAGGTCCCACCTGAGCCATGGATTCACTCCATGACCTCAGACAAATTCTCTTCCACCATCAAAATGTGGTTGAGGTGCCTTGAACCACGGGTGTGAGGAGACAGTGGGAATCACAGAGCACAGTGATRAAGATCCTGACAGACACTTTCAGAGCCAATTTGGAATTTTCTCCAGYCCAAAATTCAAAGAGTGCTCCCCCAAATTGACATTTTCAGAGAGTTCAGGTTTTTGAGGGGGAGTGACAAGTAAAAAAAGAGAGAGTGAAGTAATTTTACAAATCTGAGCTACATTCAGAGAACACCTTCAGCTCACRAAATGAAAGTATTTTCAACCCAGGATTCTTTATTGCAAGGAAAAAAMCAGTTATCTACCTTTTTAGTCACTTTGAGATTTAAAAACAAACATTTTGTTTGCGGTATACACCTGACAGATCAACAGGAAACTTCACTTTGGTGAATATAAACCACCTGTATTTAATATCCAACCAGAACAGACCCCCCAGCCCGCTGAGACCCTCAACCAGCTACCAAACCTGAAAAAGCTGTAATTTCAAAGTGCTGTGTATTTTACCTCAACAAAGCTTTGCCACTTAGAGAGCTCTAGGAAAAACTACCAGTGGGATACAGAGGCAGCCCTGGCCCCTCCTCCTGCAAAGGGAAGGAAAAAAAGAAAAGAAAAGAGAACTTGGCCAATCTCTTCTATCCCTAAAACCCCAGGTTGCAGTGTGGGCACACCTGGAAGCAGCACAGGCACTTTGCTGCAGCCTCTGAGCACAGATTAACACCAGGGACCACCAAAGCCATTTGAAGCTGAAGATTGATGAGCAGAAACCTATGTGTGAGTGGACATCAATGCCTGTGCTCCCAGGACACTGAGGAAAGGCACAGACCCAAAGCAGATGTGATTTCCAGCTGAGGAAAGGGAGCACCTGTTATAAGTAAAAAATCTGCCAATTTTTTTTGGGAAAAAAAGGGTTGCAGGACCAGTTAAACCAGTTGCTGCCAAGGTGAAGTTCTACCTGTTTGTTATTGTAATCACCGGTTGTGCTCGTTAATTGTTCCTTTTGTATCGGTAAGGCCCTGCCGGGGGCTAAGCTGCTGGTTCTCCCCGGAGAGGAGGGGACAGGTGGGAGGGAGCATCAGAGGATGCAAAACAGCCTCGGGACCAGCATGTCATGGGRAGATACCYCACCAAACTTACSGAAAGGACCCCGAAAACAACGAGCCAACAGGGAATTAAAAGATCAGAGTGATGTCTGGACGTGAGGAACAAAGCACCGAGCCTGCAGWGGTGCTGAAARCCTTTGTTGCCTCTCGCCCTAAMCTARGACCTCAGCTGGAACCAGGACCCCCGAGCCTAGAAAACTCAAAACTTGAAACACGCGAGTATAGCCATTGCTGTCATGAGGATCGGACCTCCAGCTCTGCCCTTTAGAGGATGAATTTGCACATTCCTTCTCTTCTGAGTCACCCTGGAAGCAGCGATAGAGACCCTGGATCTGTTGAGCCTCCCAACCTCGAGTTGATCGCTTTAAATAAAGGTATTAAAAGGAGGAAAAGTCTCCTGCTCAGCTTATTTWGCCTGCGATGGGCTGCCTGTGATGGCCCTGCCCCGCCCTGGAGTCCCCCTCATCTGGAGGGAAACTTGCTGTTTCCRTGTCTCCTTCATCCTCCTAAGCCATCAATCAGCGAGTCGATAATTGGCAAACATGCTCCAGCTTTCAACTCCGGCTCCCTTGGAGGAACAGATTCACCAGCAGCTACTTCAAAATCCACTGGGCACCTCCCTCCCCGTTTCACATGTTTATCACTGTCAGTGAGCAGCTTCTAAAGCATTTTTGCTGTGCCTTGAATTCAGTTGCTCCAAATTGTCTCTCAAGTATTGCATGTACGAGTTCAAAGCCCCGAGATGTTAACAGCAGCAACACATCCTGGTATCTTTATCTGCAGTCTTACTGAGGAATTTCATTCCAAAGAACAGAAACTCTATTTCTTAACAAGTTTTGCTTTTCTCCTGACGTGCAGCTTTAYGCTCTGTGTCTCCTGGCTGGGCTGGATCACCGGTCAAGGAATCAAAGCCTGGCTCAGGCTCCTCCAAGCCCTCACTCTGCTGACACCACCAAGCAGCACAAATTGAGCTCTGGGGAAGGGGAAATGCTTTGGAGCTGTCAGCAGCCCCACAAACCATGAGCACTTTGCAGAAAGCCAAAGCTGCCAACCAGGCCATACAAGGAGCCCCAGACTAAACAGGGTCCCACAAAAGGGGAACCCACAGCAAAGCAAATCTTTCCACAGCCCTGCAGAGCTGTGCAGGGGGACACACCTGAGCCACAAGCAGCTGGGAACACAYGCCTGGCACTTCCAGGAGGGGACAATGAGGCCCAGCATCCTCAGCCTGGTGAGGAGGGGATGCTCCTGCTCTGCTCTGGGCTGGGGCAGCCTCACCTCCAGCCCTGGGGCAGCTTTGGGCACCTCAACGTGAGATGAAAAAGTGTTAAAGAGCATCCAAAGGAGGGACATGACGATGGGGAAGGATTTGGAGGGGAATAGAGCCACAGGAGGAGCAGCTGAGGRCGCTGGGATTGYTCAGCTGGAGCAGAGGAGATGAGGGCAGAGCTCAGGGGCTGCAGCTCCTCCCGAGGGCAGCTCTGATCTCTGCCCTGGGACAGGGACAGGAGCCAGGGCACGGCTGGGGCTGGGCCAGGGCAGGGCAGGCTGAGCTCAGGGCAAGGTTCTGCCCCAGAGGGTGCTGGCACTGCCCAGGCTGCCCAGGGAATGGGCACAGCCCCAGAGCTGCAGGAGGGTTTGGGCAGTGCTGCCAGGATGGACAGGGTGGGGTTGTTGGGGGTCTGGGCAGGGCCAGGGGCTGCCCTGGATGATCCTGTGGGTCCCTCCAAGCCCTCCAGTAGGACTGGATGCGAACCAAGTTGGTCCCTCCAATCACCAGCCAAGGAAGTTCTGTGATTCTGTCTCAGGACCTGSAAATTCACAGCTTGGGATGGTCAGGGCCCTTCTGCCCCAGAGCTCTTTGCTGTAACCCAGAGTAAGACTGAGCTCATCCTCRGGGGCTGGAGTGGGGCACAGCCCAGCCTGGATGAGCAAATGTTATTTCCACCCYATCACAGAACTGCGGAGAGGATTCTTCCCTCACCAGTGCAGAAAAGCACTCGTGGGTAACCAGGAGTCCCCCCACCTGCATTTCCCTGTTTTCTGCTGCATTCCTTATGAAATGAGTRAGAATAACTAAAACCCTGTGAAGTTCCCAGGTAATTTTCATTTTGCTGTGATCCAACCGTCTCCTCAGAGCAATGAGACCTCTCAGTGCCAAAATTTAACAACTGCAACAATTCTCCTTAACACCTCCTGCCAGCGATATTGTTCATCGCTGAATTGCTTCATTAATTCCAAGTCGATACAAGCAGCTTCCTTTTGTCAATCTCGCTATATTAACATATAATTTCAATGTTTGGGGCCGTTTTCAGGCTTGGAAATGAGATTAGCGTCAAGTGATTAAAATAAGTTCTCAAGACTGGGCAAATTCACCAGCTCACAAAGGCTATAGATTGATMTTTGCAATGGAGAATGTAACAACCATTCCCAAATTATAAGTTTACCATTACACCACTCAATTTTTGAAAGCTGTTTGCTTTCAACATCTTGTTTTTGTTTTCCCAGGAAATCAACATGGGCAGACTTCATCAGAATAACTTACAAGTTTATATTATAAGTATTTAATGATATATTATGTTATGTTATGTTATGTTATGTTATGTTATGTTATGTTATGTTATGTTATGTTATGTTATGTTATATATGTTAATATTATAAGTTTACTGTTACACCACTCAATTTTTGAAAGCTGTTTGCTTTCAATATCTTGTTTTTGTTTTCCCAGGAAATCAGCACAGGCAGACTTCATCAGAATTACAGCCCTGATTCCAGAGGGTTGCTAAGGCTTTGCTGGAGGAGCCCGGGTGCATTTCCCTGCTAATGGGATGTCAGGACTGGCTGTGCTGAAGGACATGAAGTGCAGGGAAGTTGGGAAATCCTCCCAGCACTCCCTGTTCACGTCCCCTTCGCCRTTCCAATTGCATGTGACATCATCAACCACAATTAATGAATTAGACTTGTCACAGGAGATATTTCCCTGCAGTAGGACTGGTAAGTGATGCTCCCAGTGGAGCCAGCTCCAGCTCAGGAGCAGGATTTGGCTCTGGGAGACTGATGGTCTTACCCTTTGCTGTTGCTGCTCAGGAGGCTCCCAGCAGGGCAGGCTGGACATGGGCAGTAAAACACGAGTGACCCGTGGCCCACTGTGCCCTGGCTGTGACAGCAGACTGGACCTGCTCTGAGAGGGGCCCAGATCCAAAGGGATCCATCCATCACCCCTGGCCGGGCAATTAAAGCAAGCACAGGCTGTCCTTGAGCACATGCCAGGATTTGTCCTCTTGCATGTTCAAACTTCGCCTGTGGTGCACACCTGGGGTCAGGGGGTGTTCGCTGCTCTCGTGGTACAAATCCTCCTTTGCACCTCCTCCCTTCACCACAGGGGAGAGGTCATTACGCTGAGAAGGAAGAAGAACTGATGAGGTCTCTGGTGTTGAGATGACCCCAAGRTGTTGGAAAGTCTCTCTTTCCCAGCCCCAAGACCAAAGAAGAAGACAGAGTTCCTTGGCTCTTGCTCTCAAGGTTGTTTGTTTGCTCTTATCCAATGCATTGTCTCTCTCTGACCTGCTGAGATCTGTCCAGCAGGTCGGGTTGTGGCACAGTCCCTGCCCTTGGGGTGGTGTTGGCTTTTCACACTAAAAACTACCTGTACTTTATTTACAATAATTTTCCAAAACCTATCACCTATGTTAGACAGTCTGTCTCTACTCTAAACCAATCCAAACATGCCACCATCACAGCAGAAGATGGAGGACAAGAAGAAGAAGGAGAAAGACAGAACATGGCCAGATTCCTCCATCTTGCCTC
>JACDOX010000090.1:339014-358269 GCA_014549065.1 Cardinalis cardinalis | reverse complement strand
CCATCCCCAGCATCCCAGAGAAAAGCCAGGGCCACCCATCCCCAGCATCCCAGAGAAAAGCCAGGGCCACCCATCCCCAGCATGCCCCTGCTCTGGGACACCCACCCAGGCACAGGCGGCACCTCCCAGCCAGGGCACGTTCCTGGAGGTGTCTCTGCATCCCCAGGTGCACAAAGCACCAGCAGGTCCCTCCCTCCACCTCGGCTTYCTGCTCCAAAAGAGAAATGTGCCCGTGCCAGCGAGGTGGACAGGWGCTAAGGAGAAACAAATCTGCTTCAACTGGGGTCACGGTGGGTCAAAGAGATAAAAAAATACACGTTGGGAAAGGCACTGACAGGCCRGAGGATTGATCTGCTGTGCTGGCTCCCAGGGAGGCTGGGCTGGGAATGGTCCCTGCCTGGATTGTTGGGAAAGTGCTCAGAGGAGCCCTGGGTACCTGCACTGCTGCCCCCAGCCCCAGCGCTCACAGTTGTTTTCTTTCCTGTTTAATTCCTCATAACTCATTCCCAAGAGATCCCCCTCCCTCCTTTCCCCATGCTTTTCCTCCTAGATAAAAACAATATGTGGTGCTTTTTTTTTTTATTCCAGCGGGGTTCCAGCTAATAAAAAGATTTATAATTAAGCCAGTAGATTTCCTTTTGCTATGCTGTCCTGGATTATGAGAAAGTATATTTATATGCAATTATGAAATGAACAGTATTTCTTACCCAAGTGAAGCTTTAAAAGTCATTATGAATCCATTAACTCAGCAGACCTTACAAAAGGCCTTCTCTGCTCTGGATTTATTTTAATTTAAAGCAGATAGGAAACTTTTCCCCTCCTTATTTTTTAAACCCAGCTTTTCTGCAGTAGGAGTGTGCGAAAATGAACAACATGCATCAAATTCAGCAGGAAGGCCAAACTCTGGTGGACTCAGCACCACTTCGAGTCCTTCCAGAGCCTCTGCCCTGTATCCGAGTGCTCTGTGATCCAATCTAGCAGAGAATAATGGAATGGTTTGGGTTGGGAGGGACCTTAAAGCCCATCCAGTGCCACCCCCTGCCATGGCAGGGACACCTCCCACTGTCCCAGGCTGCTCCCAGCCCTGTCCAGCCTGGCCTTGGGCACTGCCAGGGATCCAGGGGCAGCCCCAGCTGCTCTGGGCAATCTGACACCTTATACTGAGACCTGGAGGATGCAGAATTTTAGAGTCTCCCTTGGCTGCCCCTTCCTTGACTRCCCTGCAGCTCTGGGAGCTCCTCTCCATGGGATTACAGGGAAGGCTTGAGGTGCTGCTCACAGGAACCTCCTGCTTCTCTCTTGCTTCCCTGCACATCCTCACCTGGAGGTTCCCGTGGAGCATGATGTGCTCAGTGGTCTGTGATGCTCCAGGCACAGGCTGGAAGAGCCAGCAGACAAGAAATTGTTGGGATGGATGAAAGTTTGACAAGAAACTCTCACAGWTATGTGTGCTTAGCAGAAAGATTTTTTAATGTAGAGTCTGATGAAGGAATAGAGATGGAAGGAAGTTTTGATATAGAAGAAAAGAATTGCTGAGCCACTCTCAGTGGATAACCAAGGAGGCAAAGGGTGTGTTAGAAGGGCTTTTATGGCTTAGAGCAAAGGATAAACCCACCCCAAACAAGAAGATGTTTTTACCAAGCAGAAAGAGAGCACAGGCAAACAAGGCAGCAAAGTTACAAGTAGAAAAAAGGTCTCAGAACTTTCCACTGCAAGAAAACTGAAAAACAACTTCYAGCTTAAACTGTAATGTACTAACTGTTAGTGATTGGAGAACAGTAATATGAATATGGTAATTATAGTAATTATGATAGGCTGTAGATAATAGTTAAGGTATAGATTGGTTCTACTGTATTAAGATGCTCAGCAAAGTATATAATGCATTTGTAACCAAAAGAAAAGTAAATAATGCGTTGTAACCAAAACCAAAGGGTGTCCAGGCCTGCCTGCAGCTGGAGCTGACAGCTGTGGGCACAGCTCCGTCACCCACTGCCCTGGGCTGCTGTAACACCTTGGATGGAATAAACTGCATTTTGGACACAATAAACTGCATTTTGGATACAATAAACTGCATCTTGTATACAATAAACTGCATCTTGTATACAATAAACTGCATTTTGGATACAATAAACTGCATTTTGGATACAATAAACTGCATCTTGGATACAATAAACTGCATCTTGGATACAATAAACTGCATTTTGGATACAATAAACTGCATTTTGGAGAGCCCCTGAAGTCCCGCATCTCTCGTTAAAGCTCTTACAAGAAATGAAGATGGGAATAGTCAGAGAGGAAAACCTGCAACTAACCCTGCTCAGAAAGTTGCTGCAGCACCGAAATCCAGGTGGGAGGAGGCACAAAAGCTTTGATCAGGATGTGAGGTCCCTGCTGTGGCTCTGCAGCAGGTGCGGGTGGCAGCAGCCCAGTGCTGGGACAGGCTGGCACCTCCCTGCACCTCTGGGACGGGGAGCAGCAGCCCCTGCCCTGCCTCCTGCTGCTCCCAGCCCTCCTCAGCTCCCTGAGCAGCTCTGCCTGCCCAGAGGGACACGTTCCTGGAGCTGGGGCATCCCAAGGAGACCTGGACCCCCAACAGCTGAGGGGGTTTCTCCTCCCAAGCTCTGCTGAGGTCCTCAGTGCTCTGGAGAAGGCTCCAGGGAGAGCTCAGAGCCTCTTCCAGTGATGCTCCAGGAGAGCTGGAGAGGGACTGGGGACAAGGGATGGAGGGACAGCACACAGGGAATGGCTCCCACTGCCAGAGGGCAGGGATGGATGGGAGATTGGGAATTGGGAATTGTTCCCTGGGAGGGTGGGCAGGCCCTGTGGCTGCCCCATCCCTGGCAAGGTTGGACAGGGCTTGGAGCAGCCTGGGACAGGGGAAGGTGTCCCTGCCATGGCAGGGGGTGGCACTGGATGGGCTTTAAAGTCTCTTCCAATGACTCAAAAAGCCCCACCTGCCCCATCCATAGCTCTGCCTGACAGGAAGGGACAATCTGCAGGATTTTAAACAACTCGTCAGGCAGAAGGATGGCCTCCACCCAGCAAAATATGCTCCAGTCCCAACCATCCCTCAGCATTCCTTATCTCCAGGCAGGCTGAGGATGGCTCATTTTGCTCGCCTTAAGAGGAAATCCATCTCCAAGTCACCAAAGGAGCCTCAGCTGCAATGGCCTTTTCATTAATGTGGTGGCAATAAAGCACAGCAGCATCCCCTGGCTGTCATGGGCAAGGGAGCTGGCAGGAATATTAAAAGGGGATTTGCTGGCAGGTGGGTGCAGGGAGGAAGGCAAAGCCTGTGCTGGGGCACAGCTCTGCCCCTCCACCACCCAAATCCACCTGGAGAGGGCCACCAGTCCCCAAGTGCCACCAAGCAACCTTCCSCCAACTCCTGCTGAGCTCACGGCAAGGTCTGAGTGTTCATTGGGAGCCCCCAACAGGCACGAGGCTCTCTGGGTGGCACAGCCACTCCCTGGCCCCTTGGGCACCAGCCAGCGCTTGGAGGGGCTGCAGCAGCTCCTCCTGAGCTGGGCACGAACCTGGGCACCTCCGGCCTGCAGGGGCACCTGCCTGGCCCTGCTCTCCTGTCCCTGCAGGGGCACCTGCCTGGCCCTGTGGTAGTTTTGGGGTCCCCAGATGAGGGAAGGAAATGATGAATGTGACTCCATGTTCTTAGRAGGCTAATTTATTATTTTATGATCTATATTATATTAAAGAATGGTATACTGTGCTATACTAAAGAATAGAGAAAGGATACTTACAGAAGGCTTAACAAGATATTAATTAAAAACTTGTGACTGACTCCTCAGAGTCTGACACAGCCTGACCAGGGATTGGTCATTAAGGCAAAACAATTCACGTGAAACCAATCAAACAACCACCTGTTGGATAAACAATCTCCAAACCACATTCCAAAGCAGCAAACAYRGGAGAAGCAAATGGGRTAATATTGTTTTCCTTTTTCTCTGAGGCATCTCAGCTTCCCAGGAGAGAAATCTGGGCAGAGGGATTTTTCCAGAAAACAGGATGGTGACATGTCCCTGCTCTCCTGTCCAGCCCTGCAGGGCTGGGAGYGTTCTCAGCCCTCAGACGAGTTAAACCTCCCTGACAGGCTCGATCTGCCTCTGGTTGCCCRTGATGTTTTCACTTCCACTTGGCTCTGGCAGCGACAAACCTGCTCTGACACCTTGGCTGTGGCTCAGTCTCATTCTCCCCGTGTGATCTGCTTCTCCCTGTCTCTTTGCAGTGCTCGGTGTGAGCTTTGTGCTGACAAACCCGTTTTGATCTCCTCCCCCTGCRCTCCCCCCTCCCAGCAGCTCCATCTCTGCAGTTCTTCCAGATACAGCATGACTGCTTTATTTAATAAGAATAAAGGAGTCCCCGTGCCCAGGAAGTTCTTTGCAAACCAAATGCTCTGGATCTAATCTGGGCAACACGATCACACTTGGTTTCATTACACTTGCCCCCTTGGCCCATAACGCTTGCTTTCTTGGCCATGGATTTTTCAGTTCCACTGGAGCAGAATTCCCCATGTGTCTTGCACCACGAGGAGCGGAGCTCTGAGCTCCTGCTCCCGGTTTAATCCCTGTTTGCAATTTACAGAAGCTTTGGCTAAGGGTGAAAGGTTCTGTGTTTCATTACAAAGCCTCACAGGGGCCTCTGCTAACCTGCACTGGGCAGCACTTCTTGTCACAGCACAGCAGCTGCACTGAAAAAAAAATAAAAATAAAAATCCAGTGTCTGGGATCCATCCCCAGCTCCAGCAGCCATTCCCTGTGAACAGCAATGAGTCCATGAAGARCTCTGAAGAGCAGCCCTGCTCGCAGGTGTTCTGCCCACAGGCACGCCCAGTGTGCCCCACAACCAGCTCTGCTTTGCATCCCCCTTGAAGTATTTCCAGACACACCAAATAATGATCCACTGGAAGAGATTCTTGCACCTACTGAGGGTTTTTTTACCTCCTGAAGCTCTCGGAGCACTTCAAAGGGAAAGAAGCTCTGCTAAGCTCGTGCTGCAAAAGGGGAAAGCTCCATCCAYGAGGCAGAGATGGAAAAGCAGGGGCCCCAGGCCGGTGGGTGGGAACCAGCCCTCACTGCCTGCAGCAATCGATGTGTCTTTGCTCTTAACGCCCACCTAAGGAAAATCTTTTCATCCCTTTCTCTGTGTCTGTGCCTCCAGAAGCACAGACCCTTCCTCTGATCAGAAATACATCAGCTCTGAGCACACGTCTGTGGTTAATGAAACAGCCTTCCTTTAGAAATTCACCGTGTTCTACTGAGTCCATCTCCTCAGAGATGCCTTTGTCCCCTGTGAAACAACAACAGCCAGCACCACTGGGACCCAAAATCCCTTTGGGAGGATCTGTGGTACAGGCAATGCTCCCTTGAATCCCTYTCCTTTGCAGCTGGCCACTAACAAAACACAAGCACAGCCTGCTCAAAAATCAAAGCTGGAGGTCAAGCAGCTAAAAGCTCCAAATTTGACACTTCCTATCCCATTCATAGGATTTCAAAAGAGAACACCAGCTTGGAAATTGTGCTATTAGCAACAGCTCCTGGCTCCCAGCTCTGGGAAACGCTGCCCTTCCCTTGTCACACTGTCACGGAGCAGAGCCCAGTCCCCTTGGCAGCTGTGGGTCATTAAAAGGCTCAAGCCCCACGTGGAAGGTGCTGGGGATGTGGGAGCAGCAGGAAGGGCCTTGGGAGCAGCAGCTGTTCCACACCATGGGCTGCTGCTCTTTGCTCTCTCAGGTCATGGGTGGGAGCCAGACCCTAAAGCTCCAATGTCACAGACATCTTTTATGGAAAATCCTTTCCTTGGGATTTTTCTTCCTGAGAAGCTGAGAGGCCTCAGGAACAAAATGCAAACAATGGTTATCTGCTGCTGTGGAATGCAACAGGTGCATCTGGGATTGGTCTCAGGTGGTTGTTTCTAATTAATGGCCAATCACAGTCAGCTGGCTTGGACAGAAAGTCCGAGCCACAAGCCTTTGTTTTTCATTCTTTCTTTTTCTGTTCTTAGCTGGCCTTCTGATGAGATCCTTTCTTCTATTCTTTTAGTATAGTTTTAATACAATATATATCATAAAATAATAAATCAAGCCTTCTGAAACATGGAGTCAGATCCTCGTCTCTTCCTAAGACCCCTGTCCAGTGGGACCGTGATCCACGGTCACACTCCAAGTCTAGGGCACTGAGGAGGATGTCACTATAGGAGGGTGTCGCTACAGGACACAAAACAACACGATGTGAACTCGCTGCTCCTTCCAAAGTAAAAAAGGGACCTTTATTTTTCTGACTCCAACATTTATAGATTTCCAAAAGTGACAGTGGATTGGAGGGTGACAGTGCCACCTCTCCAATGACACTGGACAAACCAACAGTCTATTCAAATTTCTCCTCCTCCACAAAAGAATGTAAAACAATGAGTTATTTACAGAAAGTATGTGAGAAAGTTTGTTACAAGAACATAAACATCAGAAGGCTTAGAAAATCTGAAAAAATCTGGGCAACAGGGAGAGGAAGCTGCACCCAAACCCTCCAAGCCCTCCAAGAGCTCCAAGTTCACAGATTCACAGAACCCCCAGATTGTGTGGCCTGAAAGGGACATTAAAGCCCATCCAGTTCAATCCCCCTGCCCTGGACGGGGACACCTTCCACTAGGCCAGGTTGCTGCAAGCCCTGTCCAGCCTGGCCTTGGACATTCCAGGGATCAGGAATCCACAGCCTCTCTGAACCAGACCCTCACCATCCTCACAGAGTAAAGGATTCCTTCCTTACATCAGATCAAAACCTTCCCTTCCTCAGCTGGAACGCTGAGCCTTCGCCAAACTGGCCACAGCCTCTCCCAGCTCTAGGGCTCCTCATTTAATACCTCAAACRGCTTTGTTACCTCAGATTGCTGAGTGATTCCCTGATTCCATGATCTTGGCACCCACCTCTCTTCCAGTTTATGCACACAAAGCAAAGGAGTTCAGACCTCTCAGCCTAAAGCTTGAGCTTAAAATGCAGTTGGCACTTGGGTGGGCACTTGCAGAGGGGATTTCAAAGCCTTGGCGTGTGTTCCTGAGCACTCCCTGTGAACCCTGGGAGATTTGCTCCGGCAGATCTTCCAACAGCGAGAGCACAGGAGGCGGAAAACACATCTTTACATTTTCCCCAAGCTGTCTCCTGGACAGACAATCCCATTAAGTGAAGCAGAGGGACCTGGAGCTGTGTAAAAGCAACAAGGTGAATCTCCTTAACGCAGAAGCCTGACAGATGAGAGCAAAATGCCGGATTTAACTCCAGTGTAACACAACAGAGCACATCGTGTCACCGGAGGGTGAAATGCAACCCGCTCTGCAACCGCTGCACACAACCAGGTGAGCTCCCAGCTGCCAGCAGAGATTTCATTTAGGCTTCTCTCTCCAAATGGAGGGACTTCATTTGGAGATAAGACAGTAAAATGAGACAGCTTTGAAGCAATATGCTCAAGGTCACCGAAGGAATTAATTGCAGAGCAAGAAGCAAACTCGAATCCAGCCACGATGCACACTTAGCCCCAAAGCCACTCGTTATAAGACATGCCATTTATCAACATCTATCAAATTAGGCAAGTACCATAAACCCAGGCTTGTGGAGCATTTTTTAAAATGGCAGGAGAGGAAATGCAGTTTCCCAGTTCCTGAGAGCGTCTCATGGAGAAAAATACTGGTGTAATAAAAGTATTTTAAAAAGCGCCTCGTGTACTATTTATCTACTACTCAACAGTCTCCCTAAATCTGAGTGCAACACGTTGGTAATGGGTATCTCAGACACATAATTTAAAATGTTACTGAAATTTCTTCCACGCAGAAGATCAGCTGCTGAGATCAAAGGCTGACGCATCCAGTGACTCTGTGACAAAAGAGAGAGATTTCTAACAGTGAATTACAGTGTTAAACAAATCGAGCTCATCTCCCCCAAGAACGCTTCCCCTGGCACTCAAGAGTACAAAGTTTGTGTTAGGTAGGCCACTTGGAGAGAAATAACAGTCTGTCTGGGAGGGAGTGACTCATGGAAGGAAACCACGGTGCTGGAGCCTGAGGAGGGGAGAAATGCACCCAGAAATCAGCCCCCAGGCCAGGAATTAGAGAGAATATAAAGTTCTGGTAAACACAAGTTAGAACAGGCTCCTCAGGGAATGGGCATGGCCCTGATGCAGCCCCACATTTCTCTTCACAGAGAAAAGCAAGGTACATTAATGAGCCTTCTGATATCARTGGAGTCCTCCTCATCATTCCTCCTTCCTCCTCATCATTCCTCCTTCATGGGGGCCCTCAGAGCACAGCTATGCCCCRAGCTGCCAGAGCTCCAGGGGCCTTTGGACAATGCTCTCAGGGACAGGGTGGGATTGTTGGGATGTCTGGGCAGGGCCAGGGGTTGGACTGGGTGATCCTTCTGGGTCCCTTCCAGCTCAGGATACCCCATGGCTCCACGTCCAGGCCCCAGAGAAAACCATACAAACCATCTCTGCTCAGCCTCCCTAAAGCAGCCCCTGCCCAGGAGCAAACAGCTGKCCTCACACCCAAGGGCAGATCAACACATCCCTCAAGGAGCACCCTGAAATCTTGGGAAAATAAAGGCAGGAGTCTGCTGCACCAATTGGGAAGCAGTGGGAATGCCCCATCTTCAGGCATGCTGTAACTCAGCCACCTGAGAGCACATCAGAGTGTTCCAGTCCCAGGCACCCTTCACCATTCCCCATGGGAGGAACCACATCCCTGTAATCCTTTTAAAATGACCTCCAGGTGGGTGATTTGAAAAGGAAGCTTCCCAGGGAGGGCCAGGCTGAGCAGCCTCCCAGTCCCCCCACACTGGGCCTGGAGGCACAGCTGGAATTCACCATTCCTGGCTGTTCATAAATAAATAAAAGTGGYCTTTTCCCAAGCTCACAGCTGGGGATGGCGAGGAGGGCTGTGCAGGAGGTTCCCTCTGTGTGTCCTGGCTCACTCCTGACTCACTCCCTGGAGCTGGCTCTTTGTTCCCTGCCCGCAGAGGGGATTCCTCTCCAGCCCAGGCTCTTCAAACATCAGGAGCTGCATTTTTGTTGCAGGTTGCATGGAGTTTGGGAATTGCTTTTTCTCCCCTCCCAGCTCCAAGTGTTTCATTTGTTCAGTTTTGCTGAACCACAGGCATATTTGCACTAACGATATAAAGAATTCTTTGCTGGGTTTTCCCCACCTGAATATCAAACACTCAGGGCTGTACCTCCACTCCTGCCACCTACATGGATGCTTGGATTCCWCCCATCAATGGGAGCAGGGAAGGCTTCTTTTCATTTGTTTTCTTTACAGGATCACAAAGCAATTTCAGAGGTGCTCTCTGCAGGGAAAAAACACCTTCAAAACATGATAAGCAACCAGCAAAACAGTGCTGTCTTGGGTTTTTAGGGAGGTTCCGTGCAAACAGCAGGAGGCAGAGGGAATCCTGCAGTGGGCACRCACCAGGCTCGCCTTTCTCCACCCCCCAGATGCTCCCAGGGCTCTTTTCCCACATTCCCCTGGCACAGGTGGAGGCTGGAACTGGCTAACATCTTTCTCACAGCCTTGTGGGAGAACACTCAGCTAGAAAAGATTTCCAAACAAGCTCCTGGCATGGCGAAGGGTGGACAAAGGGAAATAAAACCTCCTGCTGCTGGTCTGAGACCTAAACATGCCGAACCAATGGCCAGGCAGGGTCACTGCCTGCCCTGCACTGCTGTGAACACAATGCTCGTGTCCTCCAACCCCAGCGCTGCTTTCCACTCCATTTGCAGCTGGAAATTGCTCTGGTTTTCCCTGTCAGTCCAGGTCCCCAGCCCGCTGCCCCTCCCCTGGCTGGATCTTTCTCCCCCGGTTACCGTGGCTAATGTCAGAATCATTCCATCTGACAAAGTCTCTGCTCCGCCGTGTCTCCCCTGTCTCCTTGCATCTCTGTCAAGGCCCTTTCCACATGTCTGAGCATTTTAATGACATATGGTGCTGGGACAGGGGGATGGAGCACCGGGAGGGAGAGGGAAACCCAGCACCCTCCRCAGCTGGGCAGGGAGCACAGGGAGCCCTGGGCGAGAGCTGGAGGTGCAGGAGGCACCTGAGGAGGATCRCCTTGGAGAGAGCTGCTCCAGCACAGGGTTCAGCTCTTCTCTCACCTCTTCCACAGATGGTTACCCAGAGGAAAAGGCACTTTTTGAGGGTTCTGCTGTCAAAAATGGCTGATCCTGCTTTGCACCTCTATTCTGGACCCCTACATTGTGGCCACCAGAGCCTGTGGGGTCACCAGCCACACACAAAGGCAYAGCCTGACTCTTCCTTAGCCCAGGAGGTGTTTTATTCTCCCCTGGATTTGACTCATACTCCAGACTGGGTTAGAGTCGGGCAGGCCACACACACCCCACAGCTTGGCAGCATTTCAGTGATGAAGGAACCCACCAAAGGCTGCAGCACAGCCACTCACACTGCCCCAAATGTGGGGGTCTGAACCCACACTGCCCCAATGTGGGGGTCTGAACCCCCACTGCCCCAAATATGGGATCTGAACCCCCACTGCCCCAAATGTGGGGTCTGAACCCCCACTGCCCNCTGAACCCCCACTGCCCCAATGTGGGGGTCTGAACCCCCACTGCCCCAAATATGGGATCTGAACCCCCACTGCCCCAAATGTGGGGTCTGAACCCACACTGCCCCAATGTGGAGTCTGAACCCACACTGCCCCAAATATGGGAGTCTGAACCCACACTGCCCCAAATATGGGAGTCTGAACCCCCACTGCCCCAAATATGGGATCTGAACCCCACTGCCCCAAATGTGGGGATCTGAACCCCCACTGCCCCAAACATGGGAGTCTGAACCCCCACTGCCCCAAATGTGGGATCTGAACCCACACTGCCCCAGTGTGGGGGTCTGAAGCCACACTGCCCCAAATATGGGATCTGAACCCCACTGCCCCAAATGTGGGGATCTGAACCCACACTGCCCCAGTGTGGGGATCTGAACCCACACTGCCCCAAATGTGGGGATCTGAACCCACACTGCCCCAATGTGGGGTTTGAACCCACACTGCCCCAATGTGGGGTTTGAACCCACACTGCCCCAATGTGGGGATCTGAACCCACACTGCCCTAATGTGGGGTCTGAACCTCTTCCCCAAACCCAGAACGACCCCAACATCACCTCCAGCCCAGCAACCTTCCCCCCCCCAGTGCTGCAGACTTAAGGCTACTTTTCTCAAAGCTCAGTCTTAGCAGATCCCAAAGCTTCCAGACAGCTAAGAAGCCCCAAAAGTCCTTATAAGACAGGATATTCAACAGAATCCTAGTGGATTTCTCCCTAAGTAATTACATTTTGGCTTCTTATAATCCTCCTGGTATTTAATTCTTCTTCACCTGTCGTAAACCGGTGGGAGATGTGGCAGATGATGACACTGGCTGGTACTCCAGGCGAGAAAACAAAGTGATCTTGTCTTAAAGAAACAAGAGACACTCAGCCACCAAAGACTAAAAAGAAAATGGACCCAGATCCAAATTACTCCAGCACCTCCCAGCCTGGCAGCTCCAGGACAGAGCAACACCCACGTTTGAAACTCCTCATCTCTTCAGGAGCTCCGATCCCATTGCAAGGCAGCTGAACTGCAGCTCGAGGATTCTGGCAAATCCCATCTCTGGCAGGCTAAGGAGAAAGCCAGCAGGGGCACAAATCCTTCACAGCACCAAGAGCTTGTGCAGAGCCCTCGAGGCTTGGAACAACCTGGGCTGCTGGAAGGTGGCAGGAATGAGATGAGCTTTGAGGTCCTTTCCAGTCCAAACCAGTCTGGGATTTTAGGATTCTCTAAGACCAGCAGGCTGCAGAGGGAACAAAGCATAGCTGGGATGAATCTGGCACATATGGGTGGATTATGCTTTTTCAGCTTTATTCAGTGGCACTGCAGCATCTGGTGTTTATTCTCCATCCCTCACATATTCCTGGGGTTTGGGGAAGCTTCACAAGACTCTCCAAGTACAACAGCTCTGAGCACACTCCCAGCCTGGCTCGCACATAAAACACTGTAACAGAGGGAAGCAAAGACAAGCAGGTGCACAGCCAGTGTCCCAAAATGTGGCTCTGGGGACCAAGAGGTGACTGGTGAGAGGAACAAGCGGACTTCTCTTCTCAACATTGTATTTTATAATCTGCAACAAAGCCTTGAATGAAAATGAGGAACCACAAAAAAAGCACCTCTGTTCCCAAATGAAAAACGAGCCCCTAAAGCTACAAGCAAGAGGCTTGTGCTGCCTGAGCTCTTTGCTCTCTGCATTGTATTAAAAACAAATAAGTCAATAAAGGATGGCAGACAAAACAGTCATTTGTCAGCTGACATGAGGGAAGGATGAGGATACACTTCAGGAATTTATCAAGGAAATCTGTTGAGCTGTGCAACTTTTTTTTAAAAGAAGGATGCTGAAGAGAAAGCAGCTTCCCAGCTGAACCTGTAAGCTGCTCAATGAATTATAAAGCAGAAATACCCTCTTAACACCCAGCATTACCTGGCAGCCTATTTACCATTTCTGCCAAGGCTGGAAAGCTGGTGGATCATGGCCAGTGCCTTCTGTCCTCCCCATTTCCAGTCAGCCTGGAAATGGCTGGAGCCTCTGAGTTGTACAGAGACTCTTGTAACACAAATATCTGCCTGCCTTCCTCTGGGGGTGGGGGAGAGGGGAATATTTCCAGAGTGTGCTCAGTGCTGAACAAAGTTTGTTTGAACTGGGCTTAGCTGCAACAAGAGCAGCATTAAGCCAACCTCAAGCACTTGTGAAAACACTCTGCTTTAAATAGTGCCTCTTCAAGCTTTAACGTCATGTAAAGCTCAAGAAGATTTTATGGGCCACCGAGAGCATCTAAAGCCTTGGCATCCCATCTGCAATCCCAGCAGCTCTGCAGCAGCAGCACAAAGGAGCTTTGAAGGGTGGCTGTGAGCCCCAGGCAGGCCCAGCCCCAATCCACACACCTTCCTATGGGAATATTCCCAATATAGCCTGGCAGGATGTGCCTTGGCTGATGTGCCTTTGGTTCACCCTTGGTGCTGAACCAAACAGCGGCACTGTGATGTTTCACCCACAGACACTTTGGGCTGGCTGGTGTGTGGTGTTTCACCCCACAGACACTTTGGGCTGGCTGGNTGAACCCACACTGCCCCAATGTGGGGATCTGAACCCACACTGCCCTAATGTGGGGTCTGAACCTCTTCCCCAAACCCAGAACGACCCCAACATCACCTCCAGCCCAGCAACCTTCCCCCCCCCCAGTGCTGCAGACTTAAGGCTACTTTTCTCAAAGCTCAGTCTTAGCAGATCCCAAAGCTTCCAGACAGCTAAGAAGCCCCAAAAGTCCTTATAAGACAGGATATTCAACAGAATCCTAGTGGATTTCTCCCTAAGTAATTACATTTTGGCTTCTTATAATCCTCCTGGTATTTAATTCTTCTTCACCTGTCGTAAACCGGTGGGAGATGTGGCAGATGATGACACTGGCTGGTACTCCAGGCGAGAAAACAAAGTGATCTTGTCTTAAAGAAACAAGAGACACTCAGCCACCAAAGACTAAAAAGAAAATGGACCCAGATCCAAATTACTCCAGCACCTCCCAGCCTGGCAGCTCCAGGACAGAGCAACACCCACGTTTGAAACTCCTCATCTCTTCAGGAGCTCCGATCCCATTGCAAGGCAGCTGAACTGCAGCTCGAGGATTCTGGCAAATCCCATCTCTGGCAGGCTAAGGAGAAAGCCAGCAGGGGCACAAATCCTTCACAGCACCAAGAGCTTGTGCAGAGCCCTCGAGGCTTGGAACAACCTGGGCTGCTGGAAGGTGGCAGGAATGAGATGAGCTTTGAGGTCCTTTCCAGTCCAAACCAGTCTGGGATTTTAGGATTCTCTAAGACCAGCAGGCTGCAGAGGGAACAAAGCATAGCTGGGATGAATCTGGCACATATGGGTGGATTATGCTTTTTCAGCTTTATTCAGTGGCACTGCAGCATCTGGTGTTTATTCTCCATCCCTCACATATTCCTGGGGTTTGGGGAAGCTTCACAAGACTCTCCAAGTACAACAGCTCTGAGCACACTCCCAGCCTGGCTCGCACATAAAACACTGTAACAGAGGGAAGCAAAGACAAGCAGGTGCACAGCCAGTGTCCCAAAATGTGGCTCTGGGGACCAAGAGGTGACTGGTGAGAGGAACAAGCGGACTTCTCTTCTCAACATTGTATTTTATAATCTGCAACAAAGCCTTGAATGAAAATGAGGAACCACAAAAAAAGCACCTCTGTTCCCAAATGAAAAACGAGCCCCTAAAGCTACAAGCAAGAGGCTTGTGCTGCCTGAGCTCTTTGCTCTCTGCATTGTATTAAAAACAAATAAGTCAATAAAGGATGGCAGACAAAACAGTCATTTGTCAGCTGACATGAGGGAAGGATGAGGATACACTTCAGGAATTTATCAAGGAAATCTGTTGAGCTGTGCAACTTTTTTTTAAAAGAAGGATGCTGAAGAGAAAGCAGCTTCCCAGCTGAACCTGTAAGCTGCTCAATGAATTATAAAGCAGAAATACCCTCTTAACACCCAGCATTACCTGGCAGCCTATTTACCATTTCTGCCAAGGCTGGAAAGCTGGTGGATCATGGCCAGTGCCTTCTGTCCTCCCCATTTCCAGTCAGCCTGGAAATGGCTGGAGCCTCTGAGTTGTACAGAGACTCTTGTAACACAAATATCTGCCTGCCTTCCTCTGGGGGTGGGGGAGAGGGGAATATTTCCAGAGTGTGCTCAGTGCTGAACAAAGTTTGTTTGAACTGGGCTTAGCTGCAACAAGAGCAGCATTAAGCCAACCTCAAGCACTTGTGAAAACACTCTGCTTTAAATAGTGCCTCTTCAAGCTTTAACGTCATGTAAAGCTCAAGAAGATTTTATGGGCCACCGAGAGCATCTAAAGCCTTGGCATCCCATCTGCAATCCCAGCAGCTCTGCAGCAGCAGCACAAAGGAGCTTTGAAGGGTGGCTGTGAGCCCCAGGCAGGCCCAGCCCCAATCCACACACCTTCCTATGGGAATATTCCCAATATAGCCTGGCAGGATGTGCCTTGGCTGATGTGCCTTTGGTTCACCCTTGGTGCTGAACCAAACAGCGGCACTGTGATGTTTCACCCACAGACACTTTGGGCTGGCTGGTGTGTGGTGTTTCACCCCACAGACACTTTGGGCTGGCTGGGTGCTGCAGCTGGGCCCGTGGGGACAAGTCCAGGCCTGCAGGAGCTCTGGTGGTGCTGGGATGGAGCTTCCCCCCATAGCAGGGGCTGCTCCTCAGGTTTCCCTCTGTGGAGAAGCTTTAGGGCGATGGTGAAGGAAAGGAGTCGGTTCTGATGGAGGTTTGGATCCAGAGCTTCATTCTGGCCCACAGGCCTCTGAATGCAGCCCCAGCTCCAGCAGAACTCCCTGAGCCCGGGGTTGCTGCTCCTTTAACCCCGGGGAGAGGGCAGGGAAGGGGTGGGGAGCCACCAAGCAGGGACAGGAGGGGAGGGACAAAGGGACAAAGGACACCTGGATGGCCCAATGCCCCCGGGGGTAGAGGGCATCCTTTGGATCTGCCAATCACTCAGTGCCCTTCTGGAATGGCAGGAGTGACAGACAGKGCTGGGAKGGGTCAGGGAGGGGAAAGGAGARGGGACTGACACACCTGGGAGGGAATCTTCAGGGGAGGGACCCAGGTTCTGGGGTAAACCCTGAAATCAGAATGCAACATCTTCCCAGCAAACCAAGCTGGGAGGCAGCCCTGCACCCCCAACCCTGCCCTTCTGCAGGGTTCCAGTCTTAAGGAACTTCCAAGCAGAGTGCTCAGTGACTCCTTCAGGAAAAGATTCCTCAGCAGCCCCCTGCATGCTGTTCATTCCTGTCACCAGGGTCAAAAGCTGCTCTGTTGGGCCAGGCAGGCTCTTTGCATGCTCAAAATTCATTAAAGTCAAATATTCCTAAGAATTTTTACACATGAAAAAGCAGATGAAGGTGAGACAGAGCGGTGCTGTGCAGTACAGGCAGTTTTATTTAATGAAGGTATATTTACTCAGAAGAGCTGAAGGGCTGCTTCTTCACAGCAGGTCAGGGGCTGCTATGCAAATACTAATAAATATTTTGCACTTTTCAAGAATGCTTTACCCAAGTGCTCTGCAAGCGTGAACTGCACTAAACCTCCCAGGATCTGCAAGGGAGAGAACAGGAACAGACACTTTGTCCACGACAGAAAGACAGAAGCCTCTTGGGCTGAAAGCAGAGACATTTGACAGCACCAACAGCTTTCCCAGCTTCCCCACGGAAGCTCTTTTCCATGGCTAACCTCACACTTTTGTGGCTGGCAGCTTTCTAGAAACAGCAGCTCAGAAAACAGAGTCATCTGTGGTTCATTACTCCCAACAGATTTCATCAGGGATCCTGCCTGGTGCCTCAGCTGCTCCTGAGCCAGCTCAGCCTGCAGGATCTGGGGAGCTGCAGAACAGCAAAGCTTCTTATGAAACACCTCACACAGCACAAAAGCCACCACAGGGATGGGTTCATCAAGCCTGGAGAGATTTGTGCTTTATTAACTGGAGTTCCAGGAGGTCCCCTTGGGCTGGGGGACAAAATGTGCAAAGGAGCTTGCTTGTCGCAGAAATCTTTTATGAAAAATCCTTTCCTTAGGATTTTTCCTYCTGAGAAGCYGAGAGGCCTCAGGAACRAAATGYAAACAATGGTTATCTGCTGCTGTGGARTGCAACAGGTGCAYCTGGGATTGGTCTCATGTGGTTGTTTCTAATTAATGGCCAATCACAGTCAGCTGGCTCGGACTCTCTGTCCAARACACAAGCTTTTGTTATTCATCCCTTCTTCTTCTATTCTTAGCTAGTCTTCTGATGAAATCCTTTCTTCTATTCTTTTAGTATAGTTTTAATGTAACATATATAATAAAATAATAAATTAAGCCTTCTGAAACATGGAGTCAGATCCTCGTCTCTTACCCAATCCAAAAACCCCTGTGAACATGGTCACACTTGCTGGTCAATTCAAGAGCTCTGAAAACCAGAGGCAGCTGAGAACAATCCCATGGAGAGGAGCAGCTTCTGCCCTGCAAGACACTGGGGGAAAAAGAAATAACTGAAGATGGCTCCAGGCAGAGGGCTATTACAGCAAGTCAGGAGAAGGTGGCACTGAGGTCTCAGGTTCCCAAAAGCCTCCCCCTGGGGAGCTGGGAGATGCCATGAAAGATGTATGGAAGCCCAGAGGAGCGGTTTGCCCTCCCTGTGCCTGCAGTTTGCACCCAGCAGCCTCTGACAGTGAGGGCTGGGAACCATCCCGAGGGACAGAGGAGATCCACAGCCCGGGGAGCTGAGGCTGTGCGCAGCTGGGATCACACCTCAGCACAGCAGGGTTTTGCTCTGACACAACACATCCAGGCTGTTCCCTTCAGCTGAAGTCCCATCTCTGGATGGGCTTGAGCTACAGACACCAAATCCTGGTGCTGGGGGGGAAGGGGCAGCCCACAGATAAAACCTGGAGAGCTGCAATGGGGAATTCCCACAGCAGCAGAGCCCRAGCTGCCCGGAGCCAGCATGGCTGCGCTTCCAAGATACCAACTTGTTTTGAAATCAATACTGAGATTATTGATCCAGGAAGGAAATACAGACTGGTGAGGAAGCCTGGTCAATAGTAACCCCAGTGGGTAATAACTTTTAATGGAGAGCAGGGAAAATTCCAATCYGAATTTTGAGCTGGGGTGAAACTCTGCATACACTGATTATCTCAGCCCTGGAGCAAGGCGAGGCTCCTCACTGATATCTGCGGATATTGCCAGTGACCAGCTCAGGTGCCAAGGTCTGGGAATGCACATCACTGCTGAGAGAATGAAAAGAGAAACCCCATTAGCTGCTCCCAGCGATCTGTCTGGCACAAGACGAGCTGCTAATGCCGACTGCCTTGAAAATCAGAGCAAGAAATTCAACCTGCACAGTCAAGGCCAGAGTCAGGCATGTAACTCAGGGATGGCAGCAGTTCAAGCACTTAAACTGTCTTTTGAAACCACAGTAAAATCCTGCTGTCCCATCCCTCTTGGAAATGGACTCCACTGAATGTCAAGGCCCTGAAAGGCAAGAACACAACAGCAACAAAAAAACCACCCCAAACCAGCTCAGCTTGACTGAGGCTGGGAGGACTGCAGCAATTTCCCTTCACGTGTCAGCAAAATCTCATTGGCCACATAAAAATACAAAAAGGGTTTAAGTTGCCAGGAGGGCATCCTCAGGACTGGGGCAGGCGTGACCCCATGCCACAATTCTGAAGGGAAAAGCCTGAACTCCAGTATTCAAAGCAAAATCCCACCTTCAGGGAGGCATTTTGGGGGTGCTGCAGATCCACACAAACTGCAGGAGCAGCGTCCTGCAGGTCCAGGGGATGAAGAACCCGTTCTGCACTTCACAGACAATGGCAGCTCTGACCTCTACTCACAGGTTTCTAAGCAGCCGTTGCYTAAACTCCCCCTTTATTCCCCAGTCAATACCTGCAAAACAGCTTTAGAAGAACAAACAGCTCCTTCTGGCCCTTTGAAAAGACTCAGGCAGGCCAATGCTGCCTTGGGATAGCTGAGGTAACCCCAAGGCATGAGGAGCTGCAGAGAGAGGTGGGAAGGGAGGTTTGAGGAGCAGGGTTCTCCTCAGGGCAATGCTAGCATGGAGGCTAAAGGCTGCCAGCACCCAGGGAGGCAACTGGCACAGTCTGACAGCCCTGCAGGAGGATAATTGAGCAGACAGTGCTGTGCAGACGAACTAAAGTGTTTACTGGCTTTAATATTTAATTGTGTCAAATGAAGAGAGAGGAGCTGGGGGATTGGAGCTGCAGAGAGAGGCACGTGTGTGCCGGGGGCTCTGCTCCTCCCGTGCCAAATGGCACCCAAATGAGCCATGCACCAACCCAGCAGCACCCTTGGGACGTGCYCAGGGGCTCCCCCGCCCTCTCCCTGGCACAGGAAGGAGTGCTCCAGTTTGGGAGAGCACTGCAGGCAGAGCAGGGAAAGGCAGAGGCCCCACATGCAGCAGCTGAGAGAACAAACATGGGAAATCCATCTCCGTGGGCTCCACCCAACCTCGTGTATTGGTGATGTTCAGGACCCCTGATGCAGGAAGAACTGACTCCATGCTATCCGAAGGCTAATTAATTACTTTATTATACTATATTATTCTGTACTATATTACATTATATCTAAACTGAATCTGCACA
>JACDOX010000090.1:312634-327512 GCA_014549065.1 Cardinalis cardinalis | reverse complement strand
GTGGGGCTGGAATCACCATGGCCAGGGTGTGGGGCTGGAATCACCATGGCCGGGGTGTGGGGCTGGAATCACCATGGCCAGGGTGTGGGGCTGGACTGGGACAATTTAGAAGCTGAGCTGGGCTGCAGAGCTTGTCCAAGCTGCACATAGAACACGGTTTGGGCACATAAAGGCTGAGGGACAGCAGGACTGAAGATGTTTCCCCGGTCTCTGGTGGGGAAGCTCCTGAGCAGCCCAAACCAGCAGTGTTGTCTCCCAGGTACAGAGATAAGACTCTGTCTTGTTCCCTGGCAATTCGCATTACTAGAAGGGCCAATAAAGGAAATCACAAGAAATCTACCATCAGTAAGTCAAGCTTCAGCTTAGACAGAAAGAGTTAATTTACAGCCACTCCAAGCTTTGATATCTTAAACCTTTTCAGTGTCTGGACAAGATGAGGAATAAGCACAGACAGTGTCAGACTCTGTGATCGGGAGGACAAAACGCTGCAAACAGCTGTGCCTAATTTTAGCATCTGTTGGTTCTGTTTCTCAGGCACTTGTGGAGGATGGGGGGTGGCCCCGTCACTCCTGGCTTATTAAAGACACAGCCAGAAGGAAAAGAGGCGAGTGTTGAATCACACTCCGGGGATTAGCTCAGGGGAGGGAGCAAGAGCAGACCAGGAGCAGCAGCCATTCCCTGCTGCAGGGTATCCCACAGGATGCACAGAGGGGTGGAGCTGCTCGTGGAGGGGAGAGACCCCTTGGGTGCATTTATCGCTGTGGGGGGCTCAGGGTTGGGTCAAACAGCCCCAAGTCCCCTCCTGTGACCGTGTCACAGGGGTCTGAGGATGAGGGAAGAGAYGAGGATCTGACTCCATGTTTCAGAAGGCTTGATTTATTATTTTATGATATATATTATATTAAAACTATACTAAAAGAAGAGAAGAAAGGATTTCATCAGAAGGCTAGCTAAGAATAGAAAAAGAAAAAATGATAACAAAGGCTTGTGTGTCGGACAGAGTCTGTGCCAGCTGACTGTGATTGGCCATTAATTAGAAACAACCACATGAGACCAATCCCAGATGCGCCTGTTGCATTCCGCAGCAGCAGATAACCATTGTTTACATTTTGTTCTTGAGGTCTCTCAGCTTCTCAGGAGAAAAATTCCTAAAGAAAGGATTTTTCATAAAAGATGTCTGCGACACCCTCCCATGCCCCGGCCCTTCCTCCTGCGGAGCAGCCCACGGCACTCACACTCGGTGTGCTCCAGGCAGGGTCACCTCAAGTGTCCAACCCCGCGCTGGGGTGGCACCTTCGGAGGGTCCCCAGCTCTCCTCCCAGCCCAGCACTCAAACAGCCTCTCCATTCCGAGGGCACGGCCCCAGCTGCTGAGCCCCAGGGCAGGCTTGGTGCCCTGAGCACCCCCGGAGCCCAGCGGTCACCTTGTCCCTTTGCGGGGAGGTGACACGGGCAGGTGCGAGCGGAGCGCTCGGCTCCTCCATGCGAGCGCGGCTGCTGCCACCGCCAGGCTGAACGGCAACACTGAGGGTGAGACCTGCCCAGCTCCGCCAGGTGACAGGGACCGGGGCCAGGACGCTCGGGCATTCCCTCCAGGTGACCTGTTCGGGGCCAGGACACTCGGGCACTCCCTCCAGGTGACCTGTTCGGGGCCAGGACACTCGGGCACTCCCTCCAGGTGACCGGGACCGGGGCCAGGACACTCGGGCACTCCCTCCAGGTGACAGGGATCGGAGCCATAACACTCGGGCACTCCCTCCAGGTGACAGGGATCGGAGCCATAACACTCGGGCACTCCCTCCAGGTGACCGGGATCCGGGCCAGGACACTCGGGCACTCCCTCCAGGTGACCTGTTCGGGGCCAGGACACTCGGGCACTCCCTCCAGGTGACAGGGATCGGAGCCACAACACTCGGGCACTCCCTCCAGGTGACAGGGATCGGAGCCACAACACTCGGGCACTCCCTCCCCGCGCACCCCCGGCGCTCCGGGGACATCCCCGTGTCCTGCGCTGCTCCTCCGGCGCTGGAACTGCGCGGGTGAGGAGGTGAAAATCCTCGRGAAAGCTGCGGCTGGGATCACCTGGAACTGGCACTAAACACACTCTGCCTGGGGAACCAGTGCTCGCAGGGTGGAGGCAGCCGCAGACATCAGAGGAGCTGATAAGGCTCCTGTGAGTGATAACGATTTTGTCTCCRGTTATTTTTGTGCAGCTGGGAACAAGTGGCTGCAGTCAGCGCCTTGGCAGCTGGGGAGAGAGCAGCGGTTCTGCATGGTCGGGATGGAAGCACAGCCAGCTCAGCCCCCAGCACGCTCCCTGGGTTTTCTCCTCGCTGGCAGAACTTGTCACAGCCTGACCGAGACAGCACCRAGTGGCACCTCAGGGTGACAGGTGAAGATGCAAAGTGAGGAGTGGCAAAGAGCAGGGCTTTCCTGCAGACACAGCTTGAGGGAAAGATTCAAGCCTTGGCTGCCTCAGCAACATCTCCATGTGCTGGCTGGGTTTAAATCCCTTTAGAGAAGCCAGAGGCCTTTTCCTGTCGGGCAGAGAAACTCTCACCCAACACCTGAAGGCAGAGCAGCCAGAGGTGACCACCTCCCTGCAGGCCCCACAGCGCTGCCAGCATGRACCAGTGCCACCCTTTCCTCATCTCTGTGGCTTTGGGAAGTCTTGAGCTGGAGGTGAATCAGGGCTCACAATTTGTCACACAGCAGTGACAGCTGAGCCTCATCCTTGGCCTCACCAGCTGCAGCCAACAACTCCCAGTTAGCACTGGGAAAGGCAGGGGMAGATCCAGCCGAGCGCTGGGCACCTGGGCAGATCTGCAGGAGGGTCCTGCTCCTCCTGGGCCTGCAGCCTCACCAGACCCAGCCAATATTGGCCAAACCAGGTTTTCATCTTTGGTTTGCAGCCAGCACCAAAGAAAGAGCAGGCCTGGTTGTCCAGAAGGAAGCTCCATGCACCTTTCTGCATTCCACACCATAGAATCAGAATGGTTTGGAGTGAAATGCTTCTCATTCCACCCCCTGCCATGGCCAGGGATGACATTCCCTATCCCAGGTTGCTCAGGCTCCCATCCACCCTGGCACTCCCAGGGACAGGGCACAGCTCCTCTGTGCCAGGGCTCACCACCCTCACAGGGAAGGAGGATTCCTTCCCATCATCAGCTACCCCTGCTCTAAGGAGCTTCTGCACCTGTCTCCACATCCCCTCCTGATCCAGGGGTTTCAGATCCATCCAGAGCAGCTCCTTCCATCCCACTTTTTCCAGAGACTATCAAAATCCCTGCTGTTGTTCCTGCCGTGCTGGCCATTATGCAAGTTTGGCTGTCTTAACTCGCTGCTGAGCATACAAGTGGGGCTGACATTTATTTAATCCTCATAGTAATGTTGACTGTGTACTTACTGAAACACCTCATGCTTATGGAAGACATTTGTTTCCAAGCAGCTTATGCTAAATTGCAGTGATATAAAGGAAACACTTATCCAATATTGACATTCACTGACTGGCAGCAGACTGCTTGAATACTCATTTATGCTGGGGGTGGGAGGGGGACGGGACAACAGGCACCTGAGAGGGAATCAGGCATTTCCTTTCTGACCTTTTAACGAGTTAGGTGATATAAGGTTAATGATAAGCTGCCCAAAATGCAAGGTGGGACTCCAAACCCTGTGGCTTCTTCCACTCACTTATATTCCGTGCTTATATAGGGCCCACAGCATAAAGATTGATCCTCTTCCATGGGGAAGTTTGAGGAGTTCATCCCTTCCACCATCGGTGCATATTTCATAATTAGCAGGGCTCCTATCACCTGCAGTGTGTGTCCTGCTGGGCACAGCTCCTCAGAAAAACCACATTATTGAACATTTGTTCCATTATTTCCCCTCCCACAGCGTTGGGGTTGCTCACCCAGAAGGCTCCAGAAACGTTCAGGAGGTGCTGCTGCATCGTCYCAGACCCGGCCCAGCCAGGCAGGGCGTTCACCGCTGCCTTTGCCTCATATTGAGCATGACAGCCCCAGAGCCCAGAACATAAATCCAGCAGCCCTTAGGAGGTGAATTAGCCACCACACGACCACACACATGTGAAACCTGCGAGGCAATTCCACCCAACGCAAAGTAATTGCAAACAAAAGACAGCATCTATTATCCGAGTTGAAAGTCTGACCGTGCCTGCATCAATGGTTAATGAGCAGCAGTTATGGCAAAGCCCTCAAAAACCAATTACATCCTGCTCCACCCCAAATGCAGCAGACCAAGAGCTGCTGTAGCTTTTGTTGCGAGTGGGGGCGTTGAATGAACACATTAAGACAAGATCTTATCCCCAAGTTAGCATCTGAATTTAACAATGCGAGTGTTCCACCTCCCACTTCCCCAGCATGTGACACTACCCGAGGCAGGACGCCCAGAGCCCATCGCTCACAGGCACTAAAAGCACATTTAGATTTTAAGCTGTTTAATGCAAGYCGGTAAAAGGAAGAGCCATGTAACAGCCAAGTGACCTCCAGCTCCTTTGCTCCGCTTTGGAGGCTGCTGCTGCCACCGGGGAAAGGCAAACACTTGAGTGTGGGTCTTGCCAGCGAGGCAATGAATAAACAGGCTGGGCTACACTCAAAGGGCATATTGAACCAGGACATCTGTTAGGCCACCGTTTCCAAGACCAAATTCCAGCATTTTGTCTGTCCTACCACAAGGCACAATTCAGAAATGGATACTTTCCTCTTCCCCCTTGAGCAGTCTGGAGTACRGATGTGCCGTGAGGTGCAGTGGAGGAATGGAAACCCCCCGAGATCTGAGCAGCACCAGGATCCTGCTCCTCAACCTTTGCCTGGAAAGACGAGCACAGGTTTTAAACTTTATTTCTTCCCAGCCAAGAAACCCTGCACATCTCCTGGCACGTTTGAAATGAGTACTGGGTTCCCACATCCCTGCAAAAGCCAGGCCATGTGCCAGCCCTGAAGGCAGGGCAGGCTGCCTCAAAAACTCACAGCTCCACCAAAGGCCTTAAATCTCAGCAAATGAGAGACTGATTTACAACCAATTTGTTTCACTACCTATTGATTTATACAATAAGCTTGTACATGGTCACTGTGGCTCTGTCGCTCTCTTTGGCCAGAGGTGGCTCTCAATGAAGCCAAAGGAAAGACTTGTATTGCTCCTGAACAGAAGATAAATTAAGGCCTTCAGCAATTGTTGGTATAAATTTGCTGGGTTTTAAAGTAAATAAATAAATAAATAGAAGCTGTTTAATCCTACTGGAAAGATTCTGGAAGTGATGTAAAGCCAATTCTCCAGCAGCATTTCCATAAAGCCCCCTGCACCCAGCACTGTACAAACTCGCAAAGCCGATCATTAAATCAGAGCTTTGGAGCAGCCACACTCTCCATCACAGGCTGCTCACAGGAAGAAAACAGTTTATTCAAAGCCCTTGATCCTCAGCCAACTCACAACCTAAGGGGCACATTGGCCTCTCCCCCCTTTATTTACAGCTACAAAAGAAAGAAGAGCACGGAGCTTTTTTATCCTGACGTTTGCAGTCCGACTACAGAGTGGCTGGAGCCGGTGACACGCGGTGCTGGGAACCTGTCAGGGATTTCTAGGCACGTTCAGACTCCAGTTGGTGTCCCCTAAACCAACAGGAAAGCACAGAAATAATTGACATCAGCCCGAGATGTGCTGTGCATAAACTGCCTGGGCACCTCTGCTTAACCTTGGCAGGGGGAGGCTGGTGAGGACGTGGAGTTAGCTCCGAGGAGGAACATCTGAGAAGGAACATCTGCCCAGCTCCCCTCCCTCTGGCACAGGGCACTTGAGCAAAACCCCAGCTCCTCCCTCCTGTGCTTTTCTGAGAGCTGAAACCTTGCAAGAAAAGCTGATTTGAGCAAAGTCATCASTGGTCCTCACGTGGCTCTCACTGCAGGAGGTGCAGATGGGAGATGGGAAACCTAAATTGTGTTAAAGCAGGTGTTGGAGGAGGCAATTCTGCACCATTCCTTTGGGACAGCACAGACTGGACCACACCAGTTTYATCTTGAGGCTTATTTCAGTTTCTTTCCCATGCATCCCAGTTGTGAATGCATTGCCCCTGCCAAGCCTGCATCTTTCCACCAGCAGCACCTCACAAAGCACTTTCCAAACCACCTTTGTCTTCTACTCAGCCATTTCCAGTTCACAGAACCACAGAATATCCTGAGATGTGACCTCTTGGGCTTCAGGAGCTCTTCCTCACCATCATTTTCAAAGCTCACTGGGTGCTTCCACTCCTGGTATGTCCTGAACAGCTCCCAGTGCTGACACTGCCCTGCTGGGCTTAGGGAACAGCCCAGCACACTCCCCTGGCCCAGCCGCCCTGCTCTCCACATGGGAGGAGGAATTAACGTGGAAYGGGGACCACAGCCACAGATTTCCAGGCTTTTCTTTGACAGACTCTTGGCTGTCAGACACAGAAACCCCCCAAGTGCCCCAGCTCTGGCACACACATTCCCAGCACCCCAAACGTTGTATTTTTCCTCCCCATCACCCACTAACCACCCCCAAGATGTGAAAATCCTCATCTCTTGCTCCTAATCAGTGTTGGTGGGTGGAATTGGCCTGGTTTCTCTCATCAGCATAATTTCACCCTTCTCCACCTGGGGGCTGCTGCAGAGCCAGTGGGAAGTTGAGCCACTGCTGCTGCTAACGGGCCCCTCTGACAGAAGATTGTAAAGCATTTGCTTCCAGGGAGGAACCAAGTGAACTGTGAAGGAGAAAAACATACCCTGCAACACCCAGAGAACTCAGTATTCATCACCCCGAGGGAAAGCAAACATGCCTTTGGAAAGAGAGCCCCAGACAGGCAGAAATCTTCCCATCCAAGGTAAATTTAAGATGCTGCCAAATCCACCAAGTACAGGTCAGTGAGAGGAGGAGGTGGCTGTAGGTTCATCCTCAGTGCTGCTCTCCCCACAGCCCCGGCTCCCACACTGAGACACCTTCCCCAGTTGTCTCCAGCCTCCCCCAGTTGTTTCCAGCCTCCCCCAGTTTGGCTGGTGCTGCAGCAGGGGAGGGATGGGTGAGTTATTCCCCAGGCAGAAGCAAAGGCAGGCAGATTCATGGCAGCAGC
Organism: Cardinalis cardinalis; assembly: GCA_014549065.1. Lineage (NCBI taxonomy): Eukaryota > Metazoa > Chordata > Aves > Passeriformes > Cardinalidae > Cardinalis > Cardinalis cardinalis. Next base: position 320,411 of record JACDOX010000090.1, on the reverse strand, counting down.
AGTTCCTTCCCACCAAGGGTCCCACACAGCCCATCTCCACAGCAGGCCACTTGTGCTGGGACTTTCTCTCCCTCCCACCAAAGCCTGGCCCGGACAGCCTGGAGGGGGTGGAAGAGAGAGCGGTACCAGGGCAAACCAGCCCTGGAGCACCGACCCATCAACTCTCAGAAACAGCCAGCACAGGCTGCTCCAGGCCATTTGCAAGGGGGAAAGACAGAAGATGCTCCAGGGAAGACAGTTTGTTCTGCCCAGTCCCCTGGAGCRGTGAGCTGTGGGACAGATCCTCCTCCCTCCCAAGCTGAGCCATGCCCAGGTGCAGCATGGCCCCAGACAGGAGCAAAAAGCAGCTTCCTGCTCCTGCCAGCTGCATTGGAAGCCCAAATTCCAGCCTGCACGGGCTGCAGGAACAGCAGGATGCCAGGATATCACCGGGATGCCCATGAAATACAAACCCAAGGGCACAGGTGTACAAATCCCGTGATGGAAAATGTCCTTTTGGGGAGGCTTGGGATAAGGAGATTTTTTTTGAGTACTGTCCAGACCAGAGATCCCAAGTGAGGTTTTCAGCACAGGTGATCCTTCCAGCCCTGCTGCCCTTGGCTTGGGGGAATTCAATTATGGCAAATCCCTTCAAGCCACTTTGACAAGAAAACACAGCCCTGCCTGCCCCTTACCCACAAAAAGGAGCTCCTGAAACTCCTGAAGGGCAGAGCCAAGTGATTTAGGTTGTCCCTTGAAATGAGTTTTGGACCACCAGCTCCTCCTGCGCAAGGCAGGGCTGCCCCGTGGGTGCCCACACAGCATCCCATCCCCCCTGAAACAGGTAAATGGGGTGTCCCATCCCCACACCTTAGGGACACCTTTGTCACAGCCAGCCAGTGCCACCACATCAGGACACTGCTCGAGGGCAGGCAAACACAACACCTGCTGGAAAATCAGCTTCAGCACGTCCACCCAGGCCTTTCCTGCCCCTCAGCACCGTGTGGCTGCAGGAACGCCGTGCATTAAATCCTGTTAGGGACCCTCTGCACGGTTTCACCCCACGGAAGAGCCACGGCGCTGCCGACGGCGCCTTTGTTGCACGCGGAGAGCGGCAACTCCACAGAACCGCTCCCGGCTCATCCTGCGGGAGAAACCASCGGGGAAAACGCTCTGCAAGGCACTCTCTGTGCCTCCCAACCCGGCATGAATAAGCAGGTACCAGCTGCMCGATCCTGCAGGAGACAAACCAGCTGAGCTCAGGCAGCAGAGCCGAGGAGCCGCCGCGGCTTCCCAGCGCCAGCGCTATTAAAAAGTGCATTAACCCACATTAAAATCATGGCTGCAAAGGGAAGGAGCGCGGGGAGAACCCAACAAATCCCGCTCACAAACTTCTCCACCCCGCTAGCAAAGTGCCATTTGACCTGCAGGGACTGACAGGGTCCGTGCGAGCAGGGAGGGATGCAGGGAGGCCGGGAGCAGCTTCCGAATCGCTGCCGTGCCCGGCCCCGTCGCTGCCCTGCTGTACCAGGAGAGTTCACATTTGTTCAGCCAGAAACCCACACGGAGGACACAGTGGGTTTCTTTTGTGCAGCAGCAAAGGCAAATGCAAACACAGCTTTCTCCCCGAAGGAATATTAGTACAAGCAGAGAGCGAGGGGAAGAGAAAAGGGGAAGGGAGGACAGTGTAGGAGCCCAGCATCACATCCGAGCCCAGGAAAAGAGGAGGGAAGGATAACCAGGAGCACAGACACCACAAACAAGGCGTCCCTGCTCAGGGAATAGGGTAAACCCAGCGTATGGTGGGGGATGTTCAGCACTAATGTCTGGCTGAGCAAAAAACCAGCTGCCCGTGGAGAAGCACTACTCTCTCCAAAAGTTTTATCCTTCATTTAATCAACAGATGGACTGGCTGCGTGGGTTTGGGGTTTTTTTATCCCTTTTTCTTTTTTTTCCCAAGCATCCCCAAGCCGTACCCTCACAAAAGCTGGCGTGGGGACCACGGCGGCGTGACACAGATGGGATTTGACACCGGCGTTGGGGGGGATGAGCAGCACAGAGGCGAAGCCGCGGTCTGGCTGCAGCTCAGCGTTCTCCACAGGTGACAGATAGTCCAGGGAGCAGGCACACAGCAGCGTGCCCGATACAGCTTCCCAAAACGCACTCCCTTTCCAAATCCTGCTTATTAATTTATTTTTTTTTAATTTTTTTTTGCGTGGGAATCAAGCAGGTTGTAAAGTTGCGGGGTGAATTCYTGCGATTCCCACGCTGCTGCCCGCGCCGTGGGGAGGTGGCACGGGGCGGTGACACCCCCGCGGGGTGCCCACCTCCCCCGGGCTGCCCGCATTGGAACAACTCTCCTTCCTGCACCCCCCGGCACAAATCGCTCCCCAGCGCGGCTGCACGGCCGCAGGCTCCGGTCCCCGGGCTGGAGCCGCTGCCGCCAGCCCGAGCGGCTCCTCCGCTGCACCGAAACTGAGCATCCATCGCCCTCCTGCACCGGGGGGAGCACCGGGCGGCGATGGGGGCGACGGGGGGGCTGGTACTCAGCCAAGCCGTGTTTACACACAAACACGATCCAATTTACCGAGCTGGAACAGAAAGCGCTCATTTGCATACTGAAGATTTTTCGCTTATTTTTAAAGGAAAGACCGGCAAGCCGCCTCGGCGGGGATGCARGAGGGAACAACTCCGCAATCCTCCCTCTCTCTCCCCCGCACCCTTCTCCCCACAGCAGCCCCCGCACCCCACCCCGAGCCGGGGACCCCCCCGGGTCCGCCCCGCTCGCAAAGTGCGCGGTCCTACCGTGGCTGAGCAGGAGGCAGCCGAGCAGCAGCAGGAGGAGGTCAGCCTGGAGAGCGCTCATTCCTCAGGGTGGGCTCGGGCTCGGGCTCCGCTGCCGCTGCCGGCGGGGGCTTCAGGCCGCCGCCCGCCGGCTCCGCTCCATCGCCGCCCCCCCAGCTCCTCCCTCCCCCGGCAGCGCTGCCTTCACTGGCGGAGCCTCGGCGGCGCAGCCCGGCTTTTGGAGCGGGGGGGGAAGGGAGGGGAGGGAGCCAAAGTGCCGGGGAAAGGGGGAGTAACTTGCGCGCAGCGGGGAGGAAGGAGCGCGCATCGCCCCCTCCCCAAAGCGCCGCGCACCCGGGGGTGAGGGTGGGCTGGGGATGCTCCTGCCTCAGGGGATGCTCGCCCCCCTCCCGGAGCTGCCGCCGCCCCAACGGGGCACCTGAAGCAGAGCGCGAACACCTGCGGGCTCTGCCCGCCCCAGCTCAATTTAAGGTGGGGGGGGGTCGGTGCCCATCAGTCACGGCACCCCTGGACCCCTCCGTGTATTCCCGGGGGGCACCCAGAGCCTCCCCGTGGAATACAGGATACTCCCAAAAATACTCCCAAAATCYCGGGAAAGGAGGGGGGGGYATAATGTGTGTATGTCAATAATGTGTGTATGTCGTGTCCACCTCCCCGGAGATAAATGATATCCAACAACCTCCCACGAGTGCAGAGGGAGCTGGAGATGGGGGGAGAGTTCTCTGTGAGACCCCCCAGAGCTGCACCCTCATTTCCTCCAGGAGGGGAGCAGCAGCTCTTCACACCTCCATAAAAACATACATTGGAGCTGGGAACGAAAAATAAAAATACACCTCCCCACCCAATAAAGTTTTGTTTGTAAGGGGGGGGAACCTGTGCAAGCACTTCCTGCTGTCATTTGGCAGGACTGGGGCAAGGGACAAAAGGGCCTTTTCCCTCCTTTAATCACCATTTTWATCCTTTTGGGKTTTTTTTTTTGACTTTCTTTAATTTCATTTTCACCCAGCAGGAGTTTGGGGGCAGAGCAGAGRTGCCCAAAAATCAAACCCAACCAATAAAATCATTGCTTACCACTACACTTTATATGCCTGCTGATRCCAGAGCCTCCCTCATCACCAGTCTGAGGGGCATGTGGGGATGGCTGAGGCAATTACTAAACCAAAATGAGAAAGTAATTACAGCTGTGGACTCTAATTACTGCAAGGTGAGTTTGAAAAAAGGCTGCACAGCTCTTTCTGTTCTTCTGGGGCTTCCTGCTTACCTTGGTGGGACCATGGTCAAACTGTGACTACCAGTCCTGGGCTGGCTAAAAAAGGATAACTTTCTAAAATCCCCTTGTGCTAACAAGCTAAACTGGTGCCAGGTGGTTAAACCTGGCTTAGGAGCAGCGTGGAGCTGAGTTTTATTGATTGAAACACAAGCACCGCACGCAGGCTCTGCTCTCAGCGCAGGGGGAGTCACCCTGCAAATAAAGAGCTTTTATTATTATTTTTAGCCTGCATCCCTAAGGAAATCAAGCTTATTTGGGTTTGTCCACGTGTGCTGGTTTGCCCATCCCTGCCTGCTCGTGTCCCTGGGAGAAAGAGGTGCAGAAGTGGGGCTGSCTGCTCAGAGCTGTCCCGTTCCTGCATTTTTCCACTCCAAGGGATAGTGGCACTCCTGGAAAGCATTTCCCACCAGGACATCACCTCCAGCCCTGGCAGGGATTCTGGCAGTGGCCACAGCTGCAGTGGTGTCCCCGTGCCTGGCAGGTTACAGGTGGTGCATTTTTTGGTGTATTTGTTTCTGGCAGCAGCACTGATTTAAATGTGCGTGGAATAAATTGCTCAGTGCCTGATTTCAGTGGGAATTAGATTTCTAAATAATTCCAAGGCTCTCCCTGTTGTGTTTCAGTTTATTCTGCAAAATGTTGTTTGCTTGCAGACGAGGGGTACTAATGTATATTAAGGCTGCTACACAAGTCAGGCTTTCCTGTGAAGCTTCAAAACACCATTAACATTTTCATGGCAATTTCTTCTTTTCCTTTCACAAAAAATATTATTCCTTGCCTGCATCCAAAACAGCAGAATTTTTAACTTCCAGGAATCATGAATATTTTTCTCTTCCTTTTTTTTTTTYCTCCTTCTTCTTTCTCCTTCCCAGTGAAAACATTTCAGCTGGAAAATTCTCATCATTGCAATACTGACCTTTGCAAAGGGCTTTAAATCCTTGAGTGGAAGTAGCAGGTAAGTGCGAAGTTTTATTAACTGATTACCTCTGTGGTTTCGACTACATTGGTAGTCAAATTTGATTTAGAGGACCAGGCATGTAAAAGAAAAAAATCAGCTTTCTGACATAATTTTGGCTTGCTGCAGCCTGAGCAGCGTCCTGCAAGATCAGCTCCCCTCCACCTGATTCAGGAGAGCAAATCGAGTGCAAACTGATTATTAGCTGCTCCTCTCGGATATCTCATTTAAATCTGCTCTGTGTTGTGGAAGGAAATGAATCATTCCAATTAAAAAGCTGAGAAAATCAGGGAGCTGGGGGGAGCAGCCTTTGGGGAGGAATATTAAGCTGGTGCTGGCAGCTCTGCCCCGGTGCTGGGCCCGGGGTGCATTTGCAGCTGCAAACCCCCCGTGGGGTCCCTCTGCACCCCCTGCTCCCCACCTGGGCGTGCTGGGGCCGTGTCCACATCTCCCCATGGAATCTGGGGTCACACTCCTCCCCTGTGTGCTGTCCAAAGGCAAAGGGCAGTTCTAGAAGCTGGAAATAGGAGGTGTTCAACCTCTCCCTTCCTCCTGTTATCCCCTTTATCAGTGGGGATAAAACAGGCAAATTCCTCTTTTCTCCCCAGCCCCCCCCCCTTTTTTTTTTTTTTTATATTCCACATTGACAAGTGTAATAGATATGAAACACCACAACAATGAAAGCCCAGACTTTCTCGTGCCTTTGCCTCTCTTACTTCCAGGCTATTTACTGAGAAGTATTTACTGTGAAGTGCAAGAAACAAAATGTTCTGAAAATGCTGCAGCAAAATGGAGGGGGGGAAAAAAAGAGAATAATATAAAACATGTAAGCAGCTTGATCAAAATGAAGCAATATTGACAGAAAATGGGGTTTTAAGCAGCAGGACAACAGCAACTCAGATGGATTTCATTCTTGCGGTATTACAACGCTAAGCCAAGCACCTGGAAGAGAGAGAGAGAGGAAAATAATCACGTTTCCCTGGTTTAGAAAATCTTTTCCTTGTCATTTAAAAATACACATGACAAGTGAAAGCTGTGCAGAGTCCTGCTGGAAAAGCATGGAGCTGGGACTTGGAGGTTTTCCCTGCTCCTGTTTCAGAGGCTTAAAGCCTTCCCAGGCTTTAAGGAAACGCATCCCGYGTGCCTCAGTTTCCCCTCTGCAGAGCACCACTCCCTGTGTCACCTGCTCACAGCACAAACGCTCCCAAGGTAGGCTGAGTCCTGATTGGAAAGCAAAAAATGGGATGAAGGAATGGAGGAAGGTGCAGCTGTCCCTCCAAACAACAGGAGAGAGGCACAGCCCTTGTCCCACCCTAGCAGGATCTCACTGCAGTTCTGGGGCTGAGAGCTTGTGGAGGTGCCAAGGATATCCCTGGGGATGGCAGGCYGGGGTTTGGGGGCATATTTGGGGCTGTGTTTCTCCTACCAGCAAACTCGGGACACTGGGGCAGGAGGCTGATCTCCCTATTGCTGAGATGCTCTTGGGGAGGGCAGAAAACAGGGAGAAAAAAGAAAACCTTCTCACTTGGCCCCAGGCAGACTGCTTTTCCCTGCAGGAGTGCAGGAAGCTGCCTCCCAACATTCCCCAGTTCTGCTGCCCCTCTGCCCAGGCCACGAGAGGAGTTTGAGTGTTCCAGCTCTGGTGCTGCCTCGCTTCACAGAGCAGCCCCAGCCAAAAATGCCAGGCCCTTTCCACAGCTCCCCCCGGATCCCCTTTGAAAAGAGCCCGGGGAAGGCCAGGGAAGCAGATCAGTGGGACAGCCTGGGCTCTTTTCTCTCCCTGTCTCCTGTTGCTGCCATGTGGAGAGCAGCCAGGGCCCCTCAGCCTGTGGCACTYGATAAAGCTCTTGTGCAGCGGGTCTGGAGCAAAGTGGGCAGCCAGAGGCAGGGCCTGGGAACAGCCAGGGGAGGGCAGCTGCCTTCACTCCTGCAGGGAAAAGCAGAGTCTGCCTGGGGCCAAGTGAGAAGGTTTTCTTTTTTCTCCCTGTTTTCTGCCTCTCCATCTCAACAATGGGGTGACCTCCTGGGAGATCARCCTCCTGCCCCAGTGTCCCTGGTTTGCTGCTAGGAAAAACACAGCCCCAAATATGCCCCCAAACCCCAGCCTGCCATCCCCAGGGATATCCTTGGCACCTCCACAAGCTCTCAGCCCCAAAACTGCAGCAATGTCCTGGGGAGTGGGACCAGGGCTGTGCCTCTGTCCTGTTGTTTGGAGGGACAGCTGCACCTTCCTCCATTCCTTCATCCCATTTTTTGCTTTCCAGTCAGGACTCAGCCTAACCCTTTGAGGGTTAAAAGCAAGAAAGGAAAGAGCTCTGATGGCATTTTGGGTTCGGGTGGGGAGAGCTTCCTGTGCCAGCCTGGCCCCCCCTTTGTCTGAGGGGAGCGGCCGTGGGCAAGGCTGGAGCTGGGACCTCTCCTGCTCCGTCACTGCTGTGAGCAATGCCCTGGGGCTTTCCCTGCTCCCCAGCCTGAGCCTGCCCTGGAGCAGCTCAGTGAACTCCCAGGGCTGTGCCAGATCCCCTGGAGCACAGCTGGGTGCAGGCCCAGGCTGGGATGAGGGGCTGGAGAGCAGCACCACAGGAAGGGACCTGGGAGCTCTGTGAGGGCAGGGTGGGCATGAGGCAGCAGTGCCCTGGCAGCCCAAAGGCCAGCGTGCCCTGGGGACATCAGCTGGGCCAGGGAGGGCCTGTCCTGCTGTGCTGGGGCTGGGGCTGCCTCCCCTCCCGTGCTGGGGGCACTTTGGGTGCCACGATATCAAACAGACA
>JACDOX010000090.1:259143-312214 GCA_014549065.1 Cardinalis cardinalis | reverse complement strand
CCCTCCAGCTCAGGAGGTTCCATGAATTCCTGCCATGCCTCCCACAGCCACCCTGCTCCTCTCACAGCCTCGGGCCATCCCAGCCAGCGCTGGGGACCCTGAGGGATCAAAGGCACAGAGGTGGCCAAACCCCATCCCTGACAGGGTTCTTGATAGGCCCTTCCTAACTTCACCCAGATCAGTGCCCAGGCCATTCCCTGGAGGCTTTTTGGCTGCCTTTCATGCAGGTCTTTTAATGCAAAGTTATTTTAATGCTGTGCTTTGCATTCTGCTGCTTCCCCTCTCTGTCAGCGGCCGCTGCCATGCAAGGTGAAAGCAGCCGAGCTGGGCCCGCTGGGCTGTTGTGCACGGATGGGCGGGTGTGCTGCTGGAAACTGGGATTTATGGGGCACCTGCCAGACTTGGTGGTGCAGAGGGATGGCTGTGGAACCCCAGGGTGAAGCTCCACAAGGTGTTTCCTGGGATAAGAGGGAATTGCCACCGTGCCAGCGCTCCTTGTGAACAGGCACAGGGAGCACCGGCCAGCCTTCGGAATTCCCAGCTCCTGTTTCACTGCCCAGATGTGCCCAGAAGTGTCTGGGGATTGTCTCAGTGTCCTGCTGGCGTTACAGAAGCACTGGGGCCAGATTTCACCCTCCAACACCTGCGCCAGGGGATTGGTGATACTCAGATCTGGGCAGATTGTCCCAATCCACTGGAAAACTACTAAAGCTCCGGGGTCAGGGTGATGTTTGCCTGTCTGAACATGACAGACCCTGCATTAGCACTTGCTGAGAATTGCCGTCCTATCCTGGTGTTTTCCGGACCCAGGGAACTTTCCCAGCTGGGCAGGGGCGCTGGGGGGAGGCGGGAGCTCCGCAGCTCCTCCGCTGGCTGCAGGARGGGAGCTGGCAGCAGCAAAATGCGATGGCAAGGATGTGCTGAGGCTGCTGGACACTGTCCTCATCACCAGCTATGCTTTTTAATATAATTTTTGGCGATTTTTCATYCTCCAGACTCGCTCTGGAACCTGGCTTGGATTTTTTTTTTTGCTGAGGAGATAAAAACCAGTGCATTAGAAAATTATGAACGAGCTGCAAAGGGTTAAAGGAGCATTTGTATAAAAACAATGAATCCCATTTTTGCTTGATTGGCACTTTAATTAGGCCCATGTCCTTTTGCTGCCACTGCAATCAGATTGGAGGAGAATGGGAAGCTTCCACACCGTTATATTTATCTCAAGATTACAAGATTTCCATTTTTTTTTCAATGTAAAGGGGAAAAAAAAACTGAAAAGGAAAAAAGAATGGAAAAAAAACCCCTCTGCTACTTTATAAACGTGGCAAGGGAATGATATTATTTAGGGCTCGGTGAAAGTGTGGCTTCCTGATTGCAGCACAAGAATTAATCTTATTATGTTAACAAGGGATTGTTATGCTAAGGAGGAGAGGGAAGAAAAGTTCTGTCTCTCAAGTCTGCCAGGGACTGCGCAGGCTCCAGAGCCAGCCTTGAATTTAAGAGCTCCAGTGAGAAGGAGAAAGCCGAAAGTCCTTGTGGTTTTTACAAGGCAATTTCCCTCGTTTTCCTCTCCCCATGTTTAGGGGGAGGTTGTAATGCCCAGGAGTCTCCTGGGACYGGCTCCAGATCAGCTGGGCTGGCGAAGAATGGCTCAGGTGTGATCTGAAATCACCACCCAACCTGAGCCGAGCCCGGAATCCCAAAGGAGGCCACCCCAAATGGGGCTGAGCAGGGTTTTACACCCACAACAAAGACAATAAAAGACAGCTCTGAGCCCATCACAGTGGGGGAAATGGGACCCTGGAGATTTCCAGGTCCTCACCTTCATGGGAAATGTGTCTGTGGGAAAGAAGGCTCCTTTTATCCACAAAAAACCAGAAAAATTTGATTCTGCACTATTTCTGGCTGCCGGGTGTAAAAAGGGAAAGCTCTGGGTAACCCTGATGCTCTTTCCTCATCTCCCAGTCCTGAACCCCAACATCTGCAGTCCAGGGAATGAACATTCCCCAGCACACATCCTCCCTGAGCTGGTGGTGTTACAGGGAGATGAGCAAGAGCCTGGAGTCCATACCAGCCCCACTTTTCCCTCTCTTTTTTCCCAGGAAGCTTTCAGAGCCCGTGACAGGCATGAGCATCTCTGGAAGCAGAAGTTGGCTGCAGAATTCCAGCCTGTTCCTGGGCTTTGCTCAAATCCAGGCAAAGGGTTTGTTGTGTACTGGAATGGTTTATTCTTCGAGCAGAGATAGAAATGATGCTGTTTGATTGAGGTGGCTAATTACACAGCTTGGAAAGTAAATTACAGCTATCAAATACCCCAGTGAATATTCCCTCACAAATAGGCAGAGAAGAAAATGAAATTTTTTGGGTTTGCTGGCAATTTGGAAATAAAAACATTGTCTCTGGTGGCGAATTTAAAACCAATCCCTTTCAAATTCTTCTGCAACTGCTAAATTCAAATGATGCTTTGTTGCAGACCAACCAGACAGTTCACCCTGACAGCTCTAAGCTACTTTTTTTTTTTCTATTTGGAGGGTTTGTGTTTCTTTGTGACTTTTGGAAACCTTTGCCCTCTCTTTACCATCTAATCTTTTCAGTGGAAAATATTAATAGCAAGTTTAAAACCAGATAAAACTGCCCAAGTGGAGTAAAAATCTTTGTCATACAGAGTAAATTGCTTGGCAGAAAAAGCTTAATAGGAAAAAACCCACCCTGAGCCATCCATCTTCTCAATTAGTAAATACACAAAAGTCTGAATTTCATTCCCACAGGCTCGAAAGATTTATAAGCAAGGATTAAAGAGAAGGGGAATGTGGGGAAGAGCAGCAAACGCCTGGATGGAGGCTGGGGGCTGAGCTGATCCATCTCCATCTCATCCCTGAGCCTCCCTGCCTGGATGAAATGGCTCTTTGGTTGCTGTTTGCTTACCCAACTCCTCCCAGAAGATGCTGTGGCTTGTTTTTCTGGGACCACACCCCAAACCAGCCCTGTGTTTCACCTGCAGCCACCCGAGTTTGGATCTCCTCTTACATATCAACCTTCAGGGGCCAGGATGCCAAGCTCTGCTCCCCCAAAGCCTCCCCTCTGCCCATGCTTTTGGGCTGGAGGACTGGAACCCAAACTTCCCACGCCTTGGTTTCCCCAGGGACACCACAGGTGCCTGGAAGGGGCAGTTAGGGAATGTTTTCCAGGCCTTTTTGCCGCAGAGCTCCTGCAGCAATGACTCCAATCTCCCCTGCTGAGCCTTCAGCCTCTCTCCCTGGGTAATGAAAGCCAAGCATCTCTCTGGGTGTCTCTGCGTGCCTGTAAATTCCTGGGGCCTATTAGGACCTAAAAAGAAAGTCAATTTTCCTGTCTTATCCTCTTTCCTAGCCTTTAGGAGCAAACCCAAAGCCCACAGCAATTCCCCCTTCCCACCCCCCTCATTACCAACATCCCCGTGCATCCCAAGGCTTGCTGGTGGCCTGGGCAGAGCAGCACTTCAGGGACATTTTGGTGTCTCCAATTTTCCCCATGCCACCCTTTGTCCCCAGAGAGGAGGTGTTTTGTTATGTGCAAGCAGCACACGAGGTGCTCAGGGGGGATTTGTTGTCCCATTCCCAGGGGTACCATGAGGGCTGGGGGTGGGTGTGCGGGATTTGCAGCCCCAGGGAGCCCAGGGGCCCTTTGGGGTCTGTATGGGAGGAGAAACACGACAACAARACACTGAGATGTGTGCCGAGGGAATTCCATCTGAGCCCTGATCCTGGAGCAGCAGCAGCTGAAACTCCCTTGGAATCTGGATGAGGGCAAACACCCTGTGGGAGGTGCTACTGCTCAGTTTGCTGGGCCCAAATGCAAAATGAAGCTTCTGTTTCATCATCAGCCACGATAACTTGTGTTTCCTCTTTGATACCCAGCTGTTGGGGCTAAAAGTTTGGCCCTAAACTCCCACAGCACATCCCTGGACATCAGAGCAGCCCCAGCTCCTCTGCCACATCCCTGCTCTGCTGCTGCCACCCCAGGGAAACCCKGAGTGCCCTCTGTGCACAAAGAGCCCCTGGCTGCTCTTCCAGAGCCTGTTCCCAGGCACAGACAGGCATGGCACATCCTGGAGGGGGAATTTCTCCCTGCTGCATGACAGGTTTTGTCCTAGCATGGGTCAGAGAAAGCCCAGCCTTGATGGGTTTCATCTAATTTCAATTACAGTCGTTAAAGCTTTCGCTCCCGTGAGCTGAGCCTGTCCAAGAGGCCTGGACTGACAGGCCATTAGGGAGAGGTTATTTATAGCAGGCCATGTTAATTTTACAGGATCACAGAGCAGKGATTCGGTGCCTGGCCTGGCTGAGAGGAATCACTCACAGCAGTAAGTGGGAGCTGACATGGAAACACCTCAGAGCAGCCAGGAGCTCCTGGGCCAGGGCAGGAGCAGCACAGGGAGGGGTCACACCGAGGGCTGGGGTGGGCCATGGGCTGGGAACCCACRTGGGGGATGCTGAATGATCAAATCATCCCTTTCAGGCCCAGTTTGGTGTGAACTGATGGGTTGAGACAGGGAGGAGGCGAAGGAAATCCAGGGAAATGGCTGATTTGAGATGCAGGGAGAGTGGACACGGTGCTGAGGATGCTGAAGGGAAGGGGCTCCTTTCCTGCAGTACCCCCAGGATTTTCCAGCCCTGATTTGGGAGCTGTGAAGAGCCCACACTGTGGAACACTTGCCTTTTCCTCCTCTCTGCTCCATGGCTTTTTCTGGAACCACCAGGATGCCCAGTTCTGCAAAAGGGCTTTGCTCAGCCTTTATGTGCCCCAGCAAAGGGCCTGGAGACACTGAATGAAACATGCTGGAGATGAGGGAGGAGGAGGAACAGACAAAAAAAATACAAAACCTCCTGCATTGTGTTGAATTCCCTTGAATTTTAAAGTGCTTCACGCTTGAAGCTTTCTTGGTGGAAGAATAGAAATGGGGAGAGGGAGAAAAGACAGGACAAAAGGAGAATTCCCAGGCATGGTGAAGGACAGAAGGAATGGCTCTGGCTCTGGGAAGGGTGTGATCCAGGTGCTGCTGGGGGACTTCTCCCRCAGGCTTAGAGCAGGGCCCTGCTGAGGACAGCGAGTCCAAGGCTGCTCTGGGCTCTGGGCTCCTCTCCCCTTCCAAGAGCCCACGGAAAGCTCATCCCAGAATGAGGCCCAGCAGGGCTCTGGGGCAGCTGCAGGACAGGATGGAGGCAGGATGGGGCTGGCATGGGAATGCTGAGGACACAGCCAGGGACAGATGGACCAGCTGTGGACAGATGGACCAGCTGGCCATGGCTCTGCTCCCCGAGCCCAGGAACGCCAGGGGGAGCAGGGACCGTGTCACCGTGTGGCTCTCCCAGGCCAGCCCCGCTCTGCCCTGGGACTTTCTCTGTGCCCACGAGTGATGGAGGCATCAGAGGCAAACTGTGGGGATTTTGGCCCAAAATGCTCAGCATCACACCCTCCAGAGCCCACTAAGAAAGGGGGATTTTCCCCAGGAGAACTTTTCTGGAGATCTGGGCTGGCATTTTCCCTCCTAGGGGCAGAGAGGCTCCTCCTGCTCCTGCAGCTGGGCTGTGCAGAGCCACGCACTGGCAAACAGCACAGACAAGCCAGTGCTGAGGGGAAGGACACTTTTCCTGGAATAAATGTAATAAAGGGCCCATAACTGCCCTGGAAAGTGACCCCTGGAGTGCTCCAGGCCCCTGTCCCCGAGTCACCCACCCCATCTCCACTTGCAGGCCGTGCTCACACCCACATTTCCTGCCAGCCTCACCCTGTGGGCGACGTCGACCTCTGACAGAATTGGGCACAACCCAATTAAACCTGACCCCTGCTGCCCTTCTCCTGGCCAGCCAGGGCACCTCAGCCCTGCCTGCTTGTCTGCCCAGCTCCCTCATCACAATCCCCCGCACATGGGGCTCYCCTTTTTTATGCACTCCCACAGCATCTCCTGCAGCCCTGACCTCTGCTGAGCCGTGCAGGCCATGCAATAATCTGATAATCACAGCACTGATAGCAATAATCACCATAATAACCCTGCTCCTGGCCAGGGCACCTGTCACCTGGGCACAGAGGGGCACTGACAACCAGCTATTACACACCTCCTGTGATTAGAGCGGTGCCAGGGCTGGGTGTGAGGAGGGGAGTGGGGGAAGCAGGAAAACAAACCCAGCTCTCCCATAGGGAGGATTTACAGGAGCAGCAAGGCACGGTTTACCTGCCAGCCCAGAGAGCCATCCATGACAGAGGGGCAGAAAGGTTTGGGTTGGTTTGTTCCTCACCCAGGTGTTGGATGGCTGAGCAGATTCCCCACATTTCCTGGGGTTCTGCTTCCAGAGGATGGAATTGGTGAGTGGAGATGGAAGAGGARGGAATGTGTGACCCATTGCATCTGCCTGGGAAGTTTTGCTGCCCAAGAGTTTGGGGTAAAATGCCTGTTAGCAAYTCCACATTTACATTTGCAAGTCTGCATTTGTATTTGTAAGTCACAGAATGCCAGAAAGGTTTGGATTGGAAGGGACCTCAAAGCCCATCCCATTCCATCCCCTGCCATGGCAGGGACACCTTCCACTGTCCCAGGCTGCTCCAAGCCCCAAAGTCCAGCCTGGCCTTGGGCACTGCCAGGGATGCAGGGGCAGCCCCAGCTGCTCTGGGCACCCTGTGCCAGGGCCTGCCCACCCTGCCAGGGAATAATTCCTTCCCAACGTTGTTGCTCTGATTTTTAAGATTTTCTAAATTTTCTGATGTTTACATTTTTGTAACAACCTTTTCCACACATTTTATGTAAATAACTCATTGTTTTGCATTTTCTTATAGAAGAGGAGAAATTTGATGGACTGTTGGTTTGTCCAGCATCATTGGAGAGGCGGCACTGTCACCCTCCAATCCACTGTCACTTTTGGGAATCTATAAATGTTGAAGTTAAAAAATAAAAAAAATCCCCTTTTTACCTGTAAAGAAGCAGTGTATCCACATCGTGTTATTTCATGTCCTATAGCGACWCCAATATCATTTTCATCTAAATTCCTTGGAGACCCTGGCCCATGGCATTCCCTTGGGTAACCCCAGCAGAACATTCCCTGCAAAGCCCAGCTCCCAGCCCTGCCCAGCCCTCCCTGGTGTTGCTGTCCCCTCTGTGGCACATTAAGCCACCGGAATAAGCCCATTGCACGGGCCACTTCACCTCTTCCCCTGTACCTGCCAGCAATCCCAGCTCCTGCTCTGCCTTTGATGCCTTCCTTCAGCTGCTTGGAGCAGAAATGCTCGTATCAGCAAACAGATGGCGGCTGAGGCATGTAGCATAAAATATATTTATCAAGGCAAACAGCTGTAGCCCATTTCATTCTGAAGATTTCTATTAAAAGTTCTCTGGAGCTACAAGCTGCTCTGGCTCTGCAGTCAGAATAAAGCCGAGGGGACAAATGGCTTTTTGCAGAGCCTTTCTTTCCCCTTCCTTGGCTCTTTTCTCACTGCCTGAAGAAAGCCCAGCCCAGCTCTGTGGTTGTGGCACATTTGGGGGCATTTTTTAGATCACTGTGGTGCCCAGCCRTGTGCTCAGGGTGGGGCAAATTATCCAGGAGCTCCAAGACTTGAGGCAGCACTGGGACATCAGATCTGCAGGGTGGATCCCCTTCACCTCCAGGGATGTCTCTGCCCAAGGCCAAAGCACCCTGAGCCCCGATCCAGGATGGATGGCCRCCCATGGCCCTTTGGCAAGGTCTGGCTTGCTGTTTCCCTTGGGTTTACCCCAAAAAGGCTTTGCCACCACATTTGCAGTGAGTGAGAATGGCCAAGCTTGGAGGAAATGCAAAGTTTTGCTCAAGAGTAAATGAATTTTCTTGGCAGACGTTCCTTGCTCAGCGTTGGAAAATTCCCGGCTTTTACCACGAATTTCATTGAAACATTGACAAATACCACGAAATCCTCCATGCAAATGGGAATTTCCATATTTTGTATCAAATATACTCTCTCAGTCCTGCTGTAGTGACTCACTGAGAGGCTGCTCCCGTGTGGCCCCAGCTGGGCAAAGGCATCCCCAAAGGGACACATGCCACCCTCTGAGGTCACCTGCCACCAAGGCCAGGACTTTGGGAATGCCCACAGGTAGAAGATGTGACTTGCAGAAGAGATGGGCTGAACATGGAATGATCTAGAAAGGTAAAGCCATGGAGCTGCCTCTGCTTCTTCTGTATGGATGTGTCACCTCTTTACATCACCCACTGCTGTCCCAAATCCCCCTTTTCCCTGCATTTCTCTGCAAAGGAACAGCTTTTCCAAAATGATCCTCCCAAGCCCCAATCAAAAACAACATTTTCTCCTTTTTCTTTTTTTTAAAAAAAGCCCTTTTTTCTTGCTTTTCTGTCTTTTTTTTTTTTTTTGGGTGAAAAATATTCCTGGCAGCCCCTCCTGTGTTACCGCCTGCCGCTTCCCCAGCCAACAGCAACGCATTTCATCCCAAATTCAGCTTTCTATTTTCAGGCAAGCGAGCGGTGGGATGAGGAGTTTGCCCTGAAAATGTGTTCAGAGGAGTCAGGCTGCCATATGTGCCTGGAAATGTTCCTCGCCAGCCCCCCGAGCGGGGAATCCTGGCAGGGGCTGTGCCCTTACCCAGGAGCAGGGATTTGGCCAGCCCCTGGAAAAGACAAGAGGGAAGGGTCAGTGGAAGAGGGTCAGTTGGGTGGTGAAGGGGTTGCAGCTTGGGATCAAGGCCCAAAAGGAGTGGGAGTTTATTCCAGCTCAGCTACCAGGTGTAATTCCCTCAATCTCCGTGCCTCAGTTTCCCCAGTGCTGTGCACTACTCTGCAAATTCTGTGTAGGGAAATGAGCTGGGAAAATGGCATGGGTGGTGTTAGGAAAATGGATAAGACATGTTAGGAACATGGATAAGACACCAGGAGTTTCTTGTTTTATTCTGGTGATGGAAAATGTGCCTCAATCCCAGCACTAACTCTCCACCTCCACTCCCTGGTTGGGAGATGCCCGACCAGGGCTTGGGATGCCCCTTGTACCAGGGCTGTGTGGGGTGGACATGAAGAAAATCTGCCAGAGGCACTTATCCACTTGCAGAGGAGCCRAAATGATTCCTTGATTATCTCATTACTGCTCCAGTAAACAGCTCAGCTCCTTGCAGGGTGCACGGCTCCGCTGCCGGTGACACTCGAGCTGTGCTGGGAGCTGAGCAGCTCTGGGGCTCCTGGAGCATCCCAGCACCTGGATGGACCCCACAGCCTCTGCTGGCCTGGGCTGTGGTGGGGAGGCAGAGGGAATGGAACTGATGCCCCTTTCTGGAGTGTATTTATCAGTCAGTGCTCATTAGCAACCCAGAATTGTTGCAACTCAACAATTACGGAACCCTAGAAGGGTTTGGGGTGGAAGGGACCTCAAAGCTCATCCAGTGCCACCCCTGTCGTGGCAGGGACACTTTCCACTGTCCCAGGCTGCTCCCAGCCCTGTCCAGCCTGGCCTTGGGCACTGCCAGGGATCCAGGGGCAGCCCCAGCTGCTCTGGGCACCCTGTGCCAGGGCCTGCCCACCCTCCCAGGGAACAATTCCCAATTCCCAATMTCCCATCCAKCCCTGCCCTCTGTCTCTTATGTCTTCACTCTGGGCTCTGTGACCACTTTGCAAAGTGCTTGGAAGCAACTGTGTAAATAATGATGCCAAAAGATTTTGGGGATGGGTGAATGGATTCAGAGGGTGCTGAGGGGGCCAGGATGTGCTGAATATTTGGCCTTCCTGCTTCACTCATCCCAGAGATTTTATGGCTTTCAAAGCCCCAGGGAGGATGGTCCAAACTGCCACACAYCTCCTGGATTTGGAGACTGGGACGTGACCACAGCAGGGGAAAAGGGAGCTGCATCTCACCTCCAAAGGAGATACATGAAGGGAGAGGGAGAGGAGAGAGATCAAAACGCGAGAGGCAGCAGCAGGAGGCAGGAGAAGAAAGGCGGCAGGAGAACAAGATCGGTCCCAAAATATCCCTCGTGTTTCCTGCGCCGCAGACCAAAGCTCACACTGGGAAAGGCTTTTTGCGAGGGGAAGAGGCTCTAAGCTCTGCTCAAAGCTCTGCCTCGGGGTCCCTGGGGAGCCGTCCCTGCGCTGAGCCGGGAAGCGGCTCCCGCTGCGCCCTGAGCGGTCCCTGCGGGGCTGCCTTTGATCGGAAACGCTCCAAATTCTTCCCGAGATGGAGCCTGAGAGGCAAAGCTCCACCTTGCCTCAGTTTTGTTGGGATTTTTTTCCCTTCCTTACTGGTTTGGGTTAAATAGCAAATCCATTTTCAGGTGGAGAAACTGATTTTCTGGGTGAGGACTCACCTGCTTCATGTACTCCCAAAGGATTGTGAGCACAGAAGTAGGARGGGGAGCGATAAACCCAAATTTTCTGAATGACATTCAAATATTGGCCTTGTAGATAAACCATATGAATTGATTTGGTGTGGCCACAGGTCAAGCCCCTAATTTGAGGGGATCATGGCAATTTGGGAGCATCTCTTGTGGTCACCAGCATCGACTCACCYGGATGGGGGATGGAGCTGGGATGTTGGGCAGGATTACTGCTCATTCCTGCTGCTATGCTGCTATTTGGGGACAAAAGGGTGTAGGGGAGAGCAAAACCCAGCTCTGCACACTGATTTCCCACCCTCTGCTCCACCTTTCTTTGGGCTCTTGCTGGTTTCCACTCCCCTCAGCCACATAAGCAAAGAAAACCTGCAGCCACCAACCTGCCCTGTCCTCCTGAGGATTAAAATGGCACTTGGATAATAATCAGGGCACTTTGTAGGTAACTTAAGCTGGAAGTCATTGAGCAGAAATAGCAACCCACCTGCCACCCCTGCCCTGTGCCACTGTACCCCCAAAGAGCCCTGAAAGGGGCTCTGAGCATCCCAAGGCTGAGATCAAACACCATCAGAGCTGAGGGGTGTTAATATAACAGAGCCTAGAAACTAGRCATGAGATTCAAGAAAATACTCTCAGGTGTGGAAGGGAAGAAAAATTAAAAACCAAAATAAAAGTGGAAGTTTCCTTCATGTGTTGTTTGATGAGAGCCATGATTTTATTGCGCTGCTGGACCGACAGYGGCCTTGGCGGGGTCTTTCATTTGGCCTCGACAATTAAATTCCCTTTTATTASTGCAAAAAAAAAAGAAACCATTTGGCACCTGGCAATTCCTTGGTGTCTCACAGCCCTCTCCAAAGGCAGATGGGTCAGTCCTTTCCCAGGGCAGAGGGGAGCAATCATTTTTTATGGACTGGCAGGGTCTGAAGGTCTGATGAGAACGAGCCTGGCTCTCCCGCTCCTGTCCAGGGGGAGCTCTGGGCTCCGTTAAAGCTCATCCTTCCAAAAGGCACCTGGGTTTTATCCACACACATCAAGAGGTGGAGCATTTCCCATTTTGCTTGATAATTTATTCCCAGGGTTAATCATCCTCCCTGCTAAAAATTCAGCCTAATTTTGATCTGAATGTGTCTGGCACCAACGTCCTGCAGCAACTGCTCGCTTTCTTTCCCTGCCCAGCCTCTCCTCCCTCTGAAGCTCTTGGATGTCATTACAGCTCCCTTTTTTCTGGCCCCTCGAGTGATTTTCCTCCAGCATCTGCAATTTTGCCAGGCTCTTCTCTGCCCTCCTGGATTCCCATCGTGGGACCTGTCAGAGCCTCATCACACCTTAGGATAGATCTCAAAGCACCTAAATAATATCCGCACCCCCCAGGGCCCTTCTGCAGGATTAATTTTCCACTTCAAGATAGAAAAATGCTTTCCAGCTCCCCGTGTAAAATAAACAAGAGGCGCTGCTCCTTCCTCAAGCAGCTGCTTGGGGCTGATTTCCCTGGAACATTTTTGGGATGCTGACAGCCCCATCCCTCCCTCCTCCCTCCCCTGGCTGGTCTTGGCTCCCGTGACACGGTGCGGGGGGAGATTAGCCCGGGGTCCGCGCCTCCAGCAGCGCCGCTTCCCTTTTATCTCTGGGAAGCAGGCGCTGGACGTGAGCCCTGCAGGGATTTATCGAGGTGCCCTGGATCTGCCTCTCCCTCCTGCAGCAGCTCCTCTGCACCAGCCCCGACAGGAGCGGTGGGAGGAGGGGGCAAAGGGCATTTTTGTTTCGCCAAGGGCAATCCCATGGAAATTTTGTGCTGAAATGTCTTGGAGACAGCGCCTTTGGAGTCATCTGCTCTGGCCTCTCCTGGGCTCTGCTTTGGAGTTCCTGGGTGATGCTTTGGTTTTGTACAGACTCAGAAGCTCTCTGGCCCATCCAGGTTGCACTGTGGTGATTTTGGGGGCTGCTCGTGGCTCTGAGCAAAGCAAAAGCCCCAGGAGTGGTGCAGGAGGAAAGGGAGGCTTGGAAAGGGGTGGGAATGTGGAAATGCCAATGGTCACTGTGAGGAGCTGGGCTGGGGGATGGAACACAAGGCCGCTGGGCTGGGTGCGGTGATAAGGAGATGGTTCAGACCCCCAGGTTCTCTCAAGGGTGTTGGAACGTCTCCTTTGCCTCCCTGGCTTCCAGGGATGTGTGCTGTAGGTACGGTGGGGTATGGAGCATATCCCAATCATACCCAGGAACCTCTGTACCCCATTGTGAGAAATGATACTCCCTTTCAAAGAATGTAAAAGCTTTATTAAAACCTTATCCAAGAGTGCAACAGCAGACCGAATAAAGAAAGGAGTACATCACTGGGAGTAAAGGATTCAGTCACCATGTGCTCATCTACAAAATGAGGCCCCGCCTTTTACACYTCCAGCCCCTCCCAAAGTTCTGTCCATTGACTCCTTCGCTGTCCATGGTGGAGATCAATTCCTGACACCTTGACTGGAGGTCAGCTCTTGCCATAGTAAGAAGCCAACCCTCCCAAATGCCCCAAACCCAGGCCAGCCCCTGATAACAATGCAAGGGGGAGGGAAAACATAACTATAAATCTATAAAATTTCTCTTAACATATACTAAATATTCACCCCTTACTTGTGAGAGYCAACCATCACATTACTCATCTCTAACACCCATGGATGGACCTGCAGATCATCTTCATCAGCCAATTCCTTATCCTCTTCCATGGGACCCTTTTGGTTGACAGCCTTGGCTTTCTCCTGATTTTTGGTGCTCCCAGCACCWTCAGGGACGCTGCCCATATTTGCTGTCACATTGGGATGGAACAGAGAAGGGGGGACTATGCAGAAAATCACGAGGGAGAAGCCAGAAGGGAGACAGAGGAGGCCTTCAACTTCATTGGAATAAAGGGAGAGCGTCCACCAGGGCACACCCACGGGGTTTYCTCTCTCGAGGTTTGGAGGGTGCAGCCTCCCTTTTATCCTAACTCCTGGCGTATGTTTCCCTCTTCCTTTCCCCATTGGCTGAGCTATGGGGAGGTTCAGCCTTCCCAAATGCCTACCCCACATCCCCTGTGACAATATGACACAAAATGAGTGACACTCATACTCTGGGATGTCCAGGGCAAAAAAGGCGTGTTTATTTCTGGACCTGGATATTTATAGAATTCTAAAAGTGGCCGTGGATTGGAGGATGAAATTGCTACTTCTCCAACCACACTGGTCAAACCAACAGCCCATCAATTCTCTCTTCTTCCAGTAAGGAATGCAAAACAATCATTATTTACATGAAAAGTGCGTGAGAAACTTGATTACAAATATGTAAACATCAGAAGGCTTAGAAGAACTTTAGAAGAACTTTAGAAGAACAGGGCAACAATCCCCCCTTAACACTGCCATTTTCCCCCACAGTTCAGGAGTTCAGGCTTGTGCAGACCCGTGTCTGATTCAGAAGCCAGGCTGTCAGGGCTCGGTAACAAACCTGCTGCTTGAAGTTGAAACATTCAGCCCCATTTCAAAGCCATTCAACCCTACCCTCACCCTTGGGATTGTTTAAACACCAGCACACATCTTCCCTGTCAGGACCCTCCTTCCCYTTCTGTGGGAGTTTCTGGGCTCCTGCCTGTTCTTGCAGTGGGTGCAGATGGTTCAGCAGCGGCTGTGGGAATATTTGGGAATGTGTCCAGGTAATCCCCCTTTCAAAGAGAGGAAAGCTGAGAAAGGCAGAGATTAAAAGAGTGCAAGGCTTGTGTTTCTGGATGCTTGGCTGCATCCCGAGCCCTGTTTTCCAATGAGAACAGGCTGCTCTGAGCACTCAGTAAATCAGGGCCCTGTAAATGCTCTCAGAGAAGCACTTAAAAATCACTCGGTGTTTTAAAGATCGTGTCCAGTGCTCGAGTTTGAACTGCCTGGAAACAGCTGCCRTGCCCAGCATCCCCCACAGCCACCTGCCGTGGGAGCCTGGTCCCTCCCTGGGAGATCCCCATGCTCTTCCCAAAGGAGAACCGACAATTAACACCAGTTTGCAAAGGGTGTTATAAATGATCAATCRTGAGCCAAATTATCAAAAATCTCKGAAAGATTTATTAATCTATCTGCGCGACTGAATTCCGGTCTCCGAGACCACCAGACCCAAAGAGACAGCGTCGAGCCYGGGGTCGGCGCTGGGTGAACCTGGACCCGACCCCTAGAGTGTCAGAGTCTCCCCCATTCACGAGAGCCACTTCTTGCAGCGTGGTTTTATACAGTTTATTGTGCCCGAGGCAAAGGTGTCCAAATTTCYGGATACTGGTGATCATCGCCCTGGAAGCTTCTGTTCTTACGTTAAGGCATCAATGGTTATCTTAACTTGTGTCCAGGAATTCGTTGTAATCTGAACAGACAGCTGCTCTCGGGCCGAGGTGGTCAGAGACATAGTTTTGGATTTTTACAATATTTTATACCATACATTAATAGCATGAATTATCCCTACCATATATTACAGGGGGAAACCGAGGCACGCTGTGGATTAGCCCTGAATTCCCACCAGTTGGCCTTGTTTCCCTCCAGGTTGGTCTGTGCTTGGAGATACAGCTCCAGGGTGGGGCTGGCTCCAGATGCTTCCAGGTGGTTGAGCCATGTCTCGGCTTGGCCAAGCTGGAACGTCCCAGTCTGGTGGATAATGCTGAGGAGGGACAGGTATTTTCTGCATGGATGAGYATTTTCTGGCTGGATAAGTATTTTCTGGCTGTTTTGGGAGTATTTGGGAAAAAAAAATCCATTTTGCTTCAGCTTCCCCTGAGCATCCCTCTGGTCCCAGTAGGATGGAGCGGTGCGGGCTCCCCAGACAAGCAGCCCTGCTCGTGCATATCAATCCCATTTTTATTTCATYCCCTGCCCCTTCCTTCCCCATCTCCACACTCAGCAGACGCTCCTACCTCCTTGGCAGAGAGCGAGGACGCTGCAGGTTTGCAGGGTGCGACGCAGGTACAGTATTTCACAGCTGGTTGCTTTGTAATGGGATTCTTTTATTGGAAGTTGTTTCCCGGGATCTGGCTCTGATTAGCAGATGCAAATCCTGCCCTGCATGCTRATGGATCCGCTCTGCCCCCGGAGCTGCCGGGACCCGAGGGAGCCTCACAACAATRCGGATGGAGCGGTGCAGCTCCACCYGGACACCTCGGGATGTGCTCGGCCCGACCCTTGGCTGCTCCAGCCCAGAAATCCCGGGAAAATCCCGCTTGGAGGGAGGCTCCAGCCCAGCATCTCGGGAAACTCCTGTTTGGAGAGAGGCTCCAGCCCGGCATCTCGGGAAACTCCTGCTTGGAGAGGAGAGAGACCCCCGGCTGCTCCAGCCCGGCATCCCGGGAAACTCCKGTTTGGAGAGAGGCTCCAGYMCAGCATCCCGGGAAACTCCCTCTTGGAGAGAGACCCCAGCTGCTCCAGCCCAGTGTTAAAAATAGGTTAGAAACTGTTGTAAAATAGTTGATAGATTGCTAAGCATGTACTGTTAGTTTGGTTGTTATATTGTAAAAGGGGTTAAAGAGGAGTTGCAAGAAATCAGGTACTCARGGTACCATAACACACCTCAGTGAAGTGCACCATGAGCCAGCCTGGACRGAACTGTAATGGCCAATCAAGCGCCTGAAACCTTCATGCAAATGAAGGATCCAAACAGAAACCAATCCAAAGGGACAAAAAACAGGATAAAAAAGGGCTCCTGACCCACTGAATTTGTGCCACTCCACCTGGAACATTGGGGACATCATSGGGGCCATCGCTGCTGAGCAGCCCCAGCGCTGGCGCTGCTCCATCCTCGACAGGAACGCTCCTGCTCGGCCCGGGCCCCCTTGCTTTGGGCCTTCCTTTTTATTATAATAAATGCTGAAATCACTTTAGTACCGGGAGCCTGCTGTCGTTTTTATCACCAGCATCCCGGGAAACTCCCGTTTGGAGAGGAGAGAGACCCCCGGCTGCTCCAGCCCAGCGCCCCGGGAAAGCGCTCTGGATGGAGCAGGATGAGGGGCTGGCAGGTTGAGCTAGTGCTGGGAGAGCAGATGCACATTTAAACAAACCATCCGCTCTCCAGAAGAAAACAATGACTTAGTACTTCCTAATTACCATCTTAAAGTCAAGCAATTACTCCTTATTCACACGTGATTACTAAGAATAGCTTAAAATGAATAAACATTTGAAAAAAAAAAAAAAACCTCTTACTAAATTTTCATTAGCCACCACAGTGAGTAAGATATTTACACTCGGCACAGCCCCCATAAACACAGACAAAACATTACTCAGTAAATGAGTGAATTAGTATTGTGCTAATTGCTAGAAATTGTTATCAGGTTACTACAATTACTACGAATTCCCGGCAGGATCAACCCTTTTTTGTTTGTTTTTTTTTGAGGAAAAAAAGAGAAATCTTTGTGGTGTGGTTGATGCAGTTGTAAATAACTGGGGGGGCAAAGGGCTGTTCCTCAGTGGAGAGGAGAGGAGAGGAGAGGAGAGGAGAGGAGAGGAGAGGAGAGGAGAGGAGAGGAGAGGGAAATGGTTAAAGCCCACATGGCAGCTCGTACTTTATTTCTGAGACCGTGGGTCTGGGGTATGTCTGGGACAGGGCTGTGGGTGTTTTCGGTGGGAACTGGCAGGGGTGGAAGTGATGTAAGTGGAAAAACACACGAAAGCACAAGAACATGATTTCAGCCTTGTGCATCTGGCTCTTCATCATCCACAGCCGCCCAAACACCCACGGGGACACCCGTGGGTGTCACTGCAGGAATGCCAGCCCACGAGCCCGCCCACTCCGAACTCCCAGCCTCACCATCTCCTCACTGCCTTCCTTGCCTGGGGCTCCAGGACCCGAACTGAATTGTCCTCTGTTCTCTGCCCATCAGCATCATTTTCTGCGGGGTGGGTTCTACAAAAAAAAGASGCAGCAGAGAATAAATAATAAAAATAATGGGATACAGGAAAAAATAATAAAAAAATAAAAATAATAAAATAAATAATATTATTAAATATTTTTACAATAAATAATAAAAGATATTGGGATACAGGGGAAAATGACAAAAGYCACGTGGTGGAGATTTTTTTTTGTCAGACAGAGGTACCAAAGGATTTAGGCTGAATTCTGGACTTTGGCAGTGCTGGAGCTTGTAGACTTTTCCAAGGGTTCACTGCACCTCCAGGGTTTGGGGAGGTGGAGCCAGCCTGGGCACGGTGTGGTGCAGACAACCTGGTCTGTGCACCTAAAACCTGTCTGCTCTCCCTGCTAGATCAGTTGGGCTAATAAAAGATTTTATCTGCCCCTATAAAGCGTCTCCTCTGCAGCCTCAGCCCCGGCACAGCTGCGGCTCTCCCAGAGCAGGCAGCCGGGTACTGCACTTTGGGCAACACTTCTGCGAAATTGGGTGCTATAAATCCTCCTCGTTTCCCCTCGTGTGAAGCAGGGGATAATGAGCAGGACGTGTGAAGTCCTGATCAGCTGCTGCTGGTGCAGCACACCAGTGTTGTCAGATGAAAAGCAATGAGGGGAAAAAAAGTGGTTATTAGAGCAGAAGCGCATTAGAAATAAAATCTGACTTTCCATTCCGCCCCTGAGCAGACATCGCTGCGAGCCATGGTATTTCCATCAGGGCTCGGCTGTTATTCTGTGGCTGGGGTTTGAATATCCCGCCCAGGAGCTRCTCAGATCCCGGGGTGTTCATCTGGATTTGGGCATCACTCACCCAGTGACACTAACTGAGCTCTTGGGGGTGTCTCACCCCATGCAGGTCTGAGTGGGGTCTGAGGGGCCATATCAGGAGCTCATGGCTTTGGATGGCTCTCCCCATCACTCAGGAAAAGACTTTTGCATAGGATTGGAGCCACCCTGCMGGTCTTAATTGATTTATATTAATAACTATAAGAGATAAAACAATATTACAAAGGCTGGGGGGAGAAAAMAGATCCTTGTTTTGAGCATCTCGGGCTCACATGCACAGGCAGAGTGAGGCAGAGCATTTGCAGCGTTTGCAGATGTGTTGGGGCAYGGTGCTGCAGCTCCACAAGGACCCTCCTGCCCCCTCAAAGCATGGACACAGGGCTGGAAACGCCTGTGGAAATTGAGTCTAAGCAGGCAAAGTTTTCAGTCTGCTCTTGAAAATAATGAGGGGGATTTAAAAGCAAAAGGGAAGACAGAAAAAGGCAGTGATTTGGGTTCTGCCCTCTGTGAACTCGGTGGCTCTGTGGTGCCAGGTTCACATGCTGGTGCTTGGGACTGCACAATGGAGAAAATGAGAGTCCTTATGGCAATGGATCCAAGCTCTGGCTCCCTGTGCTCCCCATCCCTGCCCTCAGCCTTCACCTTGCTGGACAAACAGCAGCCACAGTCCTGCTCCCCAGCCCTGGAAACCTGCAGGACCTGCTGGCAACTGGAAATTCCTGGTGTGGTCTCRACCCTCAGTGAGCTGGAGGGATGCTGAGCTCGGACACAACCAGGAGATGAGAAGGGAAAATAAAGGAGGTGCAGGTGAGGAAAGGGATTTGAGGAGCTTCCTGGGGTGTCAAGGCTTAAACTCCTGCTGTCCATGGCTAAATCCTCYGACCTGGGGGCTCTGCTGACCCTGCCCTGTTGGGAGAGCAGCTGGTGGCTCTGCAGGGAAAAGCCTGGCTGGGCCGTGGATGCTGTACCCACAGCCACCCCTTTTGAAAAACAAGGTTCACTCTCCTGGTAGAATGTAAAAGTTTAATAAAGGACATTAGGAGACAAAGACAATAAAGCAAAGATGTTGCAGCCACTCAGCCAAGAGCACACCTGCTAGTTTGGAAACACCTTTTATACACCATCTCTATTGTATCAGCTTGATGCATAGTCATAAACAATTATGTATATTGAACTTTTCCCCAAACTAGTTACATGTTCTAAGAATTGTTTAGCATGTCTCCTCCTCAGGTCTCTCAGGTCTGCCTTTTTAAATCATGCCCATTCCTTGGCTGTGGTTTTAGTCCATTCTTGTTATCACCTTCAGTTTGGGCTTTGGTCCAGACAGTAGGTGCTGATGGTTGGCAGWTCTTACAGGTGTCCTCATCCTGTGTTCGTTGGGTGTTATCCCATCCAAGCAGGCATTTTAACACAAGCAGCTATTTCACTGCTATGTCTAAAGCTTAGTTAACAACAGAAATAAAAACTCTATCTTCATAGCAAAGTTACTTTAACATTATACACGTAGCATCCATTTTATTATTTGCAAAAAGCCAATATTAGAATTGTTCCAGGTTGCAAGGCAAGATGTTTTCTATTACCATCTGTATGGCAGTTGTCTTTTGTCAAGTGGGCAGTTTTCCTTATCTCTTCCACACCCACTCCTCCCTTGGGAGGGGACATCTGCTGATAACAGCTACTGAATGTCCCTGCATGGCTGATAAGAACTACAGCATCCCACTGGGAGATGTGAGCCCAGAGGGAGGAGCCAAGCATTCCTACCCGGATATAATCTGGAGATTCTGGAACACCAGCCAGGCATTCCTACCTGGGTATAATCTGAGATTCTGGAACACCAGCCAAGCATTCCTACCCGGATATAATCTGGAGATTCTGGAGCACCAGCCAAGCATTCCTACCAGGTATAATCTGGAGATTGTGGAACACCAGCCAAGCATTCCTACCTGGGTATAATCTGGAGATTCTGGAACACCAGCCAAGCATTCCTACCTGGGTATAATCTGGAGATTCTGGAACACCAGCCAAGCATTCTTACCTGGATATAATCTGGAGATTCTGGAACACCAGCACGGCTTCTGCACTGGATTCCCCAGAGGACCAGCAGCTGCCTCTTCCCCTGGATCTCCAGAGGAAGACTGCACCTTTCTCCAGGATCCCTGCTCCAGCAGAGCCACCCCTGRCACTGCAGGAGGGCTGAGCCACAATTCCAATGGGACTGCTGCCAGCACCCTGACCCACAGGGTGTCAGGCTGGGTTCTGACTCTGTCAGTGTTGGTTTAGTTTACTGCAATGTTTATTTTATCCTTTTGTTTTCTTCCCTATTAAAGWACTGTTATTTCCTGCTCCCATATGATTTTTGGCTGAGAGCCCCTTAATTTAAAATTTATAGCACGGGGTAAAATTGAAAATTCAGAGGGGTGGGAGGGTTCACATTCTCCATTTCAGAGGAGGCTCCTGCCTTCCTCAGCAGACACCTGTTTTTCCCAACAGAGACAATGATATATATCTGTAACACCTTCACCCATCTGCGTTGCCCCCTTGCTCTGCAGGGGCTGTGGCAGGGCTGGGGCAGAGCAGGCAGGATGGGGTGAAGGAGCAGGGTCTGTCCCACTTCCACATGAGTCAGCACACCCCTGCTCGGGGCTGCCTGCTCCCCAGAAGGAATTTGCATTTCAGAGAGCTCCTGCTCCGCTCCCCCCGGCAGCGTTTAGTTTTTGTTTCCAGCCGGGCTCCTCCAGCGCTGCCGGAGAGACAAGAGGCACGAGCTGCTGGGTTTGATCATCTCCTCCTTTGTCTCCTACAACCCTCYCTCGACAAGAGGACCCTCTGGCAAAACCCAAAAATCCTCTTCCAAAAAAATAAAGGTCAAGGCTAAGGGGGCTGAGGCCGGAATGAGCTCACAGGAACCTCAAATCCCTGGGGATTCATCCCCTGGGGTGGCACCTGCAGCAGCTTGGGTCAGGAATTGTCACCCCAAAGAGCTGGAGGAGCGCAGGCCTGAGGGCACCGGCACAGGGAGGAGCTGGAGCTGCTGGAGAGAGTCCAGAGAGGCCACAGAGCTGCTCCATGGCTGGAGCCAGGCTGGGAGAGCTGGGGGTGCTCACCTGGAGAGGAGAAGGCTCCAAGGAGAGCTCAGAGCCCCTGCCAGGGCCTAAAGGGGCTCCAGGAGAGCTGAAGAGGGACTGGGGACAAGGGACGGAGGGACAGACACAGGGAATGGCTCCCAGTGCCAGAGGGCAGGGCTGGATGGGAGATTGGGAATTGGGAATTGTTCCCTGGGAGGGTGGGCAGGCCCTGGCACAGGGTGCCCAGAGCAGCTGTGGCTGCCCCTGCATCCCTGGCAGTGCCCAAGGCCAGGTTGGATGGGGCTGGGAGCAGCCTGGGACAGTGGAAGGTGTCCCTGCCATGGCAGGGGATGGAATGGGATGGGCTTTGAGGTCCCTTCCAATCCAAACCTTTCTGGCATTCTGTGACTTACAAATACAAATGCAGATTTGCAAATGTAAATGTGGAGTTGCTAACAGGCATTTTACCCCAAACTCTTGGGCAGCAAAACTGCCCAGATGGCCCCAGGCAGATGCAATGGGTCACACATTCCCTCCTCTTCCATCTCCACTCCCTAATTCCATCCTCTGGAAGCAGAACCCCAGGAAATGTGGGGAATCTGCTCAGCCATCCAACACCTGGGTGGGGAACAAGCCAGCAAGCTCAAAAGAAAAGTCCAGATTAGCTTGTACTTCCTTATTCATTTCCTTATTGGTTCYGAATTTTCTCCTTTTTTTTGAAGGAGAGGAAGGAACGTGTGGAGTTATTTCAGTGTTTTGAAGCAATTCTATTTACTGGGAGCTGAGAGGATTGATTTAGGCAACGTGGGGAATGCAGAGAGGATGAAGAGGATCCTGCAGCAGAGCAGCAGTGTTTGATTTCAAGGCTGCTTTGCTGTGAATTCTAATGCCAGGGAGCAACTTCAATCCCTGGCCAGGTAAAAATGAAGGGCTTGGAATTGTTTTGCTGAAATTGGGATTAGGAGTGAGGGAAAGAAGAGCACCTCGCTGTCTGAAAGAGTTTTTACAACACTGTCTTGGTGAAAAATAATCAAGTTTTAGTTGCTTTTAGGTTTCCTTCAAGGTTTTGGGAGGATTTTTCCTGTTATACCTTTATTTTTATGTCATTTCTTTTAGAAGCAATGGAGTAGAGGAAGAAAACATCAGAGACCCAGGTTTTTGTTTACAAGGAGTTATGAATCAAAGGAAAACCCAAACATTCAATTCATAAATTGTTCATTTAATATGGTGGAAAGTTGCAAACAAGCCAAAAATGCCRTTTTTGGGGTTAGTTGGCTTCTCAGAACATATAGAGGGAATTTTATAGGAACAACACACACTTGAGAAGTTTCTTTTGGGGTCTCTTGATCTCAAATTTCCCTTTCTGAGTTCTCATGTTTGTTCTCCCAATACATAAACAGAATTCCCCAAATCAACATCTCTCCAAGGGGAAACCTCACCCCAATCCAGCACATTGTCCTGATTTGGAAATCCCTCCCAGACTGAATTCTTGTCCTCCTGAAAGCCTGACCTGGTGTTTTGGGACCTGGGGGTCCCAAAGGAAAAGGCCAAACCTGCTGTCAGGGCAAGGCAAAGAGACACCAGGAGCCAGTGCTGGGGTTACAGTGCTATTATTTCCTGCAGAGGCTGATTTAGATTCCCAAGACCTCAAAACTCCCCAGATTTCCCAAGTCCTCCATCAATCATTGCACAGCTGCAATRTTCCAAATGAAAACCTCAGACTTCGCTCTTCATGCCTTTATTCACCTATTTCTCATTCTCCTGTGGGAAAAGCATTGCTTTCCTAGGAGAGGGGATTGAAGGGACATGGCAGGGATGCCACTCATGCCATGGTGTCCCCTCTGTGATCCAGCTCCATGASGACACCAGGACAGGATTGTCCAAGCAGGAATCACAGGAGGGTTTGGGAGAACACTCACCCAGCTGGGAATGCTGGAGCAAATGGACAATTTTCAAACCTTCTGGAGGCTGGAATTTTTTGGCTCAAAAGTCCAAAACTTTGGAGTTTCAGTGCTTGGTGATTCATGAGCAGCTCCATGGAACTGGAGTCAGCTGGGCAACATTTGCTGGTTGGGAATGGAAGCAGTGGGCTTGGAGCAGTAAATAAGGAAAAACAAATTGATGGCAGCTCTGGGCATTTTCTGCTGGCTGAGGTAAAAGGGCAAGAAGGGAATAAACCACAAGTGCTGCATTGGGGATGTTACACAGCCCCTGGCATGGCCACRGCCCTGCCAGGCAGACCTGGGAGTTTTGGGGTGCAGAGCATGGGGAGGCAGAAGGTTCCAGCTCAGAGCTGCAGAGCATCCCACTGTCAAAAAGGGATGTGTGGGCCACGTCTGGGCAGGGCCTCTGGGTTTGAGGATCTTCCAGAAGATGACAGTAGGATCACAAAATCCAGGAATGGTTAGGGTGGAAGGAATCTTAAAGCTCATGCAGTTCCATCCCCTGCCATGGCAGGGACACCTTCCCCTGTCCCAGGCTGCTCCCAGCCCCATCCAGCCTGGCCTGGGGCACTGCCAGGGATCCAGGGGCAGCCCCAGCTGCTCTGGGCACCCTGTGCCAGGGCCTGTCCACCGTCACAGGGAACAATTCCCAATCTCCCATCCAGCCCTGCCCTCTGGCASTGGGAGCCATTCCCTGTGTCCTGTCCCTCCATCCCTTGTCCCCAGTCCCTCTCCAGCTCTCCTGGAGCCCCTTTAGGCCCTGCCAGGGGCTCTGAGCTCTCCCTGGAGCTTTCTCCTGTCCAGGTGAGCACCCCCAGCTCTCCCAGCCTGGCTCCAGAGCAGAGGGGCTCCAGCCCTTGGAGCATCTCCATGGCCTCCTTTGGACCCTCTCCAGCAGCTCCAGCTCCTCCCTGATGTTGGTGGCTCTGGATTTGGATTCAGTTCTGCAGGTGCGGTCTCACCTGAGGGGGCACAGGGTCAGGGTTCCCCCTCCCCACACTCAGGGATGATTCGAGCATGGGTTTTTCTCTCTGGCTGCACTCTCAGCCCTCACAGCATCCTCAGCTCAGCCCTGTCACCCCTGGGCTGCCACGATGACACAAATCCTCAAACACATCCCAGGGGGGTTGGCTCTAAGCTCAGCCTTGCTGGAGCAGCTGCTGCAGCTCAAGGACCTGTTGGAGTGGCTGAGCTGAGCCTCTGCTCTGCTGCCAAAGCAGCTCCCAGCCCCCAGGGCAGCCCTGGAGTGTCCCCAGCCTCCCTCACACAATGAACTTCAGGAGCTCAGCACCAGCCATGCCAGGCCCAACACTTGGGGTGATGGGAAAAGCATCACAGCATGAGAAAGAGCCAGGGAATAATTAGATTTACAAAAATCTGAAAGCTTTAACTGAGTGCTACTTATAACAACATATTATGGCAGGAGCAGGGGCAGGGAAGGGCTCGGGGTATTTATAAAGCCAGTGAACCCTGGGATCCAGGTGCCACGTTTTGACTCCGTACCACCTTCTCCGTTGGATTTTGTTGCTGCCTGAGGATTATTTTGGAAAGAGTTATTATTATCCCTGATTTATTGCTCTGCACTAGGGGGAACTCTCACTTTTCGCCGAGACAATTACAGAACCCTCGCTGAGAGCCACTTGAAGGAATGGCAGCCTGTGCTCCAGCCCTGATTGCAGACAGACAGGGGGATGCTGCTCTTCCAAGGCTTTGCCTGATTAGGCATCGAGCTCCTCTCCCCGTTACCTGCAGATGGGATTTTTGTCTGTATTAAATAAACAGTTTAAAACCTCTTAATTATTACAACAGCAGCTTGCAGTTTGCTGGGGTGGAGGTTTCTTTTTTAGCCTTTCTGGGAAGTTTTCCCTTCCGTTTCCTGGTGCTGCTGTTCTGGGAAGCAGCCGTGCAGGCAYGCCAGGGGATGCATTTTGCTGCTCCTCTCTTTTGCTCTCTTCCAGTTCATTCTGTATTTTTCACATCCCTYACCACCACTTCCCACCCCACCTTCCCAGGCTGATACAGGCCTATCAAGCTTCTAATCAGCATCAAGTCAATTAAGGACAGGATTAGACTGAGGGTAGGTTAATAGGACTGTGACAACAGGGCATTTATTCATGGGGCTTTCCCTTCCACCCTTCAGTGTCCAAGCCTATTTTCCCCAGCCCATCAAATCCAGTTCATGCTTCACCAAGCACACTGCGAGCTCTGTAAGGGAAAACTGGCTGGAAAATTGAAAAAAAACCCACCCYGAAAAGGGGCATCTGGACCAACAGCCCCTTGTGATGACACTGCTCCCTCTGCCATGTGCCAGCTGGTGACACGCTGGGCAATCAAGGGTTCTGCTCCCTCAAAACCCATTTCAGCTCTTCCTTTGCCCTTCTTTTTGCATCCCCTTCTGCCCTTCCTCTGCAAAAGATTTGGAGAAGAAGAGGGAAATCATCATTTTGAGGTCCAGCACACGTGGACATGCAGCAGCCTCTCTGCCCCTTTCGGAGCATCCTGAATGAACCAGCTGGGAATTTCACCCCTCTGCCCCAACCAAGCAGGGTTTTATTTCTGGGTGATTTTGCCACACAATTCCTTGGAGATGACCATCCAAGTGCCCTCTAAGCCATCATGATTGCTCCATGGAGATGTCTTCTCCCTCAGCAGCTTCTCCAGCCTCTTCAGCCATCCCTGAGGGGCAAGCAGGACACAGTGGTGGCTGCTGAGAGCACACGTGGGTTCCTCCCTGGGTGAGGACAGAAATGTCATCAAAAACAAGGGAGAATTTGTGGGTGAGTATCGTAAAGTCAGGGTGCCCCAACGAGGGGAGAGAATGATGCATCTGACTCCATGTTCTCAGAAGGCTAATTTATTACTTTATGATACTATATTATATTAAAGAATACTATACTAAAGAATACAGAAAGGATACTTACTCAATGTTAAAAATATAGTAACAAAAACTTGTGACTCTTTCCAGAGTCCTGACACAGCTTGGCCCTGATTGGCCAAAGAGCCAAAACAGCTCCCAGCAGAATCCAATGGAACAATCACCTGTGGGTAAACAATCTCCAAACACATTCCACATGAGCACAACACAGGAGAAGCAAATGAGATAAGAATTGTTTTCCTTTTCTCTGAGCCTCTCTCGCTGCCTTTCAGCTTCCCAAGAGAAAAACCCTGGGCGAAGGAATTTTTTCAGAGAATGTGAATGCCACAGGTGAGAGCAGCTGAGCGTTTGTGAAGTTCTTGTTGGAGTCCTTGGTGTGGACAATGAGCCCACATGGACGTGGGTATAACCCCTGATTTACGGGACAGTTTGAGGAGAGCTCTGAGTGGAGGGAAGGGGAATTTCTCCACAAATTCCAGCCTATTTTTGCTGTTGCCACTGTCATTTTCCCAGCTTGTTGTGCTGAGGACTGGTCTGGGTTCAGTGGTACCTCCTCCAGATAGGAACACCTGTAAATCCCATGCGAAATGGCTTTTTTTGGCTTCCCAGGTCAGTGTCCCAGCACCCAGGGCCAGCATGGTGGGCATGGTACAAGAAATGGGAATAAAAGAATGGTGCCCAAATCCCAAAGACTGTAAAGGAGCAACACAGCCAATGTGGAGCCTGGGAAATGTCCCAAACTTATCAGGAAATACCTGTTTTTGGGGGAGAAGGATGTTTGGACTATGACACACTTAACAATTCTGAACAATTTCAGATCACTGGCTCCTGCCTCAAGCATTTATTGGCTTAATCATCCAAATATATATTTTTTTGGGATCCTTGGACCTGCATGTCTGTGTGTGCTGGTTCCTCATTCCCCTGGGRTTTGTCAGAGGGACCAGATCTGGTCTTGGTGATTGCAAACAATGGTGGGAAAATTGATTAATGTACATACAAAACTATTCTGAATAAATTACTCCTATAAATAGTCCTAAATAAACACTCCCCATGTCATGATTGCATCTGCAAGTTATACATAAATAATAATATAGTAACAACAACAACACTAATAATAATTAATAATAAAAATAATAGCTTATTCTGTGAATAAAAAATTGTGCATTTAATGCTGGAATGAATAATTTCCCCTGAGTTTGCCCAATCTTTCATTTTCAGTTCATGTATAATTTGGATTTCCAAAAAATCTTTTGAAAATGAGTTCCACAGTTTAATAACTATTTTCTTTAAACCTACCCCTTGCTAATTTTATCCGGTGTCAATTCCATTTTAAACGGAATTTTGCAGAAATGAAGATAATAATTTTGCCCTCTCTACCCCATCCCTGGTTTGTAAACTTCCATCAACTCTCCTTTGGCTGCTTTTTTTCTGAGGAAAGAAATCCAAGTTATTTAATCTCCTTTGGAATGAAACCTTTTGTGCCTTTGCTGGTTGTGCCCAGGAGGAATTGATTTCATTAAGCAGTAAAAGTTCGTTTGTCTGGTTTAGCTTAATTCACTTTCTGAGATGCAGGAAGGCACTCACCCAGGTGAGGCGAGAGCCACAGGAATTCCTGCTTGGTTACCTTGAATTCCCTCTTTTCCTACCAAAAATCTGGAATATAAAGTTGATATCCTGGACGTGAAGGATTATGGGTTTAGGTTTTGCAAAACTTCCCCAGATTTGATGATCCCACAAATATTTTCAGTGGGCTTTGCTGCAGGTTCTGTGTTGAGCAGGATGGGAAGCAACACCCAAAACAAACCCAAGGTCTCCACGTGCTCCTGGATGTGGGGATTTTATCTGAGTCCAGGAAAGCTTGAAAGGAGGGAAGGTGGAGGTGTGGAGGCCAGGGAACCACTCTGCAAACACCCACCTTGTTCTGGTGCTGCAGTTGGAGAGTTCCTTCTCCTTTCTGTGCTCGTGTTCATGGTTGGGAGAAAGTTCCCCATGGGAAGAAAATGCTGGAAAGAAACCAGAGCCTCTTTCCTGAGAGCTTTGGAGGACTTGGATTTTGGAAAAAAATCATCTTGTTATTTTCTCATTTCTTCCAGCCTTTGCGTAGGTGTGCTCAAAACAACCTCAAAATGCTGCTGACCTTCGCTGAGTGTTAGGGATGGATTCCTACCCTCTCCATGCTGGGAAAAGAGCAACAAAAAGCACCAAAACCCACCTCAAACCTTCCCAGAGTCCCAATTCATTTATCCCCATCACCTTCCCAGGGGCTGCCGAATCCTCTTGCAGCCCAGAGCCCGTGTCACCTCTCGGGGGAGAGCCTCGCCCTCTCCCAGACCTTTTGTGGGAAGAGGCACCGTGATCCAATTTCCTCCTAATT
Source organism: Cardinalis cardinalis (assembly GCA_014549065.1). NCBI lineage: Eukaryota > Metazoa > Chordata > Aves > Passeriformes > Cardinalidae > Cardinalis > Cardinalis cardinalis. The sequence goes on along the minus strand of JACDOX010000090.1, from coordinate 283,968 downwards.
GCACTAACAAGGATGAATTAGGACTTTCATCAACAGGGGCGAGCGATCGGTTCGGAGTCAGCCATGGGCGACGGAGCCAGAGATTAAACAAAACTATCATGTTAATGTCTAATAATACAACAGCAAGTGGAAATTAAGCACAAGACAAATCTGCTGCGCCGGCGACATTGGAGAGTTTGTTCTTTAAACACAACGTTATTTTAAAGGCAATGCTATTATTAGGGCCATCTAACTTAATTTCGGAGGCATAATAGAAAAGTAAATGTGCCGCAGTTGCACTTTATGTGCAATTTGGAAAACAAACCCAAAGTGAGGGAGAGCACGGCGTGGGACTGAAATAGCCACTCCAGCTAAATTCCTCTTTGATATACGTTAATTATCTCCAGCAGGGAACGGACAATTTCATTTGGAGCAGCCGGCTGGATGCTCCACGCAACGGGAGCCAATCCCTTGACGTGCCATAAAAACAGTGGAAGCATCAAAAGGGCCCCCCATCCCTCTGGAAAACCCAGAGGGGTTTAACCCCTGTCTTGCCATCACCTTGGTGTGAGGTGAGTGGATCTRTCCCACATTCCTCATCTGGATGACCATTTTCCTAGAGCAGCCAGTTTATTCTTATTCTTTTTATCCGGGACTGGAACTTCTTCCTGCTTTGACCAGTGACAGAATATTTCTCTTTAAGTCCATGGGATTTGTCCCCCCCAAAAATGCTYGAGCAAAGCTTTCCTTGAGCTTTCCTGCAGTGCTGAGAACTCCCCCTGTGCCTGTGCCATGTGATCTTGGGATTGATCCGAGGGTAAAGTGATGCAATCCAATTCCCCTGCACGCATTCTGTTTTTTCCAGCGGTGATATCATTTTTCCCTTTTATTAAGTTGCATAAAAATGGCATCTTAGTGCTTGAACATCTCATCCTGCACTTAAGGGAATGTTTTAGAAGAGCAGCAGCATTGAAAGCTTTCCTTCTTTATTAATCTGGGACATTGCCCTGTGTTTTATGGCAAACAGGGAAGTGGAGCAGGTTGGAATGGTCATGTAGTGCTGCTCAGATCTCCTCTTTAGGGGTATCTCCTTTTTGCTGGGTGTCACTTCCCCCAAACTCCAGGGATGGGGTCACRGTGGTGAAAATCTGGCATTGGGGGATTTTGGCTGCTGATGTTTAAGCAGGGGATGATTTGTGCCTCCTGAGCACCAGATGAGCAGAGCATTGCACAAAAATCACATTGGGAGCCATCTCCTGCCTGGCCCCTTCCTGAGCCTGCTCTGAGGGTCTCAGGCTGAGCCTAAAATAGCTAAAAGGAGGAAGGTTTTAGAGTGCTTCCCAAGGCATCCTTTCTGTCTCATTGAAGCTGAAATTCCTTGCCCGCATATTCAGCGCAATATGAAATTCCTGCTCAGAGCCCCCCAGAGAGGCTCCTATCGACTGTCCTTTAAATAGAATTAAAATTGACTCGAGACAGATCTGCAAACCTATTGAATTACTCAGTCCACCACTGAGGCCAGGCTGGCCCTGCAGGAAGAGATAAAACAGCCTGGAGCAGAAATGAGTGGACATGATGGACACAAGGACATTTCATTGGGGACCTCCTGAGATGGACTTGCAAAAACGCCTGACCTGGGCAGGAAGTAGAAAGCAGAGCCCTGGGGTGTGGCTGCAGGAGTTTTGGGGGGCAGGAAGAGGGGGTGAGAAGCCCCATGGCAAGGGGGTGACTTGAGGAAAAATGCAGAGCCTGTTCATCCCCAGGTTCTCCTTCTCCAGCACCAAAGAACAGAATCAGAATGATTTGGGTTGGAAAGGATATGACTTTCTCCTCAYGCAGGTGTTGAGGGGCTGAACAGATTCCCCACATTTGCTGGGGTTTTGTTTCCAGTGGATGGAATTGGTGAGTGGAGATAGAAGAGGATGGAATGTGTGACCCATTGCAGCCTGGTGCTGTTGGGGAGGCTTTGCTGCCCAGGAGTTTGGGGTAAAATGCTAATTTGCAAATCTGCATTTACATTTGCAAATCACAGAATCCCAGAATGGTTTGGGTTGGAAAGGACCTTAGAGATCATTCAATTCCAGTCTCCTGCCATGGACAGGGACACCTCCCACTGTCCCAGGCTGCTCCCAGCCCTGTCCAGCCTGGCCTGGAAYATTTCCAGGGATGCAGGGGCAGCCCCAGCTGCTCTGGGCACCCTGTGCCAGGGCCTGCCCACCCTCMCAGGGAACAATTCCCAATTCCCAATCTCCCATCCAKCCCTGYCCTCTGGCAGTGKGAGCCATTCCCTGTGTSCTRTCCCTCCATCCCTTGTCCCCAGTCCCTCTSCAGCTCTCCTGGAGCCCCTTYAGGCCCTGCCAGGGGCTCTGAGCTCTCCCTGGAGCCTTCTCCTGTCCAGGTGAGCACCCCCAGCTCTCCCAGCCTGGCTTCATAGGAAACCATCACACCTTGAGCTCCACACTAAAGTAATCACAGAATTACAGAACTGTGGAATATCCTGAGCTGGAAGAGACCCACAAGGACCATCCAGTCCATCTCCTGACCCTGCCCAGGACACCCCAACAATCTCACCCYGTGCCTGGGAGTGACGTCCTGGAGCTCTGGCAGCCTCAGGGCCGTGACCATTCCCTGAGGAGCCTGGGCAGTGCCAGYAYCCTCTGGGGGAGAACCTTTCCCTGAAATCCAAAATATCCTCTCCAAACACAACTCCAGGCCATTCCCTCAGGTCCTGTCCCTGAATGCCAGAGGGAACAGATCAGTGTCTGCCCCTTYTCTTCCCCAGTGTGGCACAAAGAGAAAAAGGCATGAGCTGTTCACAAACCTTGCCTTTCCCTCAGCCGTGCTGCAGGAGCTGGGAAGGGCCCAGGATTGCTCAGGAAAGCTTTGAGCTCTGCCTGGTGTGGATGCACATCGTGACTCTGCATCCAGGGCCAGTCTGGGCCACCTAATGGGCTCCACTGGGAGCCTGGCCCATGGTCCACAAATCAGCAAACCTGGAAACTCATCAGTGCTCCAGGCACCAGCGGCATTTTAAAGACCTATATCATGAGTGGAATTAACAGGATACATCCCTCTGGAACCTGTTAGCTGTTCAGACCCCCACTGACAAAAAACCCAAAATACTGTGCATTTATTTTGTTTGGAAAAACATTCTCTTTAGGGCATTGGTGCTGTTCAAGGCTGTGGGATTCCAGGGGACAACAGGAAACATTTCACTGACTTCCCTTGTCTCAGGGTCTCTCGCTGGTCAGAGTGACCCTGAGAATGTTAAAAGTCTCTTTTCCTAGCCCGGTGCTCAAAGAAGGAGTCAGGGCTCTTCATTTCTCGGTCACAAGGCTGTTGATTGTTTCTTATCTATAAAATTCTTTCTCCTGCCCTGCTGAGGTCCATCCAGCAGGACAGTTCCAGGCACTCTGCCTCCCCCAGGGCAGTGTTATGTCTTTATACTAAAAACTACCTGTACAATATTTACAATTACTTCCCAATACCCATCACCTATGTTAGACAGTGAGCTTCTACTCTAAACCAATCTAAAGGTGCCACCAGCACAGCAGAAGATGGAGGCCAAGAGAAGAAGGAGRAAGGCTGGACAYGCCCAGATCCCTCCATCTTGCCTCCTGAACCTCCATACCAAAAACCCCAAAATCTACTTTTCCACCCTGTGATAACTTCACTATTATTCTACCTAAACTGTTGTGGCTTGCTGATCTTCATCTAAGGTTGGTAATTTGCTCCATGGGTCATAATCAAACCCAGGGGTGTTCTGGGCTCTGTGCCAGGGTCTCTGAGGCCCCTGGCAGGGTCTTGGCTGCTCAGGACAGCCAGAGGGATGTCCTGGGCTCTGACACCCTTGCTGGTGGAGGACAAGGTGCGTGGGTCACTTGGTGTTGGATTATGGATTTTTTTGACCTAGAGATGGGGTAACTGAGAGGCATTTTAAAAACTTTTATTTTCAGTCTCATGAGAAGAGTGAGACAATACAGATGTTACAATTCACACCATCACAATCAGAAGCCAATTATTTYTTAATTACAACACACTATAAGTGTTTCTTGGCCTACCAGCTTTAGCCACAACATGCTGTAAATGCCTTAAAACCAATCATACCTTAAAGCCACAATTTGGTAGGGTGAAAATGAATAATTCCAAGCATGGATAACCTCTTCTTCCCAGGCTATCCCTGCCCTGGGAATCAGCATCAGGTCTGTAGGAAGGTGCCATGGATTCGGGGCTGGATGCTGTGGCAGGGAAGCACAAGGGAAGCACTGGGGTATATGAGAGACCATTTTGGTCACCCAGCTGGGATATTTCCTATTCTGCTCTCTTTGGTGCACAGGTTTGTCATTCTTGTGTCAAGAATGACACAGGAATAGATGGGAGGCAGTATTGTAAAAAGAGTAAAAGAAGGTTTTATTCAAGAGAACCGTGTGGTTTTTATAGAGTGATACAATAGATTTTATTTGATTGGTTAATTAATAAAAACACTTTCTTCATACACTGTCTTTGAGAAGAATAGAAAGACAAAATAGAAAAACATTTCTTGTAGATTGTTTATACTTAACAAGTTATCACATCTTTACAACTTTCTAAAAATTCTCCCAAGCTCCTGTGAGAAACGCTGCCRTTTCTCTCTCTCTGTCCCATGGCATCCACGCAGGTTTGCTCAGGATCTGATCTCCTTGCTGCCCAAAGGTGAGGAAAGGCTGGCAGGGCTCAGGAGCACCCCTGATTTATCCCTGCGTGCCAGCCCAGCTCCCCCCAGCCCAGCCACGGCTATTATTAGCTGACAGATTTTAAAGAAAAGCTCTATAAATCTCCCCTTGTGCCATAAGTACATTCCTGCCTTGGGAGACCACAGAGAAGCTCATTATCCCACATCCTGAGAGAGAGGCATGTGTCATCCTCAGTGACACTCTGAGCATCCTCAGGTTACCTCTCCAGCCAGGCCTGGGGAGCTTCTGCTGCAGTTAAACAGAGCCGGATGCTCACTCAGGGCAGAGCAAGGGAAAATGTGCTTTTTTAGCAAGGCAGGAACCCAGAAAATAAAATTCCTGGCTGTCATTCCTTCTGCCTGGCCACAGCAGGGAAATACAAACAATAATTAGAGGGGAAAATGTGTGGGGGGTTGGATTTGAGGGCTGCTGTGAGCTGGTGTCAGGTGGGACTCTGGTCTGAAGGACAGTTTATTCCCAGGGCTTTCCTGCAATGAAAAAAATAAGGAAAAAAAAGGAATAAAAGGGAGAGATTTTTGTCTGAGTATGGGTCTGGTGCAGGGTCTGATGGTGCTCCATGGACCTGGGAACTTCATTCACCTCTGGTGCAAGTGCCTCTGGCTTTTCTCCTGGATGGGATCAGTGGGGTGAGCAGGACTCCCTCAGCTCAACATTTCMAAACCACCAAACCTGACATGGGTTTTCCAACTCAAACTGACCCCAGACCTCCACAGAGTTTCCCAGGGTGTTTTTTTGGTACCAAAGGCTTTCAGACCTTCTCCTCCAGGTGCCAGGCCCAGCTGTGGCTCTCCATTAAGATGTGCTGTGGAGCAGCAATCGCTGGAGTCCRAACCAGTTCTCCAGATTGAGAACTTGCCAAGTGCTGGGTAAGCTGTAATAGTCTCTTGTTGTGAGAGCACCCCGCTGACACAGGCTCTGATCTGAAAGGAGCAGGAGCAGAATTCAATTCCTTTGGTTGAAATCTGTCCATTATTGTCGGGCATTGGATTGCAGGAGCAGGAACAGCCCCAGTCTGGAAGCAATGAAGTGCTCACTGTGAGAGCCCTGAAGTGAGCTGTGCTGGGGGTTTGGAGAAATCACACCAGGCAGCTTCAAAACCACAGCAGCTCTGGCACCTGGGGCTTACAAGAGGGCTTTTTTCCCCAAGGAGAGACACAATCCTGGAAGAAGTGTGGGGGCTGGAGAGCAGGGAGGGAGCCCTGAATTGGATGCACGTTGCCTGAAGCCCTCCCAGTGCAGAGCCAGTCCCGCAGTGCTTGGCTCAGGGAAGTCACTTCAGGACACGTTTTTAATATAGTTGGAAGCCTAAAGGTTCAGCCAGGTGTCTCGTGGGATTTGCAATAACATCTAAGAGCTGCAATTCCTTGAAATCCTGCAAAGTGCGTGAGGGATGAGCTGAAGTTGAGGGAGAGGGGCAGAGTGGAAGTGCAGCAGGGTGTTGTATGGCTTTTGTAGGGGAGGACCAGAGCAGCTGTGCTCCAAAATAACCTGCAGTTTCTACCTTTTTATATAAAAAAGATCGAAAAGAGAGTTTTCTGTCTGAAAAGAGGRTTTCCTCTCTGAAAACAAGGTTTTCTTCCTCAAATGTATGGAGATGCTCCAGGGCTGGAGCCCCTCTGCTCTGGGGCAGAGCTGGGGGTGCTCACCTGGACAGGAGAAAGCTCCAGGGAGAGCTCAGAGCCCCTGGCAGGGCCTGAAGGGGCTCCAGGAGAGCTGSAGAGGGACTGGGGACAAGGGATGGAGGGACAGGACACAGGGAATGGCTCCCACTGCCAGAGGGCGGGGATGGGATGGGATATTGGGACAGAATTTCTCCCTTGGGGTGGGGGGGTGGAATAGGATGATCTCTCAGGTCTCTTCCAAGCGAAACCATTCTGGATTCCATGATTCCATCCCGTTCTCATCCTCCCATCCTTGGCCAGCTGCCCATCAGCCCCTCTCCCATCCCTGCTGCCAAGGGAAGGCTCTCCCTTCTCCAGAGCTGCTGAATCCCTTTATTAAGATGCCTCTGGAATCGATGGCCTTTCCTCTCCTGCCCTGATCTTGGTGTCAGCTGCAGACTCTATCAGGGGTGATGGGATGTTTTCTTCCAGGTCATTGATAGAAATGTCAGCTGGAGCCAGCAGCCCTGGCACGCAGCAGGAGCACAAGGCTCTGTGATTCCCTCTCCAAGAGGTGCCTTTTGGAAGTTGTCAACCAGGCAGTTTTTAATCCATCTAATTTGTGCCACGGTGATTTCCTGCCCTCCCAGTTTCTTAATCAAGATGACACCAGGACCCAACCTTGCTGGAGCTCGAGTACGTTGTGCTAACAACGTCACCTTTATCAGCCCAAATTTATAACCTCATCAAAAAAAGATATCAACTTAGCTGGGCAAGATTTATTTTCCATAAATCCTTGTTGATTGTCATCTTTTATGTTATTCCCTTTAATTCCTTATTAAACAAGTCCCGTAGCYGACATCCCATTATTTCACCCAAAATCAATGTCAGGCTGACAGGGCTGTAATTACACAGGTCATCTTGTTTATCCTTCCCACATATTGGCACAACACTCGTTTTCTTTTGGCTTTCTGGATCTCTCCCAGTGCTCAAGGGTTTATTGGAGATCAGTATCACAGGCAGAGCTGTGTCTGACTGGGTGGCACAGGCAGGGATGGGAGGATTCTGCATCCCATATGGAGATCTCATGATTAATCAAAATTCTGAGATGTTTCAACTCGATCCTGATGGATTTTTCTCATTTTTCTGCAAAGACTTTTCTCCACTTTTTTTACAAGTGCAGAAAAGTGTTCACAGCCAGCTTGGACTGGTGTAGTGGAAGGTGTCCCTGCCCACAGCTGGAGGGCAGAACAAAATGAGATTTAGGGTCCCTTCCAATCAAAAGTGTTCTATTATTGAATGAAAATGGGCAGAAAACAGCTAAACCCAAAGCTCATGCTCAGCACAAAGCCCCCAAAACACGTTGGTGCTCTGAAATCYCAAGGGTTTGATATAAATTATGCATTTATGGATGTGTGTAGGGATCGCTCTCTAGGTGTTTTTATTTTCTCCTCAATCCTGGTTTTCTGGCCCAGGAATATTAAGTTTGTGCCTGGATGAGCAATTGCTACTTACACTGATGGGGCTCTCACGTTTCAATCTCTATTTCTCACTTGGGTTATAGACACTTCCCAGCATTGGCTGCCTCAGAACCTATAAATTAAAACTTCCACGTTCCCTTTCCTCATTCCCAGTTCAGCAGAGGACAGAATATCCATCTGGGCATGTTTTTCCTTGCCTCCACCTCGGGTGAGAGCCGTGCTATCAGCCTGGTTCCTCACACTGTTTGCACAGGAGCATCAAAGGCAAGGGAAGGCATTTTTCATCAAAGCTGCCGGATTTCTTGGCCAATTTTAAGTGGAAGGGGCTCAGCTGGGGCATCTTGTTCCAGCCCCACTCCTCTGCCCTGGGGAATTTCAAAGGAGCTGCAGCTCTGATGTGCACATGGAGCATCCCCTGCCCTCGGAGCAGCTCCTGCCGTGCTCAGCAGCAGGACAGAGCTCAGCCCGTGGGGAGGGGAGTGATGGGGTAAAGGGGGAGGCAGGAAAGGCTTCTAAAAAATATCCTGGGAGCAAGGATTGGATCTGAGCTGGTGCTGCACACATGGGACTGCAAAATAATTAGGAAGGAGGATTGCATTTCTGTATTTTTTGTCATTAGGATGTTTTTCCCCCAGGGCAGCATTACACCTGCCTCATGCTGGGACGTTTCTTTCCTTTGTTTTTGTGYGCTGATATTGGGATTTACCTCTCTTTTCTCCTCCTGAAATTCAGTTTTTGCTGCACCATTCCTGCAGGATACARGAATGATTTTTCCTTGAAGTGGGAGGGAAATTGAGGCAGAGTGAACCAAGATGGGTGCAACAGGGAGGGAGCACTTTTTGTCATGCAACATCCAGTGCTACCCATGGCTGAGCAACTTGGAGTTCAGGGTTCTTCTCTTCCTAAATGTGCTGGAAATTGCTGCTCCAAGGGTGACAAAGTTCCCATCTCCTGGGCTCTTGGGGAATCCACTGAATTTGAGCCACTTTTTAGCCAAGGTCAAAGTCTTTGCAGCCAAACCAGCTGAAATCCTGGCCTGGGGAACCACAGTTGGGGCTGGCCAGGTGTAAAAAGGCTCCCTGGTGTCTCCAGCCTTGCAAGGTCTGGCTTTTCCCAGTCCCTGTGCCAGGTTTGAGGAGTTTGAGGCTGTGAGCCTCACGCCGGGTGCTGTCTGCGGCTCCAGGCCTCCCCCAGGATATGACAAACCAGAATACATTGCAGCAGGAGTTCAAAATTATCTATCACCAACATCCACTTAATCCATCGTCAGGAGAAGGGAAAAGCTCTCCAGGCCTGCAGGAGCTGGGAACAAGGCACGGTTTCTTATGCTGAGCCTGTGTTCCCACTTGTCAGTTTGATTTCTCAATGCTCTGCAATCTSTGCTACTCTCGGGCAGGAGATGGCGTCACGTCCATCACCCCTTATCGCTCAGGCCCGTGTCTCCCTTTCTTCTCTCTCAGCCTCTTTGCAATCTTGAACCACTGAAGAAAAAAAAAGGAAAGAAAAGAAAAAAGAAAAAAAAGAAGAAGGAAAAGAGGCAGAAGCAGAAGTGGCTTTTCAGTTCCTTATCTGCTGCAGCCTGGATTACATCCAGGCCTCTTGCTATGATCCTTCAAGTTCCTGCTAAACATGCCCTGCATCTCCTGATAACATTAAATCTGCATCTCGGGTGGGTTTGCTGGCACTCCTGGGCACAGGAGGGGCGGGGGTGTGGGGAAGGAGCAGCACTGGCAGAGGCTGTGGTGTGTGAGGAGAGGGCAGAGCAGCACGGATACCTCCTGCTCTGGTTTGCTCCCAGCTGAGTCTGGTCTGGGTGGAAATAAAGCAGGACTAGCCTGGGACACCTCTGTGATGGGTTGAGTTTTCCAGAAGCTGATGAATTTGCAGGGTCAGGGAGGTCCCCAGGCTGCACAAGGCTGAGGCAGTGCAGGACACAGTTTCTYGGGACAAATAATTTGATTTTATATCCCATTACTTGGGATGAGTTTKAGAATCCAGTATCCCATTGTAGCACTGCAGCCGCTGGGGAGTGAAAATTGTTGGTGCAAAGAAATCAACCTCCAAATTCATGCAGGAAGTTAATGAAGAGAAAGAGAGTCTTATTTTGGACTCATTACAGTCAGCAGTGATGTCCAATTAAGAGAAATCCACAGCATATCCCCAGCAGTGATTTAAAAATAGCAGCTGTAGGCTCCGAGTCATCCCAGGCTCCAAAGGAAGGGAAGTGGGGGTTTAACTCCTTTCCTCCACTCTCTGCTTTGTGAGGGCAAGGCAGGRCAGGAAACCCAGGAGTTCTGACCAAGAGCATCCCCAGGTTGGCTCGGCAAACCCTGACTTGCTGGTCACTGCTCTGCTGGTCATTGGCACTTTTAGCTATCAGAGCTGTTGGCTGTTGGTCACTCAGGCTGTTGCCTATTGGGATGATGGCCATTGAGTCTCCTGGCCATTGGATCTCTTGGCCATTGGATCTCTTGGCCATTGGGTCTATTGGCCATCAGGCTGTTGGCCATTGCATCTGTTGACCATCAGGGCTGTTGGTCGTCATGTCAACAGACCATCAGGGCCAACAGACCATCAGGGCCAACAGGCCATCAGGGCTGTTGGCCATGGGGTCTCTTGGCCATTGGGTCTATTGGCCATCACTGCTGTTGGCCATTGAGACTGCTGATCATCGGGGCTGTTGACTCTTTAGGCTTGGCCATTGGCTCTGTTGGCCATTGGCTCTGTTGGCCATTGGCTCTGTTGGCCACTGGGGCTGTTGGCACAGACCAACCTGGTCTCTACAGGACCAGTGAAACTGCTGCTAAACCCCCCCCCCAGGGCTCAGAGCCCTGTATGAGCCTGGTTTGAAGGAAGGCTGAGTTTCTTCTTTTTCATTTCCTGGATCCCCGGGGAGGTGTGGGGGAATGAAGGTGCCTGGACCTGGACACGGATGATTTCTCTGGCACACCTGAACCGAGTGTTCCCAAGACTTATGGCTTGTTTTGGTCCTAACCCCAGCRCAGCGGGTGCAGCGCTGATGTTATTGATATAGGCGGTAATTGCATTTTCACACAGGCATTTTTTCTGTCTCTACGCCGTGTTTATTACAGACTTTCAATTATTCATTTTTTCCCCTTTCTTGTTATCCCTCCCTCTTCTTCTTTGCCAATTTTTTCTGGCCTCCTTGTCTTATTTTTCATCTGCTCTTTGGCTTTTTCTTCACCTCTAATTCCTGTGTTTCCAGACCATCTCTCTGACCTGGACAAGGACCCTGAAGACCAGACCTTGTCCCCATCCCTGGACTATTTTGGGATATCTCCTCTGTGTTCAATTTTCTCACCACCCTTTGCCCCAGCTGATTTTTCCGCACCGCTGAGCTCCTTCCACAGAGCTCCCTGGTGCCTTTTCTGTTACAGAATGAGAAATAAAAATGTGGTGCCTTTGTTGCTGCTCATCTATCTGCCGTGCCCAGGTGAATAATGCAGGGAAACATGTATGTATTTATACAGCAAATGGGAAAATACATTTCTTAAGATGAATGAGGTTGTTTTCAGCCTTGATGCACCCAATAAAATAACCCGGTATCAAGAGGGAGGTTTATTTTGAAGTCTGGACGTGTCATAATATCAGCTCCCAAGCAGGACTTCAAATTATATAAATCAGAGAGAGGAGGAGAGGGGAAAGGCCGGGAGAGCAGCGAGCACAGAGGTAGCGTGGCCATAAAAAGCTGGAAGCAGGTGTGGGATGCACAAACACAGGAACACGTCAGTGGGATGTGCTGGATGGAGACTTGAGCTGAGCTTTGACACAGCTTTTGTATCTCCTCTTTCTTTTGGCTCATGTATTTTCCTCTCTGTGCCTAGCTTGGGAGAAAACCCCACAGGAAAAATTGTGGAGGTTGGGAAAACCACAGTGTTGAGATGCCTGGTGAGGGGACACCAACCATGAGCTTGTCCCCAAATCTGAGCACAACAACACCTCCCTAAGGGAATCCTGCTGCCCCCTTGTAGATCTGCTTCAAATCCACTTTCAAAACCTCATGGATTTCCATAATTCCACCAAAAACCACACCAAGAGCCTCATGCTGGCCACAAACTGCTGCCAAATGAGTCAAGATGTTGCAATAGGTTTATAAGCAAGCAGCAAGTTGTTGTTTTTCTGGGAAAAGAGCATTTTCTCTGTGGAAACCACAGATTTTTAATAGTTCTCCCCCCTAATAAAAGAGGGCTGCCAAGCTTCCCTGTGTTGGTGCACAGATTTCTGCTTTCCCGGTGGAAATTTGGGGGCGTGTCTGGCATGCCACATGCTCTTCCCAGCTGAAAACTCCTTTGCTGTGCCAAAGCAAAGTGGGGGAGATGTGGAAAAAAAAAATACAACCCAGCCTGTAACAAGCCGTAGGCTTTATGTCACAGCTTTGCCTGGCACGGAGGGAAAAAAAATTCCCATGCTGTTTTCGTGCAGCCTGGAGAGAGCTTTCCCTGCTCCAAGTGCAAGGCAGAAGTGTAAAGCATGTTGTGATCTCGATTTAGGATCACTGCTGTTATTTATCCGTGAGGTGTCATCCAGACAGAGCAGGAGAGGAGCCTGAGGGGAAAAAAACCTGCTGGTCTTCAGAAGTCACGGGGCTGGAGAGCTCCCCCCCAGCTCCTCCTCACAGTCCTGGTGTCTGTGGGGGATTTCATGGCTTTGGGGGATGTTTAGCAACTGAGTTTTTGGGGGGTTTTTTGGGGAGGGTGGGGGAGAGGAAGCTGTGGAATGCAGTGTTTCTGCTAAAAGCCTTGAGAAAAAAGGGTTGGATCCATCTCCCAACCTGGGATTTGAAAACCATGTGGATGTGGCATTAAGGGACATGGTTTAGTGTCACAGCCTTGGCAGTGCTGGGGGAATGGTGGGGCTTGATCTTAAGGGGCTTTTCTAACCTAGATAATCACTGACATATATTTATTATAATATATAATATAAATAATATGATTCTTTGGTCCCATGCTTGAACCCTTCTCTAGAGGAAGGAGCTGCAGCCTCAGAACACTTTTCCCACTTTTTTGCCCTTTATTTTTGAGGAGTTTCTGATGTTTTGGGAACACATCTCCCTCTGCAAAAACACCTGTTCCCTTTATTGTTTTCCTCCCAGATTTTTCTTTTTGGGGGAAGTGCTGCTAAAGCTTCTCAGGAGGAGCTTCCTGAAGCCCAAACCTGGGAATGAGGCTGCAGAAATCCCTCAGGAGAAACAATTTGTCCATTCCCCTCCGGGTTTGGCTTTGTCACCAGAGCTGTGTTTGCTCTCACAGCAGATACATCTTGCAGGGGATGTCTCACTTGCTGGGAAGGTTTCATTCCCAATAATTTTCAGACATTGCTGCCCTCATGATTTATCCCCCTTCGGTTTAGATCTCATTTTTCCCAATTTTACCTTTGTCTCCAGGAAAGCTCGTCTATTTTAGTGCCATTTCCTCTCTCTCTCTCTGGCTCACACGCTCCCTGTAGCCCAAACTTGTCTTCTTTTCATATTTATTCCAGTATTTGTCTTCTCCTCCCCATGCCAGCTGCACTCTCAGGATTTATCTCCTCTCTTTCCATTATCTGTCTCAGAGTGCAGTGACTTTGTTTTTCTTTCTTCAGCCGTTTCCTTGGGCAAGGTTTAACTGTGGTGTTTGCTGAGGGCTGGGGGAAGGAAAGAGASAGGAAAAGAGGGTGGGGAGAGGTTGGATCCTGCCCCTATTTTGACACCAATCTTCAGGGATCAGCAGTTGGTTGGGCACAATATTTTCCAGTGTTTAATCCATATATCCATGGCTCCCCTTGCTGCCGCACAGATGTTCTATCCCAAAAAAGGAGAATTTTGGATTACTTTGAAACCTCCTAAGCATTGTGTGCTTCTGACTCTGCTGGCTCTTGGTGCAGCACAGGCTTCTCAGCCTCTGCAAAGGTTGAGGGAGAAACATCCCCTTGCCTCAGTTTCCACTTCTGTAGGGAAAAATAATGGTGYTCATGCCCCACATTTCACATCCAAAACCTTTTCCAGCAGAGGCTTTCATTTAACAGTGGAAAAACAAGGATTAAAAAAAAAACCAAGAACCCAAACRTATTTTTCATAAGGAAAACTGCATAGAAAATTATTTTCATTCTTTACAAAATATTTGGGKTTTTTTTTCCACTGGGATATTGTGAAATTAAAAAACAATCAAACAAGTTGTTTCAATAAGTTCTTGCTGAAAAGTGAATTTTCCTCCTCCCGGTGTGGCCCTGGGGGATTTTCAGTGAGACCTTCAGCTTTGGGTTAGGATCCAAAGATTCAATCACTGGCACTGAAGGAAGGGGAAACCCCCAGGGGAAAATGTGTGTGGGAAAAGCTCCCTGGGGTCACCTGTCCAGCATTTTGGGTTAATTTATTAACTGGGGATCTGGGGAGCAGCATCCTCAGTACTTCTGTTGCTTCCCACCCTCTACTGCCCAACCAGCCAAGTCCATCCCTTCCCCTGCTCATTGCCTGGTCACTGGGACATGAGGAGTGGTGTAATTTCCAGAAAAGTGTCTTTTCCCCTATCCTGGCAAGCACTGGAAGGGCTGGGAATGAAAACAAAATCCTCCCTGCACCTCYCCTGCAGCCAAGCCTTGTGCCCTTGGAGGGCAATGCTTCATCCCTTTGCTTCCCATCAGCATCTCTGGATCTTCAGGGGGTAAAAATGGGAATGCAATTCCCAACTTTCCYCTCTGGGTATCTCTGGATGGAATCCCCATCCCCTCAGCACAATGTGCACCCTCCTCCGACCTGCTGGCATTTCGAAATGTTCCCAAATGTCCCGTGCAGATGGTGAATGTGCTTCCCTTGGCTGGACCTGGTCTGGGGCTGAGGCAATGGGGGGCATTGGATGAAGGAATCTTCCTTATCCTCCATGGAAACTCTTCCCAGCCTGGAACTGCAAACCCTCAGAGCTGGGAAGATCCCAATGCTTCCCTTACCTCATCCCAATGCTTCCCTTACAGTCCTCCCCAACAATTCCAGCTCCCTGTTAATGTCTCCCAACTCTTGAGGGGCTTTTTTCAACTTTTCCCTTTTATTTTGATCCTTAAGCTTTGTGCCTTCATTAGTTTAAAACTCAGCTTCTCCCCATTTCCATAGATATTGAGATTGGGCATGACCAACCAAATTCATTTTTCCATGCTTTCATCTTCAGGAAAGAAGGAAATCTCTTCCTGAAATGCCAATGTTTTCATCTGTTGGCTTGGGATACCCAGCATCTTTCCAGCCTGGCTGGAGCAGATGTTTCTCCTTCCACTGAGMTGCTGACTAAACAGAACCCCCAGCAAAGCCTTTGCTTTGGATTCACCCCAGGAACATCTTCCAGGGATGGGATGATTTAAACTTCTAAATGAAAATTAACAACTCAGAGCCTTCCATCGCTTCCCCCTGGCCTGGCAACCTCGTGGCACACCCGTTTTTGGGGAAGAAGGGAACTGAAATAACAAGGTGTCACATGCCTGCTTTATCAAAAACTTGGAAGCAGCTGAAGTGCAGMTGTTGCACTCCCAATTTATTGCTACAACAAAGCTGTGGGAGCGATGAAATGGAAATTTGGGGAAAGAGAAGGGGATATTTATGGACATGCTGCTGCCTGTGCTATGGGAGTCTCCCCTTCCTGAATATCAGAAGGAGGAGGAAGGAGGAGGTGGGAGAGCTTCAATTTTACAGAGCAAGAGTAGGTCTGGAAGGGAAAATATGGAGAAAAAGTGGATTTCTCCATATCTTAAGAATTTACTGGACATCATGAGACAACAGGAAGCGGCTTCTTCCAAAGGCTGGAGGTTGGAGATTTAACAGGTGCCTTTCCAAGGATGAWTTTTGCCTCATCCATGACAGTTTTTTGCTGGATTTCGAGGGGTTTGAAGGGACAGGGCTGATACTCTGTCACTTGAGCACGTTTCCACAGTGGAGCAGTGGAGCCTTGGCGCCAGCACCGTCTGCCTGAGGAGCAGCTGAGGAGTCAGGGACTATTATTGTGTCTGTCCCCTCTCTGAGCCACTTCTTCCCAAGCAGCAATTCAGCCCCAGCTCCTGAGAGCAGCTTTCATCACATCAGTCACTCGTGCAACCAGCAGGACTTGCACAGAGGGGCTTCTTCAATGGGGGAGATGCAGAGACCTTGTGCCAACCCTGGGATGCTCCTCTGAACCTCTGTGCCAGTTTTGGCTCCTCTGAACCTCTGTGCCAGTTTTGGCTCATCCAGCCCAGTCTGTGATTTTTGGGAATTACTCAACCAAAGGGTTCAGCCCCTTGTGAAGCCCAAAGCACCTCCAAGCATCCTCCCTTTTCTTCCCTTCCCCTGTGGCAGAGCAAGATTCCTCTCCCACACCCTCCCTCTGGCTCACAAGTGTAGGTGAGGAGAACACCTCATCCYTCTTCCTTGTGTCTTCTCTGGGAGCAGACCCAGCTCCGAGGTGGGATTTATTGGGCAGGGAGCATATGCCTGTGTTCCCACAGCAGATGAAACACGAGGTGTTTGTGTGGATGTAATTGGCGCCTGTGTTTGTTGTGAATCCCTAATGAGGGGCCGGAGCAGATGGCAAAGGCTGGCTGCCAGTCACACTTCCCAGCGCTGCCTTTCTCTCAGGAGATTGGGTGATGGGGTTGGTACAGGGAAGGACCCCACGGGTCAGGTTTTTGTGTTGGGAAACCAATTTTTTCCTTGTGCAAAAGCCCCTCACCCATGACATCAATCACATTAAACATAATCCCAAATCTGGCACTTAAAGCTGATGGTTTCCGCACCTGACTCCAGCATGGAACCTGATTTTCAACCCAAAGCCCAAATTCCATCCCACATCCAAATCGCCCCCCAAAGCAGCATGTGGGGATTCAGACTGGGGGGAAAATGGGGAAAATCCTCTCCCAAAGGACATGGCTGCATCCTCACAGCCTCCCTGAGCTAAATTGGAATTTCCCAGCTACCTGAACCTTCTGGGAGCCTCACGCTGGCGCCATGCTATAAATATAGCTGAGAAGACACTTCTATTATAAGTCACCAATTTCTGGAAGCAGAATTGGGCAAATTAGAGAAGAAAAAATGAAATAAAATAAAAGCAGAGCGGAGAAGGAGGAGAGGCCTCGGAGCTTTGCAAAGATTTAGTTATCCATGCTTTGGAGATCTTCCTGGGCATGGCTCAGAGAAAACGCCGACCTGAGGAGGAGCCTGGAGAACAACAGAAACCCAGCAGCAGAGCACAGAGCGAATGGAGCCGCCACGTCTGGAAGTTAATTAGCGCTGGGCAGATCATTAGCTACAGCAGCCCTTTTAATTAGAGCTGCAGGGCTCCGTTTCACTCTGGATTGGCACCGTAAGGTTGTCCCTGCGCTGGCATCGGGCTGAGATCCCTCCTGGGCAGCTGCTGCCATCCCGTTGTTCCTGCCCCTGAAAGGGTTGTGAGCATCCTCATCCCTGCTGCCCCACGTGCTTTGGGAGGCAGAGGCCTTTCCCTTGGTCTTGGAACAAAAAATCCAGCTCCAGAGGCCAAACTCAGAGCATCAAACTGCTTTTGTAATTAAGCTTGAGGTGGCTTTGCTTTACTTTGACCTCATTTAGGCTCCGTTTGGGCTCTCCCAGAAGTGAAACGGCCCCTTAATTGCTCAAACAAAGACAGGCATAATTAATAGCCATTTTATCAAATTGCTTCTTTGAAACACTCTGAAAAAAAATAACCCTCAAACCAAGTAAGGAGCCCTCCTTCATCTCTCCAGAGTCACTGCTTCTGTTTTCAGCCCATGTGCCCTCTGCATTCCTGGGGCTCCCACACAATTCCCCTCAACCTCTCCACTGAAAAGGGCAACAGGAAGGGTTTTAAACTAAAAGAGGAGAGATTTGGACTGGATATTGGGAAGGAATTGTTCCTGTGAGGGTGGGCAGGCCCTGGCACAGGGTGCCCAGAGCAGCTGGGGCTGCCCCTGGATCCCTGGAAGTGCCCCAGGCCAGGTTGGGCATGGCTGGGAGCAACCTGGGACAGTGAAAGGTGTCCCTGCCATGGCAAGGGATGAGCTTTAAACTCCATTTCCACCCAGACCTTTCCATTATTCTGGTTGATTTTCTCTCCTTAAAGTCTGATCTCTCTTACCCAGCAATTACTTTCCCTTGCCCTTGGGTAAAGGACCAGCTTTGGCATCCTCGAAGGAGGAAGAAATGGAAAAGGATGAGGCTGCTCTTGGCTCATGATGGGAACACAGTGGCAAATGCATTTTATTAAGATCTGATAAGAGAAGGGTTTTTCTCCTCCTTTCTGCCTCACCTTGAGAGCAGCGCCTGCCTCTCTCACGTGCGACCTTGGAAGTGGTTCTGGGGCCAGGCAGAGCCCTCCCATTTTCCTGCAATGTCATCCATTACTCAGCTCAACACTCCCAGCAGGAGGAGATGAACACACGAGGAAAGGAAAAAGGGAGAAGCCTCAAAGAGAGCACAAATTAAAGCGACTGAGATCAGATAACAAGGAAATACAGTTAAAATGTTTCCTTCCTTTCTTCCTCCGGGCTGGCCCTGGGGAAAATCCATCTCATTTACCATTCTGGACCACTGGATGTGATTTTCCTGCAGGTTTGGGGGGGAGTGAGGATGGAGCTGGAGAAGCTGAAACTTTTTCCCCTCCTCTTTTCTGTTTTCCCAGCTGTTCCTTGACCTCTGCAGTTATCTCCAGCCTTATCAGCAACACAAGATGGCTTTTTTCACATCAGTAAGCACCATCCAAAATACAACAGTCACAAAGAATAAGAGAAAAACAAATCAATGCCCACAAACAATGGGCCAAAAAATGCATAAGGACTAGTTTTGATGAGGACAATTTATAAAAAGCCCTAAACCATAAAATCTTTGAATCTTTCCAGCATTAATTGCTTAGTTTTCCCCTGGGGAGAATATGCTTCGCATCCTGAGCTGAAGATGGTTTGTTTTGGCCTCTTGGGTTTTTATTTTTTGACTTCTTCTCCTGTTTTAAATGAGCTTTCAGTTTAATAATTGAGATTTTTTTCTTTCCTTGGGGTGTTGAGGTCACCTTGGGGTGCAGTACACCCCTGGATGCTGCTCCTGCCTCCAGGAGCAGCMAACCTCCCCCTGCCCCTCCATCCATGGGGATGTAATGAACATTCCACTTTGGCAAGGGGATCATCTGGCCAAGACCTCACCCAGCACTCAGTGAGGCCGGGTGTGACCTGGATCAGGCCTTTTGGCCCATTTTGCCTCCTTTTTGAGGGTGGGAAGAGATGGAGACGTGGGGATGGGTCTACACATGGAGCTTGGCCTGGAATCTGCTCCTTATCCCCCAGGCAGTTTGCTGGAAGCAATAATTAAAAGTCATGTTTAAACACTTTTAAACCATTATTCTTTAATTTCTTCAGGCC
Organism: Cardinalis cardinalis; assembly: GCA_014549065.1. Taxonomy (NCBI): domain Eukaryota; kingdom Metazoa; phylum Chordata; class Aves; order Passeriformes; family Cardinalidae; genus Cardinalis; species Cardinalis cardinalis. The sequence continues at coordinate 264,816 of JACDOX010000090.1, read as the reverse complement.
AGAGAGGGAAAGAGGAGGGACGGTGTGGGTACAAGCAGCTCGTGCCCATGGCTGAGGTGCCATGGCAGGAGTTTGGTGCTCTGGAAGGAGCTCAGGCACCCCGGGTGTGGTTTGGCACATCCCAGCCGGGATCCGCGGCCTCTCCCGGCACAGCCCCGTCTCCAGCTGCCTCTCTTCTGGCTCCGTTTGAAGCTGCAGCAGGTCTGGAGTTCAGCAGAGCCCCCCTCTAGATGTATTATTCATTTCTGTGCTTTAATGATGTGATAAAGTTGCTGGAAATAGGGGAAGGCTCATTAAACTTCCATTTGAATATAGAGCACAACTACGTTCGAAGGGAGAGGGAACCAGTCCTGCACCTTCTCCCCTCCCTTCCMCGCACCCAGGCCGGTGCTGCTGATGAGATCTCGGAGATTCCTGCTGCTGAGGGGGCAGGAGGGCACCCAGGGGTGCTGGGACACCCTGGAGCACCCACAGGACCCCAGGGCTGGGGTCTGCTCTGTGGGGGCTTTCCCTCCTCCCGCCTTGAAAGTGCTGAAATCAAAGGAGTGAAGTGCTGGAATTTGCTTCGGCTTTTCTGCCAGAGGCAACAGCATCTATAAAAGATGATCTGGGTCCTCCTGGTCCTTTGCATTTCCAAAAGAGCCCCTGGAAGGCTGGGTTGCCCCGTGTCCCCGGCAGAGCCGAGCTGAGGTGGGCTGTGGGTGCTGCAGGACCAGGAGCAGCCAGCCCAACCTGTCCCACAGCCCGGGGCTGGCACAGCCGGACCGAGTCACTGCAGGTGAGCCATCAGCTCCAGAGGGTTTGTTTAGGCTTTATCCAGCCCCACTAATGGAAAGCTTCCCCTTGCTGCCAGCCATCCCCCCGTTCTTGATGTTTTTCSTCTCCTCCCTGTTCCCCCTCCCCGTGCAGGGATCTTGCTCAGCTCTCCTGATCAGAGGTTGGCTTTGATCTTCCCCAGAGAAGCCGGCTCGGTGGAGATGCTCAGCAGCCCTTGGAAAATAATTGCACCTCTCTGCAGCTGGGGAGAGAGAGAGAGAGAGAGAGGAGCCTGCCATGGGCTCCTGCCATGGGCTCCTGGCACGGGCTCCTGCCATGGGCTCCTGGCACGGGCTCTGTGCGGCTGGGGGCTGGGGTGGCATCCTGGGCAGGGATCTGAGCAAGGATCTGAGCAGGGATCCTGAACAGGGATCCTGAACAGGAATCCTGGGCAGAAGAATCTGAGCAGGCATCCTGACAGGGAATATTAGCAGGGATCCTGAAAAGGAATCTGAGCAGGGATCCTTAGCAGGCATCCTGAGAGGGAGTCTGAGCAGGAATCCTGAGCAGGGATCCTGCACAGGAGAATCTAAGAAGGGATCCTGAACAAGAAATCTGAGCAGGGATCCTAGACAGGGAATTTGAGTGTGGATCCTAACAGGGAATCTGAGCAGGGATCCTGAGCAGAGATCTAAGTGGGGAATCTGAACAGGGAATCTGAGCAGGGATCCTGAGCAGGGAAATGAGCAGGGATCCTGAGCAGGGAAATGAGCAGGGATCTGAGTGGGGAATCTGAACAGGGAATCTGCAAAGGGATCCTGAACAAGAAATCTGAGCAGGGATCCTAGACAGGGAATTTGAGTGTGGATCCTAACAGGGAATCTGAGCAGGGATCCTGAGCAGGGAAATGAGCAGATATCTGAATGGGGAATCTGAACGGGGAATCTGAGAAGGGATCCTGAACAAGAAATCTGAGCAGGGATCCTAGACAGGGAATTTGAGTGTGGATCCTGACAGGGATCCTGAGCAGGAATCTGAGCAAGGATCCTCACCCTCTGTCTCCCCCCTCACCTGCCCCTGGTTAATCAGACCCTGTGGATGGGCAGGTACAATCCTGGTGTGCCCTTAGTGAAGTATTTCGGCAAAGGGTCTTTGCTGCTAAGTCTGAGGGTGCTGAAACTGTCTTTTATTTAAAAATTGATGTTTCACCTCAAAAGCTGGTCCTGAGTGTCCCCTGGCTGTGGGTGGCTCTGGCATGGTGAGCACGTGATGGGAGTGATCAGAGTAGGAGCAGCCTGGAGAAGTGGAGCTGTCCAGGGAGGTTGTGGGCTCCTCATCCCTGGCAGTGCCCAAGGCCACGTTGGACAGGGCTTGGAGCAGCCTGGGACAGAGGAAGGTGTCCCTGCCATGGCAGGGGGTGGAACAGGATGAGCTGTAAGGTCCCTTCCCACCCAAACCATTCCAGAATTTTGTGGGGTTCATCAGCTCTGCCATTGCTTTCCCTGCAAACATCCCTGTGCCCATGGCTGAGGCTTTCTTAGGGCACAGGATTATTGTGCAAGGAGCAATTGGCCCATTCACCTTTTTTAACACTTCTGTCCTCTCCCTGTGGCTGGGCTAAGAGATGCAGATTGCAGTGGGATTTATGAATGCAATAATAAATCCCAATGACCTCATGGCAGGAGGACAAAACCTCCCAGGACACGAATCCCAAAGCTTTCCCAGGCCCATAGTTTTGTKTGAGTGCTAAAACCGGCTTTGGTTGGGAAGCTCCAGGCAGAGGTGGCAGAGCCACCACATGCTCAGSTCAGTTATTGTGGGGCTTCATCCCCTCGGTCTGGGTTTGCTGGGCTGGGATTTGGAGCCCCCTGACCTGCTGCACCTCCTGTGCTCAGACCTGACACAGCCCCGTGGGGAAAGAGCTCATTAAGAGCCCTGCTGTGCTGACCATCCCCAGCTAATTATGAGCTGCCTCCTTAAATTTCCCTTGGCTTGTTTCTATTGGAGACGGGATTTGTCTCCAGTTGAGGCTGTCATTGCATTTCAATTCTCCTCTCTGCACACCGGGCTTTGGGTGGCAGTTTACATTTATTTTATATTTTTGTTCCCTCTTTTTTCTTTTCTGTGTTTTTTTTTTTTTTTGTCAAGTTCTTTGAGAGAAAAGTGTGATGGAAATATGGTGTCATTGTTATGATGATGAGGGGACTATTTGTGATGTGCCAGCACCCTTCTCACTGGGATCGAACCATTTGAGACATCCCCCAGGTGGCATTTTGCTTCCACAAAGCCAAGCACTTATGCAAATACACACACATGGAAAGTGCCTGTGTGGTGTGTGTGAGTGTGTGGGGATACATAGATCATGTGGGCGTGATTGGAAAGCAAATTCTATAAATAAATCCCATTATCTTATTACACTGTAATTTTCTGTCATTATCTTGCAGTGTGGATCAGATGCATCTGTGGGTTGCGAGGAGAGCGAGGGGCTGAGAAGTGGCAAACTTTTCTGTCTAGCACAGAGATCCAAGGGTGGAGGAGATGGGAAGGGCTTGGGGATATCTGCAGCTCTCCTCTGCCTTGCAGAGAATTTGAGACCCCAAACCCACTGGGATAAACCCCAATATTTTGCCTGTGCTGCTCTCCACTGAGCCATGCCCGAGCAGGATGCTGTTTCACAGGTGATTTGTTTTCATGGTGAATCCATCTTGCTGATGGGGAAAAATTAAAACAAAATAAAAAACCACTGTCTAATTTTTAGTTTGAATGGATTTGGCTTCTGTTTCCAGCTTTTAGTGCTCATCCTGCCTTTGGCTGATGGATGAAAGAGGTTTGGCCGTGCCCGGTGTTTTCTCCCCAAGAAGGTGCTCGTGTGCTGTAATCAAATCACTCTCATTCTTCTTCCTGATAAGATAAAGAGGTGAAGCTCTCTGAGTCTCCCACTGTAAGGCATTTTTCCTGGCCCTCAGGTTATTTCTGGGCCTTTCTCTGCACTCTGGTCAATTTTTCAGCATCCTTTCCTTTTGCCAGGTGGATCCYTCGGGACTGACAGGAGCAGCTCAGTGCTGTCCCCAAACTCTGCTGTGCATCTCCAGCCCCTGGGATGCTTTTCCTGGCTGCTGTTATTGAAAACCATGGATTTTTCTGACCCCAAAACCCCACTTTTTCCAAACAATCTGGCTCCAAGCTGCCTAAAACCCCTAAAGAGCTTTGGGACTCTGACTCAGTCACCATTCAGCAGAAAGATCAAAAAAAAAGCCTCACCAGAAAGCCTCAGCCTCATTTGAAAACCAGCACCAAGCTTTGGGATTTTGATTTAAAACATTTTTGTCTAATCCTATTAGCCAAGAGAGGAGACAGGGCTCCTGAAATGACAGTTTCATGTTTTTTTCCCTGTTAACTCCAGGCCTGCAGTCAATTAAACAGTAGATGAGGTGGATCATCCTCGTGGTGCCTTTTGTGAATATGGTGTTTTATAGGGGTGGATGGGAGGTGGGATTTGACTACTCCCACCTGGGATCTGGGRTAAATATGTGAATAATTTCCCATGGATTCTGCACTGGCTGATGCTTTGACCAGGTGCAAATAACCTGTGAGAAGAGAAAATGTTTTTTTTTCTATAACCAGAGACATTGTGGGTCTTGGGATGCAGGTCGTGGGGTCCTCACCATGGGCCTCACTTGGATCATTATTTCACCAACTTAATMATCTTGGAGCTGTAGCCACATGGAATCTTTGCAATTGAAATTTTATTTGGCTGCCTTTTGGTCTTCAGTGAGTGAAAACCTTTTGGGCACTCCACAAAATGAACTTTTGGGAGGAAACAGCTTGGTGGCAACAGGAACATTTTGTATTCAGAAGATCAAAGTTCTGTTCCACGACCCCTGGAAATGAACATTTGAACAGCAGCAAATGCTGCGCCTGGAATGGCTGAGGTTCACTCCCAGGTCAATGGCTGCATTTTCTCTCCATGAAGTGATCATTAATTTCAAGTTTACGGTTTATTGCCATAAAGGACTTAAAAAAAAAAGGAGAACTGTGCCTTCCATTGGGTTGGGCACGTGCTGCTGCCTCGTCTGGGTGAGCAGTGCTTTTCTGGCAGGCTCTGAGCCTCTCCAGCCACTTTGTGAGGGTTGGAAAAGCTGTTCCAGGGAAGCCTGAGGGATTTTTTATGACTGTGCATGTTTATAGCMTTCAGAGTCCGACGCTGCAAGTACCTGGTTTAACAGGTAAGGGGACACAAAGAAAACAGCTGCCATAAAACTGTTTAAAGCACTCTGAAATGGGCTTCAGACACTTCCTACTGCTGCACACGGGGGCTCAGCTCCCAGCAAGGAGGCTGTTCTTACTGCCAAGCTCCTGCGGCTGTGAGCTGGATCAGCTGGAGCTCCCAGGAGAATGGGAGGTGTGGGAATCCATCTGAATATGATGGGAATCCATCTGAGTCCCACCTTCCTGTCCTCCCTGATTCCTGTCACTGCCAGCCAGCCTCGCCCAGGCCACGTCAGGAATGAAGGTGAAACCATCATTTCCAAGTTATTTTGAGTAGGTTTAAAGTACATCATATCAAGACAGAGCCAAAGAGGCTCTTGGAGCGTTGTCCCAGMCACAGTTCCATCTTCCCAAAAAGCTGGAGCGGTGGATGGGCTGGGAGTGAGCCCTGGAGCTGTTGCAGGGTTTGTTGAACCACTTTGGTTTGGTGGTGGCAGCCCAGAGGCCCAGATTTGACACTAATACCTTTCTCTTTCCCATGGCTGAGTCTTGGGGTCTTTCCAGGTCACTGTGACCCTGAGAATGTTAAAAGTCTCTTTTCCCAGCCCRGCACTTGAAGAAGGAGTCAGAGCTCTTCAGTTCTCAGTCTCAAGGTTGTTTATTGTTTCTTATCTATAAAATTCTTTCTCCTGCCCTGCCGAGGTCCAT
>JACDOX010000090.1:240837-258863 GCA_014549065.1 Cardinalis cardinalis | reverse complement strand
CCCATTCTAAAACCCCCAAAATCTACTTTTTCACTCCGTGATAACTTCACTATTATTCTACTTAAACTGTTGTGGCTTGCTGATCTTCATATAAGGTTCRTAATTTGCTCCATATGACCCATTTGCCTGGGTCATAATCAAACCCACAGGTATTTTGGGCTCCATGCCAGGGTCTCTGAGCCCCCTGGCAGGGCCTTGGCTGTCCTGGACAGCCAGAGGGATGTTCTGGGTTCCCACAGCTGAGTTCTGTGATTCTGTGTTTCTCTGAGTCTATAATTCCATGATTTCCTCATGCCCCTCTAAGGCCTGCAGAGCCCCTGGGAAGTGCCACCATTGGGGGCAGCAAGTTGGATGTCTTTGGGGTGAAAACTCCCTAAAGAGAGAAGGAACACAATGATTTATCCATGGGRTTCTGTGATTCTGTGTTTCTCTGAGTCTATAATTCCATGGTTTTCCCATGCCCCTCTCAAGACCTGCAGAGCCCCTGGGATGTGCCATCATTAGGGGGCACCCAATGGTGTGTGATGTCCACCCCAAGTTGGACATCTTTGGGGTGAAAACTCCCAAAAAAGAGAAGGAACACAATGATTTATCCATGGGGACCTGATGGATGGCCCCAAACCTGGCAACTGCTCTCCTCTTTGGGATGATGAGTGGCAATGATGATGCTCAGCATCCATCACCTGCCCTGTCCCTTCCCAGTGCCAAACACTTTGTACCTGGTGGAAAGATTTCGGAATTTGGCAGAGCCCTCAGCTGCTTTTGGAAAGCTGCTCATAAATTAAATCCGCATTTTTTTCCCTCTCTGGAAAGAAACCCTGGATAAAAAGGGTCCCTTGCAAACCATGAGTCCCCCCAACATCTCCAGCCAAAAGGAGCTGAGGAGGGCTGGAGCTGAGGAGGGCTGGTGTCTCATGGGGTGCAATGGCCCAAACTCCTCCTGATCCCCTCAGCCCTTGACTGTCACTCATCACTCAGGAATCTCCTCCAGAGAAGCCGAAAGGGGGAAAAGCCATAAAACCAACACACAGGCTGGAAAATTTATTCTTTTAATGAGAAGGCAGTTTTAGATGATCCTACAGGCTGCGAGTTGTTACATGGATATATTGATTTAAAGTATCTGTCGGGCTTGATTTTTAAAAGTGTGCTTGATTGCTGGCAGGTTTATAGGATTATGGGTTTAATTGGATGCCTGTATTTTACTGGATATAAGTGGAATTTATGGCTGTAGTCTCTGCTGTGACAAAAGCATCCCTCTGTCACCCTCCCTTCCACCAGCCAGTGGGYGGCAGAGAGGGCTTGGGGCAGGAAAAGAAAGGGAAAATCCATCCCAAAAATGTTGCCAGGGAATTAAAAACGCCATTATTAAGGTTGCTGAGCCAATCCAGAATGAGCCAATCCACTGAATGAGCCAATCCAGAATGAGCCAATCCAGAATGAGCCAATCCACTGGCCCCTTCCACCAGCCAGTGGGCGGCAGAGAGGGCTTGGGGCAGGAAAAGAAAGGGAAAATCCATCCCAAAAATGTTGCCAGGGAATTAAAAACGCCATTATTAAGGTTGCTGAGCCAATCCAGAATGAAGAGTCTCAGGAACTGAGCCTACCTGTGAGCTAAAGACAAGGCACTTGTTAATTGCCTGATTGCACATTATTTTCGGAAGGGCTGATCTGCATATGCCAAATTTGCATAATGCAAATGTTCTGTGGGAATCGTAGCAGGACTTGAGCCGGGTGAGATGTTGGGGCTGGATGTGGTTGGGCTGTGCCCTTCCAGGGGAGCCTCTGAGTGTCTTCCCTGTTGTGCATCTGGGTGGGAGCAGGGCCAATTAATCCCAGGAATTGATTAATCCAGAGAAAAGACAGAATRGAATAGGAGAGTGATGGAAAGGGCTGGTAACAAATCTCACTGTCCTTGCAGGGCATGTCCTTGCCTTCAAATTCAGCCTCACTCCATCAACTTTGCTCTGCTTTCCTGACTGGCAACAAATTCTGCAAGGTCTCCTCTGGGATCCTGGCAGAGATCTGCCTTTCCATCAGCTGGGCCATGGCAGCTGTCTGCAGTGCTTTCTGCCATGGCACAGCTTCCTTCACCCCAAACCCTCCCAGCTCCACCCTTTGTGGGACCCCTCGGGCAGCACTGATCAAAACCAGGTGGTGGAACCCCAGCCTTGTGCTAAAATGAGGATATTTCCATTGCACCTCCCAAGGGGGTTATTCCCAGGGTAGAGGCAGACCCATGGAGCCAACAGCAACATTTCCCAAGCTGGAAGCGACCAGAAAATCTTCAAAGAGTCTCTGAGCCAGACATCTCTCCCAGTTCTGAGCCCGGCCTCGCCTCTGGCACCGCTCCGACATCCTCTCCTTTCATCCTGCATGAGAACATCTCTCTTCCCGAAATGCTCCAGGGCACCTCTTTCCTTCCATCTCCCCCCTACCTGTTTCATGTCCTTTTACAACTCTTAAGTTCTTTCTGCCTTCCTCGAGGCCTTGCCCAGGTCTCCTGCCCTGCTGAGTCCTTCGCTAAAGAACTCTGTTGACTTCTGAGGAGAGTTTGCTGCTCTCCTTGCAGGCTTCTTGTTTTTTCCCAGGTGCAATTTTTCTTGCTCACTTTTTGATGGAAAGTCTTTTCCTGATGGATAGAGCTAAGTCAATCCTTCCCCAATTCCTGCTGTCTTCAGCAGGGGAGAGGAGGCAAAAAAACCCTTTTCCTTTTGGTCTTCCATCACCTGCGTTTCTGATCACTCATGTCAGGATTTCTCCTCTCACCAGGATCTTTAATGAGTGCAGCCAATAAAGACAAACTTGTCTCTCCCAAGCACATCCAAACTGCAAATGTTTTTCATTCCTTGCCTTTTTTAATTGGAATCCCAGAATGGTTTCAGTTGGAAGGGAATTTAAAGCTCATCTAATTCCAGCTCTGTGCCATGGCAGGGACACTTTCCCCTGTCCCAGGCTGCTCCCAGCCCCATCCAACCAGGCCTTGGGCACTGCCAGGGATCCAGGGGCAGCCCCAGCTGCTCTGGGCACCCTGTGCTAGGGCCTGCCCACCCTCACAGGGAGGAATTCCTAATCCCCACTATCCCATCCCATCCCTGCTCTCCTTCAGTTTCCGCTTTTTCCCCTCATCCCATCACTCCAGGTCCTTATGAAAAGTCCCTCTCCAAACCTGTCTGCAGTGTAAGAAGTCACCAGAACACAACACAAGCTTTTCCTCCCTGACATCACCTCTGTAAATCCCTCTTCATTCCCACCCTCCTGCATCCCACCCTCTGCCCTCCCCACCTGTTGGGGAAGATGAAACAGGAAAGCCTTATCAATATGATTGCCTGGCAAAAGATTTTGAGAATATGGAAACTATACGTGAGATTGAAATGAAAGCAAGCTTTGAGATCCCTCAGTTACTGAACAACTGGAAAACAACGGCATGGCCAGCTGAAGGTGATCCCCTTTTGATGGAACAACACCCTCTGCTTACAGACAGGCCCAGGGGTCAGAGCAGACCCTACCCTTGAGCAGAAGGGGCCCAAAGAGGAGTTTTTAGGGTTTAAAATGTAACACAGGATGGTAATGTAATGATTCTTATAGGCTGTATGTAAATGCTGTAGGATTTGTATCTTGTGCTAGATTGGTTAGTGAGAATTAGAATATTCAACACAGAAGAAGATTTATGGTATTGTAATGGGAACCTCGCTCTCTCACCCTTCTACGCTCTTATGCTTTTGCTCTCTTACCCCTTTTACTCCCTTACGCTTTTACTCTCTCTCTCTCCCTCATCCTCTCTCCCCCTCTCTTCTCTTTGGGGCTGCTCTGAGCTGTGGCTGGCAGCTCCCAGCAGGGCCCTGCACCCAGGCCCTCTGCAATAAACCCCAAGTTCCCAGCCCTGGCTGCAGAGATCTCTCATCTCCGCCCGTCCCGACCGTCCCTCCCCCCGATGCTCCTACACCCACCCCTGGTGTTGTCACAGAGGCTCAATCTTTACTCCAAAAGATGCAGTTTGGAGGTTGTGAAACCCAAAATGGACCTTAAGAGGGTGGTAAGAAAATTGCTGGAGCAGCCAAAGCATCATCTCTTGCCTTGGGCAACTTTATCCCAAATGTCTGCAGCACTCATTACGTGCACCTGAGGCAGACAGGAGYTTTACATCCCTTTCCACTGGACTCAGGGATGAAACAAGGAGTAAATGATGGAGAAAACATCTGTGCAAGGGAGAAACAACATGTAAGGCTCTAATTAAGCTCAGCTTTTCTCAGAGATCCCTTACTARGGGTGGCTGCTGACAAGGCCCCTCAGCAGATGGATCCTGGGCCCTTTGCCCCCTTTGGAAACAGTAATTTTTGACAGAAAGCCTGTTTATTTGGATTTTAAACACTTTTCCCTTTCCTCCGGGGGTTTAATTGTCTTTTAAAGAAAAAAAATTACTRAGTACCTATCAAAAAAAATCACAAATCAGTCTCCTTTGTCTGAAATGGGTAATTTTTTTGGGGGGGTTGTTGGTAATAACAATTAATCATAAAATCCACTGGACATAAGGTGTTATTAAATCCCCTGGAGACCAAACTTCCAGCTGGCAGGAGCTGGCAAAGCTCTGCAAGGAGCAAAGCCTCAGTCACACCAGGTCTGTTTGCTGCTGCTGTCGGGAAGGAAATCCAGCAGGGAAGGAGCTGGGACACAGCCCGAGGGAAGCTCCTCTGGCTCAGTGGACACTTGTGAGCCCAAAGTGACCTGAAACTMAGAAGATTCCATCCAACAGCTGCTGCCTGGATCTGAGCTTTGCCATGGGAGCTGCTGGATTTAGTGACAAATCCATGGAGAGGTTCCTTTGGATCCTGGGAGAGTTAATGCAACCCCAAATGTGCCTCCATCCAAACGGGATCCAGCTGCTGCAGCTCCTGGCCCATCCTGGACCCCATGGCCTGCAGATGCTGCAGGAGGGTGGGAATGAGGAGGGATTTGCAGAGGTGATCCCACAGAGGAAAAGCTCCTGTTGTGCTCTGGTGACTTCTCACACTGTGGACAGGCTTGGAGAGGGACTCTTCACAAGGACTTGGTGGGACAGGGTGACCAGGAATGGCCCATCCTGGATGGAATCCAGCCCATCCCAGACCGAGCCCAGCCCATCCCAGATGGAATCTAGCTCATCCTAGAATGAATCCAGCCCATCCCAGACCAAATCCAGCCCATCCCAGATGGAATCCAGCTCATCCTAGAATGAATCCAGCCCATCCCAGATGGAATCCAGCCCATCCCAGACCGAGCCCAGCCCATCCCAGAATGAATCCAGCTCATCCTAGAATGAATCCAGGCCATCCCAGACCAAATCCAGCCCATCCCAGACTGAATCCAGCCCATCCCAGCCCAGCAGGACACTTTGAAGGCTGTGTTGGGGCTGGATTCAGGGTGATTGAAGAGTGATTGGAGGGAGAGGTGTGTGAATACTCTCACCCACAGACACTCATTAAACAGACCAAAATCCCAAAGTGAGGAGCAGCAGTTCCCTGATTGCTGCATTTCCATCATGAAGGGCTGGGATTTGCAGCCACTGGGATCCATAAAGCTGCAGTTTCTCGGTGCTCTGTGAGCATCCTGGTCAATATTTTGGTCACCTTTGGCTTTTCCAGGCTCTGTTGGCAAACTGGGCTCCTGCTCCTGTGCTCTTGGTCTGCTCTGGACACAGTGGGAATGGGAGGGTGGATCCCACTGCCAGCAGGGCTGGGTGTGCTGGGGGAGACCCTGAGCTGCAGTTCCTGCCCCTCTCCTGCCACCAGCCCTGCCTTGCTCTGTGCCATATTTCACAGCCTGGCCTGTTTGCTCCAAGGAAATGAGGAGTGGGGAGGAGGGGCTGCTGCCCTCTCAGGAAATCAGAGAAAAGGGAGAAAAGAGTCTCTGGGGATGGAGGGAGCAGGAGAGCAAGGAAGGGGTGAGGTGGGATGGGATGGGATGGGATGGGATGGGATGGGATGGGATGGGATGGGATGGGATGGGATGGGATGGGATGGGATGGGATGGGATGGGATGGGACTTTGATGGGACAGGATGGGATGGATAACTGCCCTGAGAAATGCTGGAGGGAATCAAGAGGGGTTTTCTCACCTTGAGTCCTTCAATCCCCTTTGAGGGAGCTCTCAGGGATGCTGTGCAGAAGTAGCATCATCGTTCTCCATGACTTCCTCCCAACCTTCACAAGGATTTTCCAGCTCCTCAGCACTAAGTCCCCTTCAGTGGATCCCAGCACAGTCTCTGGCTACCGAAAGGATGGAAACTGGGGCCAAACCTGCTGCTGGCTCCAACACCACCGAGGCTGGAGGATGAGCAATRTGAAGCTGCGGTTTCCTCTTCTGTAAAGGTCAGGTGGCAGCAGGTGACACCCACAGGGAATCTCCACACCTGTCAGGAGGGTGTCCTGCACTTTTTAAATAGATATTTATGCTCCAAACCCAATATGGAGCAGGAATTGGGATCAGGAGGAGGCTGACAGGGAGTTTAAAGCAGGGAGGGACCCCGAGCCATGTGCAGGCTCTCATCTGTATTTATGTGTGGCCATTCCCTCTGATCTCCCTGAGATAGAACAAATTGATCCCTGTGGTTTAGGGAATGTGAAACCCAAATTGCAGACACAAATTTAAGTCTTTTCAATCTCCCATCCCTGTCCCTCAGCTCGGGGAGGTGCAGGAGTCTCGCTGACTCCATAAAGCTCCAGGAGCTGATGTGCCCAGCTCCGAGCAGCCTCATCTGTCTCTGTGGCAGCAATGAGCCTGCAGGACCTTGGATTTATTCCCATTTTTTTGGCAGGCATTGAAACTTTGTGCATCAAACAGGAGGCAGCCCTGCCTCAGCACAATGGGGAGCATGGTGCTCTGGTGTCCTGGGACAGGCTGTTCCAAAGATGAACAGGGAAAGAGTCAATCCTTCACAAATTTACCCAGCTGGGCATTAGCCTTGCATTAAAACCTCCCATCCCTGGCTTAATGCAGCTTAATGACTTGTTTCCCCTCCTAATTGCTGCTTGGCTACCAGCAGCTCCTTCCATCAGGTTATTCTGCAGGATGCTTGGGTGTTTTCCTGCCAGGCTACAATTAATTCACAAACCACTGGAGTGCAGGAACAGTTTAAGTGGTCTCCCCACATTGCATTACCTTGCACTTCTCTTTGCTGAATAACAGCTCCCAGCCCATCTCCCAGGGATCCTGCCTTCCCAGGCTGGTTTCTCTCCGGCCCCTTTCCACTTCAGAAATGTAAATATTTAGATCAGGGAAGAAAATGCTGTTGTCACAAAGCTTCTTTTCTTTCTTGCATGGAAGGTGTTGAGCAACCACCATTTCCCTGCTTCTTCCAGGTGAGGAATGCAAATATTGATGGGTGGGTCCCAAAGGCTGATGACCATACAGGATTCTGCAGGTTGTGATCCCAAAGGGAATTCAGCTTTGCAAGGGAAGTTTGAGGCCTGAAATGGGGAGTTTGGGGCACTGCTTTGCTCAGAGCAGCTGAGGCCCAGGCCCCTCCTGTCACATCCAACGAGTGCAGACCAGAGCAGCCAGGAGTGGTGTGGCAAAATAAAAAGGGACAGGAATGACAAAGGGCTGGAAATTGCAAGCTTTCATACAAGAAGAAATAAAAGARGGTGCACAAGGGCACAACATAAAACATAAATACAATACCTGCTCACAGCTGCCCCTAAGAAATAAAGCCCTTGCTCCCTGATGTTCTCTGATGTTCACAGGTCTATGTAGCTCCTTTAGGAGACCCCAAAATGGGGTTGAGCACACACTTATACAGACTATGATGGAATGTTCTAGAAAGCTTCTGGCCAATCACACACYGCTGCGTAGTCTCTATTTGCATGGTCGCTCCCAGTTGTTTCCATGATCCTTTTCTCCTTTCCCTCTCGCCATAGCCTGGCTGGATGTTATCCATCTTGGCTGCTCAGTGTCCAGGCTCCAGTGTTGTTTCCTGCTGTGTAGGTGGTTCACAGCTTGTCCTCTCCAGGATGGACTGCCACACTTCCCAGGCTCATTTAATCACTGAAGGTTTGGGTGGGAAGGAACCTCAAAGACCACAAAGTCCCAAAGCATGGACAGGGACACTTTCCATAGACCAGGGCTCCATCCAGCCTGGCCTTGGGCACTGCCAGGGSTCCAGGGGCAGCCCCAGATGCTCTGGGCACCTGTGCCAGGGCCTGCCCACCCTCCCAGGGAACAATTACCYCTCAATATCCCACCCATCCCTGCCCTCTGGCAGTGGGAAGCCGTTCTATGTGTCCTGTCCCTCCATCCCTTGTCACAAGTCCTTTTCCAACTCCCAGTGAGTCATCCTTAACAACTGAATTCCCACAAACCCCTAGCCCTCTTGTGCCCACTGCAAGTTTTTCCAGGCTGCTCAAATCAAGGGCTTCTTTAGAAATAATTGTTGCTAAAATTGCTGTGTTGCTGCTGTGTTTGATTTGCTGCTCTGTGTGACACTCTGATGGCTCTGCAGCTCTGGGAGCTCCCTGTGGAATTAAATTGAAGTCATCCCTCAGTCATGGAACTGGARAATATCTGGGGCTGGAAAGGACCCACAAGGACCATCACATCTGATGACCCACAATGGCATCAAGTAATTATCCAAGCTCAGCACACCTGGAGAGGCAGAACGTGGACCCACAGCTGGCATTTGGGAGTGCAGCTCTCACTCATGGGTGACAGCTYGTGCTCAGCAGAGAATCAAGGAGCTCCAGAATGGCTTGGGTCGGAAGGGACCTTAAAGCTCATCCAGTGCCACCCCTGCCATGGCAGGGACACCTTCCCCTGTCCCAGGCTACTCCCAGCCCTGCCCAGCCTGGCCTTGGGCACTGCCAGGGATCCAGGGGCAGCCCCAGCTGCTCTGGGCACCCTGTGCCAGGGCCTGCCCACCCTCCCAGTAACATCTCCTGGGTAATGGTGATAACCAAGACACAGGGATGGAAAATCAAATAGACCCAGGGTCTGGAGCATCAGCAGAGTCCCCAGATTGTGGCCAACATGGGTGAAGTTGGCAGCACCACCAGTGCTGTGCCAAAGCCACTTTGTCCCTGCAGAAGCAGAAAGGAGCAAAGCAGCAGAACAGAGCTGCAGCCTGCCTGGATCGTCACCCTGCTGGGCTCTCTCCATCCCGATCCCAAAGGCATCCAGTGGTCAGTGCTGGTTTAGGCCCTTCCCTGTGCTCTGAAATGTTTTCAGTGCTGATTTGCCAGCGGGGCAGGAATGGGACCTGACTCACTCGCAGTCCCTGGGAGCTCCTGGCCGAGCACAAAGGCAGCAGCCCCAGGAGCGGCTGCCAGAGTGTCTGCGAGCTCTGACTAATCAAAGCCACATTGATTACAGAGTTTTGCAAAGCTTTCTTTGCAGGGATGATGCAGGGAGGTTTTCAAAGGGGCCAGGCTGTCAGGCACTGGATGGGGGATGTGATATTGAGGCCAGAGATCCTGCAATATTTTCCTAGATTAGAGATTAACGCRCTTCTAATTAATTTTGATGCTATGTAATACGATAAAGTTGTGTCTTTCTTGTGATGCTGGGCTAGCTCATAATCCAATCTTTAATTATTATCTCTTGCTTTTAAAATAAAGAAAAAGGCTATTACGTTATAATGCCGACCAGGCAGCAGCCGTCGGGAAGCCGAGGGCTTTATACATTGATGGAAGCTGTAAATTTAAACTCTTTCTTTCCATTTAATGAGCTGGATTTTCTGAAAGATCTGACTGGCAAGAGGTTTGAAACTATAAAACCTCCCCGAGGCTGAGCACAGCCTCCCGACCTGGATATCTGGGGAGTAGGATGGGGATGGGCAGAGGTGCTGGCTGTGCCCTCCTTGAGCTCTGCCAGTAAAGGCCGGGCTGAGAAAGAGCCACAGAAAATGATTCAATGGCTGGCAAAAAAAAAAAAAAAAAAGCTTTAAAGTGCTCAATATGCTTAATTTATTAAAAAGGAGACAGAGAGGTGACTTGATTACCATGTCTAAGTAGCTTCACAGGGAGAAAATACCAGATACTAAAGGGCTCTTTAAGCCCTCAGAGAAAGGCAGAATGGGAACAAATAGTTTAAAGGCAGCCACAGAGCAAAGTTAAGTGAGAAACTGCAATTTTTTTCCGAAATATTGAGGCTGTGAACATATCAGGGGAGGAGGGTTCTCCAAGGCTCTTGACATCTGTGGAACAAGAAGGGATGTCTCTCAAGGGACACGTGCCATCATCCAACTTCCCGAGAGCTGCAGGGTGTAGATCCCCCTGGGGTTTGTGGTGCAGGAGCTCATCTTTGAAAAGTCAGCCTGAGGACCCTGAAAGCATTGCTCAGCCTCTTCCCAAAATGATGCAAGCAGAGCTTTCTCCATGCTGGCTATCTCCACAATCGAGAGATATTTGTCTTCATTTACCACCAAAGGCATCAGCAATCCTTCCACTTTGTTTTCTCCCTGTGAACAAACAAACAAACCAACCAACAAAAAGCCTTTGCTCCTCAGGAAACTTTTTAACAGTCATGAGGTGTCCAAGGGCCGCCTCAGATGCTGCCTGAGCCGTCTCCCGCTCCCTTTCAACGCTCGGTCTTCTGGGTATGCATTTGTTTGCTTTTGTTTTGCTTTCAAATAAAGTTGTAGCTTTGTTCTTGCCTTTCTGAATGCCCTTAGTATTCCCGGGGAAAAGCCTGGAAATAAAGCTGCCAGCTCCCGCCAGCCTGACGGGAGCGGACACTGATCAGACACGCGATTCCCCAGCAGTTTTATTTACCAGCACCAGGCCCTTATCTCCAGCTCTGCCCAGCTCTGGAGGAGCTCCCCTTGGCCCTGCTGTTCCCCCTCCCAGTCAGAGCTGTGATTTGTGTAACTGGCTCTGCCCTAATCTCTCGCCTTGATCAGAGCTTCATCCCACTTAGCTCCCACCCGGCTGAATTTTTGACTTGATAAATTGGATGGGGATTTCGGCAGGATCTCAGGGCCTTCCAGGCTGCTCGATGCTTGGCTGAACTTTGTCAAACACAAACCRACGCGTGATTGTCAAGGGAGACTTGGATCCAACGAGTCAGAGGGAGCTGGAAAGGCATAACATGGCTCCAGTCCCAGGTTTTGTGCCGTGGTGTGGGATGGGGAGACATCAGGCCTCCTTAAACAGGTGTTGCATTGCACTTAATAGTTATTTAATTGTTTGCTCTGGGTGTTTGGTAATTTGCACTGTTCACATGATTTGTGTGCTATGGCCACATGGTCTTCCTCTTCCCCCCCCACTAAGTGTCAGCCTTGGTGGTCTCTCCCCTGGTTTACCCCTCCCCACACCCCTCCGTACTGGTATCCCATTGGCTGTGGTCCTCTTCCTCTGCTCCCATTCCCCAGGTATAAAAGTCTCCCTCCATCAGGTAACACCCTCTTTCYCACCTGGGGAGTCACCAGAGTCTGAGGTGTCTCCTCACAAGTCAATAAACAGAGGACATTTGTCCCCACATGGAGAAGAGCACTTGTAGTTATGATATTTTCTGAAAAATCCTTTCCTTAGGATTTTTTCTCCTGAGAAGCTGAGAGGCCTCAGGAACAAAATGTAAACAATGGTTATCTGCTGCTATGGAATGCAACAGGTGCATCTGACTGGTCTCATGTGGTTGTTTCTGATTAATGGCCAATCACAGTCAGCTAGCTCGTACTCTCTGTCCAAGACACAAGCTTTTGTTATCATTCCATTCCTTTTCTATTCTTAGCTAGGCTTCTGATGAAAATCCTTTCTTCTATTCTTTTAGTATATTTTTAATATAATATATATCATAAAATAATAAATCAAGCCTTCTGAAACATGGAGTCAGATCCTCGTCTCTTCCCTCATCCTGAGACCCCTATGAACACACCACAAGCGCTTCYGATCTTTGCTTTCATCCGTGTAAGCTCGTGTGGGCTGGGGTCCGTAGCTGGCCGGATTGGACCCAAACAGCCCAGCCMGGCACAAGTTCTTACAAACAGGAAAGAGAGACTTCTTTGACCTTCATTCTGCCCTCCTATCTGTGCAGGAGCTGTTTTGGCCGGCGGGTTTGATGGAGCGCGGGGCTGATCCGATAGCGCGGCTGGGGCGCGCCGGCGGTGCTGAGTTATGGATGCGCCGCTAATGGCACAGCCTCGCCTCCCGGGAAAAGGGCTCCAGCTAAATCCTGCTCCTTATCTCGCCCATGTAACCTGCACACACTTCTGTGCATCTGTTATATCTAAATATTTATTTGTGGCACACCAGCAGAGGTCCTTTACCTCTCTATTTACTCTGCTTTGAAGTATTGATCTATAATTACCCGTGAGTACCCTGCCTGTAAACATTTCCCTGCAGATGTACTTATAAATACCACTTACCTAAACGCCCCCCAGCATTTTCACCTGTAAATATCCCTTGCCAGGAAAGGGCCATGACAAACTTCTTAAATCAGAGGCAGGAGGAGACTCTCCAGAACATTTTTTGCAGGTGGAGCAGAGSCTGGTGGAGCTCAGGGTGCTGGGCACAGTCTGAGACCATTTTGTGGTTTCCATCTGTCCCCTCAAGTGCAAAAAGCTGGTGCTCTTTTTTTTTCCTCTGGCTGACCTTAAACTTCCCTCTTGCCATTTGGGARGTCATCAGGAGTAATTAGGAACTCCAGCTATATTCCAGACTTATTGATAATGGTATTAATATAGGGCAGMTTTAAGCCTCCAAAACATCGGGGACTTTGGGGACCAGACGTTTGTGAGTGTCTATTAAAGTCATCTACTCCAAACYGAGCACAAACATCAGGAAGCTGAGCATGCTTGAGAGCTCCAGATGTTCCAGATGCTGGTACAGCTGTTGGAAGGATTCCTCCTACGGTATCACAAAGGTCACAGTCTCTACCAGTGAGTATCCTCCTCAGATATGGGGATAATTTAAATGATAATGTCTCAAAACCAGGCTCCTGATGGGACAAAGCATCTTGGATGTGTTGTGGATAGGAATTTTTGCCTGAGAGCGCCAGATAAAACCCCAAAGGAAGCCAGGYACTGGATCATCCTTAACGATGGAGACCTGGAGGATGCACAGAAGCTGTAACTCCAGGTCTCACCTGAAGAGGTGTAGCCCCACGGCTACAGTTACAACTAAAAATGTTATTTTTCATCACTAGATGGAAATCTGGGAGTCTTTTCCCAAGTGCCAAATGCTTAGAGGGAGATGTGAGACACTGGATGAGCTGGATGACCTTGAGGAAGGGCACTCGTGGGTGCTGAGCGAGACCAGCCACGGCACATCTGTCACCTCCTTGCTCCAGCATCTGATGCACTTTGGAAGTAAAATTTGGATTCTACCCTTTGGAAAGATATCTGGCTCTGGAAACTACAAGTATTTGCAMAGGGGGAATATTTCTTCATCCCTGTTGGCTTCATTCCCGATGTTTTCAGCTCTGCCCAAGTCCCTGGGAGATTTGCTTTAAGAGCAGATCTTAGGGCAGTAGAGAACCTTCACCAGGATCCTGATGCCCACCCTCAGGAGG
The DNA here is from genome assembly GCA_014549065.1 of Cardinalis cardinalis. Classification (NCBI taxonomy): domain Eukaryota; kingdom Metazoa; phylum Chordata; class Aves; order Passeriformes; family Cardinalidae; genus Cardinalis; species Cardinalis cardinalis. The sequence goes on along the minus strand of JACDOX010000090.1, from coordinate 245,388 downwards.
GAATCCGGCCTCTCTTYGAGGGAATTTGAGCAAAAACCCTGAATGGAGTTAGTCTGGAGGCCCAGAGGTGCAATCCAGGCTTACCCTGTGCTGACATGAGACTCCCCAGCTATGATTCCTGTTCTCTGAGATCCTGCATCCAATTTATTATGGGAAAAACAGATTTTACTTTAACCAAGCCTTCTGCTTGGAAAGAGCTTGTAGATGTATCTGATGGGAAGAGCTCTTCTCCAGAAAAATGAGGTGCAGCCCTCCTGCAATGCCAGGACTGAACCAGGCACTTTCACACTTCCCCCTCAGCCCCTGGACCACTCCATGCCTCGATACGCTGCTTTCTGAACTGGAAAAAAAAAAAGAAAAAAAGGAAAAAAAAAAAAAATTCAAAAGTGTAGGTTTCCATGGAGACAAGAGTTCTGTTCTAAAATCTGAGGGCAGGCAAGCTCTGGATTTGGTGTTTTGATGCAGATGCTTGGGTTCAACTTTAGAGGAAGAGGTTGGCTCAGACTGGAGCTGTTTGGAGAGCCTGGTTTTGGTGTGGGTGGTGTTTCATAGGATTTGGGGAAATTCCACTGCAAAGGGGGAAGAAAACCCTCTTCAGTCCTTTACAGGGGAAAAGAATCCACAAACAATAGGAAKGATGGAGTCATCTGCAGCACATCCTCAAGGTGTCCATAATGGAAGGTCCAACTTCCACCTGTGCCCRCAGGGAGAAGATGTGTCCTCTCCTGGTCCTGAAGCACTGGAGAAAGCATGGATGTCTTGACACAGGTGGGAGCTCTGGGGTGGAGGCCGTGGGGAAGGAAAAGGACCTTGGGCTGATTTTCTTCCCACACATCTGTTCTCCAGGCAGGAATTCCACAGGCTCTGTAATGATGTGTTGGGTTCTTCACTCCAGCTCATGAGCTCTTGATACTTTGAGCCTTAATTGATTGGCTTTTCATGGGCTTGATTGCAGCAGCTCGGGGGAATCAGAGCAGCAGAAGGTGACAGGAAGCGTTAGCACTTTGTTTGGAGAGCCCGGCTAATGATTTGTGTGCAGCAAAAAATGGGAATTAATTCTCAGGGAAGAAACTCTGCTTTGAGGGAAGTGAGACACCAAACGTGCTAATGACCTGTCAAAGCAGGTGCTGAGGAGCTGCTGCCCCGGSCTTGACCCCTCACAGGATTCTGAGCAGGGTGGTTTGGAGATGGTTGGTGCCAAACCATGGACTGGGATGCCACTCCTGGAAACTCCTTCCAAATCACATCCATGGGGCTTCCCATGGCTTCCCAAGGTTCAGGAAGAGCAGGCAGGTTGCCACTGGAAATCAGTGAGGGAGCAAAATGCCAGCAAAAACATAGATATCTTCATGAATTAATTTTTTTTTAAAGACAATCTTATATTGAATAGGGAGACAGTGAAGAGAGAAGGTGGAGGATATTTGCAGCAGAGCTTGGTAGAGAAAGTTCTTCCTGGTTCATGAATCACAGAATAGAATAATGGAATAATTTAGGTTGAAGAAGCCCTCAAAAATCATCAAGTCCTTTGATTCCCCAGCACTGCCAAGGCCATCACTAACCCATGTCCCCAAGTGCCATGTCCACATGGCTTTTGAATCCCTCCAGGGATGGTCACTCCACCACTGCCCTGGACRGTTTCAATCCTTTCTATGGAGAAATTTTCCTTAATATCCAATCTAAACCTGGTGCAACTCAAGGCTCTTTCCTCTTGTCCCATCCTTTGTTCCCTGTGATCAGAACCCAACCTGCCCCAGCTGCCCCCTCCTGTCGAGAGTTGTGCAGAGCCAGAGGAAGAGAGGGGCACCATAGCATGGATGAGGGAGGGAAGAGAGATGAACGCTGTGCCTCTGTACATCTCCAGTGTGCAAACACCCCCTGGGAGAACCTGGTATAGAAATGTGCAGCCCCTGAGACTCTGAGACCCTGGGAGTGTCCAAGGCCAGGCTGGATGGGATTTAAAGCCACCTGGGATAGTGGAAGGTGTCCCTGCCATGGTAGGGGGAGGGACTGGGTGAGCTTTAAGGTCCCTTCCAASCCAAACCAGTCTGAGATTCCAAGATTCTCTGGGGCTGTCCCTTTTTCCTCGGWGTATTTGTAGCTTCTTGCTGGAAATCTGTGAGTCCTGAAAGCCATCCCTGATTGTCTTAGGTTGGAAATGCAAGATGTGGCTGGGGCTGTGTATTATATTTCCACCCGTCAGAGCTGGGGCAGTTTTCTGCTGTTCATGGGGCAGTTTTCTTTATCTCTCCTACAGCCAATCCTCCCTCCAGGAGATCTCTGCTGTTCATGGGCCATATAATTATTAATTACCTTCTGTCCATGGCCACTGAGTGTCCCTGCAGGGCTGATCCAATTCCAGCATCCCATGGGGAGATGCTCCGCCCAGGGGAGGAGCCAAGCATTCCTACCTGGATCCAATCTGAGGTTTGGGACAGCCCAGCAGCCTTTGCCCCCTGCATTGCCAGAGGAGCAGCTTTCTGCTGCCCTGCATTGGCAGAGGGAGCCCAGGCCCATCTSCAGCAGCCCTGGAGCTGCAGAGGAAAACTCCCCCCTTGTGCAGGATCCCTGCTGCAGCAGAGCCACAGCTGGCACTGCAGGAGGGCTGAGCCCCCATGGGATGGGGCTGGGACACCCCCCTGACACACAGGGGGCAGGGCATGTCTGACTCTGGCAGGGTTGGTTTGTATTGCTGCATTTTTAGTTTATTATTCTTTTCCCTAATGAAGAACTTTTCCATAATAAATAACTGATATTCCTACTCCAATATCTCTGTCTGAGAGCCCTTAATTTCAAAATGATAATAATTTGGAGGGAGGGGGTTTACATTTTCCATTTTAAGGAAGGTTCCTGCCTTCCTTAGCAGACACCTGTCTGTTCAAACCAAGACACTGATGCAGAACTGGCTCCTGCAAAAGGCAGCTTCGAACCCCCTCTTTTATTCAGGGATGAAACCCCTCCATGGGGAAGAGTTCTCCCAGGAGGATTTACTCGTGGATTTAGTCCTGGCACCAGTCCTGAGAGCAGACTAGAGAAAGGCAGCTCTCCTGAACTCTCCCTACAGTGGGAATATGAATGTTTTGTTTCAATAACATTTAACAGCGATTGCCTGGGCGACCTCTGCCCTGCTGTGATTAAATATTAATATTCTTCTAGTCTGGGCTCCTGCTCTGCTTTTCCCGCTCTGGTTTCTAAATGAAGCTGCCTGGCCTTGGCCTTTCTTTGGAGCACGGGGATGGAGTACGGATGAGGCAGTGCTGGATCCAACCACCCCAACCAAAGCTTTGCTCTGAGCTTTACAAGGGAAAAAAAAAGAGCTAGGCTATGAAGTTGCTGAACTCAGGGGAATTTAATAACACTCAGCCACCAGCAAAGCGATTAAATGCTGGCTCCTAATTCCTAAGTGCCTCGCTGATGGTTTCCCCAGCGCTGGGACTAATCTGTGAACGGGCCGTTCTCACCTCCCCRGCAGGAGCTGGGGTGAGGCTGGAATGGGCTGCTGGTCCTGCAGCGGGGATGGAGGGCATGAGGGAGCAGGGCAGCAGGTTGGTGGCTGGTTTGCTGTGGGGTTTGAGGGCCTGGTTGGCTTTGGGGTGTCTGATGCAGGGAGAGGGGTGTGGGGCTGGATGTAGGATGCTCACCGGGGAGGAGGAAGGCTGAGGGAGGGGTGAGTCTGGCTGGAGCAGAGCTGTGCTCCTGCTCTTTTTCTGCTGGAAGGTTTCAGGTTTCAGCTTTTGACTCAAAATAAGCTCCATTTTGCCTTAAATTTCACCTCTAAGATRTACAGATAAGAGATTCCACTTGAATCATACTTCTTCCTCCAGACAGTGCCATGTSACTATCGCATCACCCTCTTTTCTATGATTTTTAAAATCATTTTWAAAAAATTCTTTTTGAAAAAACTCTGAATGTGTTGGATTTGGGAAGGCCTCAGGGGTTGGCTTGCTCCTTCCAATCCTCAGAGAGCCCCAGGAGTCCAAAGCAGAGCCGAGGATGCTCCGATGTCCCTKGTTCCCTCCGTGCCGGCGCCGCTTYCCCGCTGCTCCCTCCCCGTGCCTCCACAGCAGATGATTTGCCCGACCTTTAGATGGGAGATGTTCAGAACCCAGCCAGGCTGATCGRGAGTTTAATGCTGATTGAGTTGGTAATGTGGCTGTTCCCGACGCGCCCCGGCGGGCTGGGGACACTTCCACAGCAGAGCTCCCAAATGGACTGCACTGCCACGTCCCTGCTCCAGCCCAGGGGATCATTTATTTCAGTTTTGAGGATCAGAGTGTGTGAACGCCCGTGCCTCACTGCTGCAGAGCCTGAAAACCTGAGCTGCTCAGCAGCTGTGCTTCGGCTGAGGGGCTCCAGCTAAGAGAAGCCTCAATCCAAGGGATGGGAAAAGCATCTCTGGGCTGCCCTGGGTACCATATCCCATATTTGGGCACCACATCCCATATTTGGGTACCACATCCCATATCTGGGTACCATAGCCCATATTTGGGTACCGCATCCCATATCTAGGTACCATAGCCCATATTTGGGTACCACATCCCATATTTGGGTGCC
>JACDOX010000090.1:213721-225600 GCA_014549065.1 Cardinalis cardinalis | reverse complement strand
TGGGAGGTTTAGGGAGACATTGAGTGTGGGGTTTAGGGAGACATTGAGTGTGGGGTTTGGGGAGACTCTGATTGTGGGGTTTGGGGAGACTCTGAGTGTGGGGTTTGGGGAGACTCTGAGTGTGGGGTTTGGGGAGACATTGAGTGTGGGGTTTGGGGAGACTCTGAGTGTGGGGTTTGGGGTAACATTGAGTGCGGGGTTTAGGTGGAGACTCTGAGTGTGGGGTTTGGGGAGACTGTGGGTTTGGGGACACTCTGAGTGTGGGGTTTGGGAAGACATTGAATGGGAGGTTTAGGGAGACATTGAGTTTGGGATTTAGGGAGACATTGAGTGTGGGGTTTGGGGAGACAATGAGTGTGAGGTTTAGGAAGACTGAGTGTGGGGTTTGGGGAGGCTCTGAGTTTGGGGTTTAGTGTGGCTTGAGCCACCCCCTTGTTGGGATTCAGAGCTCTTGGGGAGCAAACCTGCAGCATTCCCAGTCTCTCTCTGTGGGGTTAATCCATATCATGGCAGGCACAGAGTTTTCATTTCAGTAAAGCAAACCCCTCCATGTCCTGGGTGYTCACCCAAAAGCCATTCCTTGAAGCAGGGTGACTTTACACCTCTTCCCTCCTGTTCTTTTCCTTCATCCTGCTGTGCTGGAATGGATCCTGTCTGTTCCCACCCCTGCAGTGCCTGGCACATCTGAGCCTCTTCCAGCTCTTCACTGCTGCTCCTTGGTGGAGCCCCAGTASGGGCAGGTGGACAAAACCAAGAGGATCCCATGTCCAAGCCCTTCCCTGTGGGGAGGATACAAACTCCTGGATTGTCCACCTGGTGGGCTCAGAGAACTGGGGCAGCTCTGCCTGATGAACCTACTGTGCCCRCCAGGAGAGGGGCAAAATGCCAGTGCCAGGAGGGAGATACAGGAACCAGGGGAGATGGAATGGTAAAGTGTGGGGTGGGAGGGTCAGGGGTGGGATATGAGTGCCAGGGGTGGGAGGAAAATACCAGGAGGGAGGTGGAAGAATCAGGATGGAGATGGAAGTACCAGGAGGGAGATGGAAACAGGAATGGGGAGATGGAAATGGGAATGGGGGATGGAAACAGGAATGGGGAGATGGAAACAAGAATTGAGGGATGCAAACAGGAATGGGGGGGATGGAAATGGGAATAGGGGGATGGAAACAGGAATGGGGAGATGGAAACAGGAATGGGGAGATGGAAACAGGAATGGGGAGATGGAAAGAGGAATGGGGGGATGGAAATCAGAATAGAGGGATGCAAACAGGAATGGAGGGATGCGAACAGGAATGGGGAGGTGCAAATGGCAACGGTGAAGTGGAGACAGGAATGCTGAGCTCCAAGCTCCAGGGATGAGATGGAGRCACAAAGAGAGATGCAAACAGCAGRGGTGAGATGAGAGGACCAGCAGGGAGAAGATGGAAGCTCCAGGAGGGATGTGCCAGCACCTGGCAGATGTAAAGCTGGAAGGCCCAGGGGTGAGATGGAAGTGCCAGGGGTGAGATGGGAGCACCAGGAGATTTTCACCTCTTCCTTGGATCCGGATCACAGCTTGAGCCTGCTGCCCTTTGGAAGGCTGTCCAGAAATCTGTGCTGGGGCTTGTTCCCAGCCCCAGAGGTGTGAGGTGATGCTTTCCCCACCCCAGTGCCCCCTCCCTGGGCTCACAGAGAGGCTTTGGGGCGCAGCTGGATCACAAGGCTGAGACAGAGAGAGGGCTGGGCTCGGGGTGATCCTGGGAGGAGGCACTGAGATAAAAGCATCTCCTGCTTTCCTTCACAATTCACTGAAATTTGTGCACACTGAGTGCTTTGATATGGGAACAGCAATATCAAACACATCCTGGATCAGCTGGAATATGGCCAGGGGAAAAAAAGGGAAAGAAAAAAGAAAAGAAAATAGATGTGAAAATCCCTGTGAAGGCAAAGCGAAGAGCAGCTGAGATTAATAAATTAAAAATACACAAGTCACCTTTGTCCTTCAGCGTCCTGGCTTGGACTGAGGGATGGGAAAAATTCCCTGTGTTGTGCTCAGGGGGGTTAAAAGCTGCTGATTTACAGAGRCAAAGTGCAGCTCTGCATCCTGTAAGGGCTCCCAAGGATCCAGGCGGGATGCAGAGCACTGCCGGCTCTCTGGAGCCCTTCCCGAAGGTGAAACATCCGCACTTGGAGGGCAGCGACTCACAGGGAAGTGCCAGCTGAACTCCACCGCATCCCTGGCTTTGGCTTGTCATAAAGGGAAGGAGGGGAACGGCATCGGATCCACGGCGGCGTGCGCAGCCCGAGCTGACGATGCTAAAGAGATTATTGAAGCCTCAGGAATTCGGTTAGGGCTGGAATTGGCCAAATCAATCATTGCAAACCGGTTCTTCGATGATCTCTGCCCTCTTTTATTTGGTTTAGGAATCGCTCACGGTGGCACCGGGATTTTTACAAACCCCTATGCAAAACCCCGGCGTTAAGTGCAGGATTCCTCTCTCGYAATGAGGCGTTAAAAGGTCCCTTTCCGACCCAAACAAGACATTTTTGGGTTTCTTTTTTGCACAGGGGGACCTTTCCTGGTTCTTTAACAGAGGCATAAACTGATATATTTTTATCGATTTTCTTGTTCCTGAAAAACAGATTTTCGATAAAAACCTCTTTTACTTGTAAGCCATAAAAAAAGAAAGAGAAAGCAGCCAAAACACTGCAGGGGAAAATGTTATGAAATATCAAGGAAAACAACTTTCTATCATGTTTCTGATACTTTCCAAAATACTTCCTCTCCTACTAAGAAGCAGGAAAGGCAATTTGGGATCAAACCCATCCTATCTCTTTATTATTCAGGGTTTTATTTGGATTTTGGAGTTGAACTCTGTCTTATCCCTCCTGCTCCATCCTCAGAGGGTTGAACCCTCTTGTTTCTAGCTGGGATGGGCTCTATCCCATCATGGGGTTTTCTCCCTAGGACTTCATGGAACACCAGGAGCATCTCAAGGAGCAGGAGCATCCCAAGGCTGGTAAGAACCACATGGCACCTACAGCTATTAACCCTGCAGAAAAAGAATTCATTGCACTTTTTTTTGGCTGTAATTTTGACAAAGCCTTGGCTTCGCCTTCTTTCAGGCAGGATGAAGATGCAACGTTCCCAAAAACTCTGTTTTTTCCTCCCCAGGCTGTGTTGGGTGTCTGCAAACCTCTCTGTGCTCCCACCCTTTAACTTTTTCCCCTTTGAAAATTTCAATTTCAAGAAACCATCTCTTCTTTTTTTTTGGGGAGGGAAGAGTTGTTGGTGGCACTGGACTACTCATCCTTTCCAAGGCTGCATCCCAGCTTCTCCTGAGCAGGGACAGACCCTGCATTACTTTAGGAGGGCTTTTATTTCTCTGTGTTGGGAAATGGGAAAAAAAATGTGCTAATCCACCTTTTTGTCATGTTAAGGCTCATGTTGGATGTTTCCATGTGGGATGGATGAATTTTCTGGTGTCTCCATGATGGAGGCTGCTGGGTTGGGCTGCTCCTCACTTTGGGGGCTCTAAGGAGTAAAGGGAAAAGGAAAATATCAAATATCTGTGTGGTCCTGGGCTGCCATGGGCAGGACTTGCCTCTTCCACCCAGAATATTCAGCCAGGTTTTATTTTTCTTAAATATTAAAAGTGTCCTTTCAGGTGAAGRAGAGCCAGATCYTCTGCTGCAGCTGGTTGAGGACCAACCCAATGGGTCAGGCACAGCCAGAGGGTGAATTTGCTCCCAACTCCCTGTCTCCATCTCTGCTTTGGGAAAATATTTCTGTATTTTCGTTAAGTCTGGCTGGGGAGCTGAGCTGAAACACTCAAATGGTCAACAGGAAAAGCAGGATGGATTTCCCACCCCCCGGGTGAAAATACACACATGGAGGCAGATGTAAAAAATTAAAACGAAATGCAGGTATGATCCTAAACACAGGGAAAACACACCTTGGGTCCTGCAGAGTGAAGCTTTGGGGTTTTTCCCCSAGACCGAGCCTCGGGGAGGAAGAGCCGGGCTCAGGGAAGGCGTTCAGACAAACGGCCCCGGCGGCTCCTGCCGGGCTCTGAATAATCCCGAGCTGCAGAGGAGCCTGCGGCAGGCGGTCACCCTCCAGCGAGCCCGGGATGGGGTCGCTGGGGCTGCACGGAGCTCTCTGAATTGAAGCAGTGGAGTGTGAAATAGGAATTACTGACAGCTCTTAAGTATATCAAGAGAACAGCCCTATTCCTTAATACAGAGCTGCTAATAGACATCTAAAGACCTATAAAGCAGACAATTCCTCTATATCATCCTAGTTAAATCAATGTACTTATATTACTCTCATCATTTTCCCTTTAACGTTTATTACATTTTGCCACTGTAATTTATTTTTTCATATCCATCAGCCGATTAAAGACTTTATTCTGAAGATACACACACAGCCTTGTGACCTACTTGAGGCTGACCGAGGCTGTTAAATAAAAGCAATTTGGTGGAGGAGGTTGGAGGGGTTTTGCCCTCCCTCTCTCCCTGTTTTTTTGCCCTTGCACCGGGAGCAGGGGAGGTGGGAATGTGGCACTGTCCCGATGCCAGCACGCTCTGTGTCCTTGGGAAGCCTTGAGCAGCTTTCACTCGAATTTAAACCGTCCTTGYCATGCCTGAGACCTGGAACATCCCGAGCTCGTGGCTTTGCCTTCCCAAGCCGGGTGAGAAGGGCTGGGAGGCCACCGGAGCTCCCAAAGGCCTTCCCCAGTTGATCCAAGAGCTCTCCATCATCCCCAGGCTGGTGACAGCAGGCAGGAGCAGTTCTTGAGTGCCATCTATTGATGCTGAGCCTCGGAGGTGCAGGAGAGCAGGGCAGGGTCCCCTGTGCCCATCGGCTTCAGCCCAGCCCAGACTGCTCTGCCTGGCCATGCCTGGACCTGCCTCCTCCTGAGCCGATCCCTGTTTGGCCATCCTCCTGCTTTTTATTCATTCCTCTGCTTGAATTATTTAAACATCCCCACTTAGACTTTTATGTGTCCGGAGCCACTCCTCTTCCTCTATGTCCAGATAATTTCTCCCATGGCAGAGAAAGGAATAAATTATTCTTTCCCTGTTTGGGTCTGTGTGCACCCAACGCTCCCATTTTATTGGATTTATTGCCCTTTTTTTTTACTTTTTTAAAAAGATTTTTTTTTGCAGAGGGCACAATGTTATGGAACCAATGTTAGGATAAGTTTTTGTCAGTTTTCATAAGATGCCAACAAGGAGGAGCAAAGCAGTGGGGGATGTGGAGAGCTTCAGGTCATGCTGGTACCCGGGGGTATTACTGACCATGAGGAAATAGAAGGGGAAAAATTGGTGGGTAAAATGATTGAAAATAAGACGGAATGCCTGAAAATAGGAAGAACATTCCATAATCTTGCAAGGAAATAAGCACCACATGAGGCAAGGATCAGGAAACTCAAAGCTTTTATGCCTGGGGCTGTTGGATGAGGCTTTYCATGAGGAAACAGCAGAGTTAGGATGCAGCAAGATCAGCTGTTCTGGGCTTTTTAGTTGTATTTATTATTTACCATGGACATTTATGGCTTTTTATTTATTGCTGTAAATAAAGGGGAGTTGATTTGACCTCTTCCCTCCACTTCCCCCTCCAAAAACTCAGCCAAGAGCACCAGCACACCTGGACCTTGCAGGGTGAAGAGCATTCCTGGGCAAGAAAAGGTGGATCTTGTCCAAACTGCCACATCAGGAAGGAAAAAAAGCCCAAACTTCTGGCACAAAATCACCCAGAGATGGGAGGGAGGGAATTCAACTCCCCCATTTCCATCCCAGGTGTTCAGGGCACCTTTTCCATGACAAAGCCACCTCCCAGGACTGCAGCTTCCAGAAGTGAATATTTGCCGGTTTCATTCTCCCAAATCCTCCCTCCCGCCCCAGAGAGGCTCCCCAGCAGCTCATGGTCGTTATCTCAAGGAGACCCTGAGCTCCAATCCTCAGCACTTAGCAGGGAGGGAATGGCAGCTTGGAGGGTGCTTTGCTCCAGGAAATTATCTTTTCTCCCTAATTATTTCCATTTTGTTTGGCTCAGTGATGCCAGGATGCTCTTTGTGCCTCATCCAGAGGCCATCCAGGGAAATGACTCTTTGAGCTCCACAAAAACGATGCCCTGGATGCCAACGGATGCAGCCCCACTTTATTTTTAAAGATATGATTACTTCCACACTCCCATGGTCATTGGAGAGCCCAYGAGGATCAGGGACCTTCATGGAGGTTAAAGATGGGAATGCTGCCCTGCTTTGCACCAAAACACTCCTTTTTGACTGCAAAATGGGCAAACTAAGCAAAGTTTTCCCTGTGGAGCATAACTGGGACTTAGTTACCTTGGGAACAAGATTTATCTCTTCCCTTGTTCGTGCTTAATCCAGGGAGGGCACTTTTAATAACCAATTGATGGGAATTGCTGGGGATAAATTATGCATCCTGGGCCCGGCAGTGAGTTATGGACTTMTCCCTGCTGCTCCAGCACACGAGGACCTGGCTCTGAGCTGCTCCCGTGCCCTTTGGAAGTGGAAAATCCATTGGAGATGGAATTTTTCCTGGCAGAAAGAGTCCTTTTGACTTTCCCAGCCCAAATCCCTCAGCCTCATTTGAAAGTAGCCAGGTCAGTGTTGGCTCCAAAGTGCAAACAGACCCAGTGGAGAGGACGAGGAGCGGGTGGAATATGATATTTATATTTAACATCTATAAAATATACATCACACTCTTGCAATGAATACAGGCAGGGCCGTCCCCTCATTCCATAATCTCAGCAAAAACCTTCCAACGTGGCTTGGAAATGACATTTTTTAAAATTCATCCCATTTAAAATATTAATCTGGCATGTTATTAATAACGTGGGGCAGAAATGTATATTTTAAGTGAAGGTTTTTATCATCAGGCTCTCTCTTTAATGCGCAGTTTGTCCTTTTCCTGCAGACATCCATCCTCTGGACATCGCTGGGAGATGAAAACTTAAATCGGAGTCGCTCTTGAATTTTTCATCTGAGCCTGATTCTCTCTTTAATATCCTATTTTTATAAAATAATCATCGTCCAGCTCGCAAGGCTGGTAAAAACAAGCCTGATGTAGATGTGAAATGCAGTCCTGTCTATTCCCATCTTAATTTGCAGCTTGTTCCAGGTATCCACAGGGCACCAAGCCAGGGGAGTATCCTGGATGTCCATCACCATCCAGGGCCTTGGAGAGGTGCTCAGTCCTTGTCAGTTTGCATGAGATGGGACAAAAATGCCCTGGATTTGAGGGTTTCCATGAGTTTTATTTGGGGGTTTTCATGCTTTTATTCAGGGCTTCCCATGAGTTTATCTGGGGCTTCCCATGAGTTTTTGGGGGTTCCCATGAGTTTTTGAGGGTTTCCATGAGTTCTCAGGTGTCTCTAGAGTTATTCTCTGCTTCCAAGGTCCCTTTTGCCAGCCTGTTTTTCCAGGGCTTGCTCCCTTTCTGTGGTAGACAGAGTTGGAATCCCAGCCAACCATGATTTCTGGGATGCTACAGGGTAGAGGAATACACCAGCTTGATAATTTTCCAGGGAGATGCTTCCTGCCAGCATCCCTTGGATAAATGCAGGGCAGGACTGTGCAGCTGGGATGCCCCCAAGCCTTCCTGGCTTTCCTGGGATGCTCAGCACCGATGGGACTCTTCACTTCTGGAAATTCAGCCAGAGGATCTGGGGAGGGAGAGGTTAAAGCAAGGAAATAAAAAATAATACAGCAGCTTTTCCCTTGACTTCTCTGCCTTGGCACCAGCCCGTTCCTGCTGCCCAGGAAGCATGTCCCAGCTCCCAGAATCCTGGGGGAAGCTGCCAGACTGGGCTGCCATCACTTCTCCTCTCCCCTCTCCCTGATGTGCTCCAGAGCTGCCCCCCTGTGTCCCACCCTCCACGAGTTCTGGATATCCCACAGCCCACTGAGCTCGCTGGATCCATCTGGAAGCAGAGGGTGGGACCCTGCCATGCCAAGGAAAAAAATCAGTTTTTAATTAAATTCCAACATCGGGGTTTTATCTGCCGGCATCAGGCAGGCAGAGCCTGGCACTGGCGGGCAGACACCAGCTTTGCCAAGGAAATCTTTCTGGGCTGTGGAATGCTCATCCACCCAGGGATGATGGTGGGAAAGGCTTTCCCTGCATATCCACACCTCTCTTGGAGGCTGTTTCAGCCCCGAGAAGYGGGGGCGGTTCTGGGGCAGCCCGCGCTCTGAAGGACGAGACTGGACTCTTCTCTTTTCGGTCTTCTGGTTGTTTATTATTTCTTATCTACAAAATTTTCCTCCTGCCCAGCCGAGGTCTGGACAGCAAGGCAGCCAAAGGCACTCTGACCGCCCCCGAGGTGGCCTTGTCTTTATGTAGTACAAATTATGTGTAACATATTTACCTTTATTCCCCAATACCAATCACCCATATTGAACTGTGCACCTCTGTGTCAAACCAATCCCCAAGTGCCAACATCACCACAGAAAATGGATGACAAGAAGAAGAAAGAAGGACAAGACACACCCCGATCCCTCCATCTTGTCTCCATAACTCTCCTGTACCAAAACCTAAAATCTACATATTCACCCTGTAAATACATCATTCCCACATCATTCAAACCYGAGTGCCTCTCATGTCCTCATACACAGGTGGCAAATCCCTAGATAGATCAAAGTCAAGCCACCAGGCACTTCTGGCAACATTCCAGGTGTTCCGAGGCCCCCAAGAGGGTCCTCGGCAACTCTGGACATCCGGAGCGATGTGCTGAGTTCCCACACCCCTCCTTCCCTCTGTCCCCGCTGCCCTTCGGACGGTGCTCAAGGAAAGGGGAATATCTGCAGCCAGGGAGTGACAGCAGGAGCTGGCACTGCCCCAGAGCGAGGAGCGCTGGCTTTAATTAACTCCCTGCAAAATTGGCAGGGCCTTATCTGAGCCTCCACCAGCACATTGCAGCCCCTTCCTGCCCCACCAGGAAAAGTGGGAAAGGGAAGGGCAGGGGGAGCTGGAGATGCTGCTGGGACAGAGCTGGTGGCAGCACCTCCCACCCAGCTGGGCTCACCCCACTCAGTGCTCCACGCTCCCAAGCAGGAAGGCTCAGCCTTTATTTCCCCCTCCTTTAAAAAATATAATAAAAGAAATCGCATCCAAGGCTGTTTCTTTTTTCTTTTTTTCCTTTTTTTTTTTCCAGCTGCCCCAATTATCCCATTTGTTCAAAGCAAAATCTTGCAATTCCAGGCAGTTTATTTATTCTGCCCAAGCCGTGTTTACAGCGGCGCATCGGAGCACTGGGGGTGAGTTAAGTGGTGCTGGGGGTTGGGGAGGGAAAAAGGGGGGGGGAAGCATCTTTTTGGGAAAAAAAATTTAAAAGGAAATTAGAAAGAGCCATTTTAAAGAGGCAGACATCAAAGGCATCATTTATATTTCAAATCGTGGGGAAATAACTTTCTAATGAGGAATCATAATGGGGAAAGTGAAGATTCTGGCATTATTGCATTGCCAGCTTCAAAACCCTCCCATTGTTCCACTTGAGAGAGGAAAAATAAACCCTGAACCAGTCAATTAGAGGGAAGAGGGGAAAAAGTGGAATAAACTATTAATTTTTAAAGCAGCAGCTCCATGGTGGGAAGGGCCTCCCTAAAATTTGGGGTCTTGTGTTCCAAGCCTCCTGCTCCCCTCTCTTTTCCAACCAGGGGGTTGTGTTTAATTTATTTTATTTTAAGTATATCCAATSCATGCTAGTCCCATGGGGTGCTCCAAGCATCTCCAACCACCCCCAAACCCAGACCATCCCTTTTTTTTGGGTCAGAAGGACAGGATTGATCCCAAGGATGTTCCCCTGTTCATGATAACTGGGGTGTTAAAAACAGCTCCTGCCGTTCCAGGATTAATGAGTTGCTGTCTGGGAAGGACGATAGAGCTGCCAACCAGYGTCACTATTGTCCCATTCAGAGGAGTCAGCTCTGCTTATGATTAATTATTATTATTATTACAACCACTTGGGGAGCAGCAGGGGAAAAAGTTAAAAAAAAAATACAAGGAGTTTGTTTAGAAATTCAATGCCCAGTTTCCTCTGTGGAGTGTTTAGGAAGAAAGGGATCGTGGTATTTGCAACGCCTGAGGAAGCAGCTCGGGGAAGATAAAGGCTGCTTGGGAACAAGGGGCTGTGGAGATGCTGAGCCCAGGGTGGCTTTATGGAGCTGCTCTTGGCAGGAGCAGCAGGTGACTCTGCTGGCTGCAYGTGCTGAGACAATGAACAGCCCTGGAGCTGGGAACATCCCCCAAATCCATGGGAATGCTGGGAACCATGGCCCATCCTGCTGATCTATGGTGATGCTGAGCTCTGCCCCTTCCACTGACACAATGAGCACCCCTGGARCTGGGAATGTTCCCAAAATCCATGGGAATGCTGGGAACCATGGCCCATCCTGCTGATCTGTGGCTCTACTGATCACTGCCCTTTCTACTGAGGCAATGAGCACCCCTGGAGATGGGAACATCCCCTAAATCCATGGGAATGTTGGAATCATGGCCCATCCTGCTGGTCTGTGGCTCTGCTGAGCTCTGCCCCTTCCACTGACACAATGAGCACCCCTGGAGCTGGGAACATCCCCCAAATCCATGGGAACATTGGGAATTATGGCCTGTTCTGCTGGTCTGTGCTTCTGCTGAGCTCTGTCCCTTCCACTGAGGCAATGAACACCCCTGGAGCTTGGAACATCCCCCAAATCCATGGGAATGTTGGAATCATGGCCCATCCTGCTGGTCTGTGGCTCTGCTGAGCTCTGCCCCTTCCACTGACACAATGAGCAGCCCTGGAGCTGGGAACATCCCCCAAATCCATGGGAACATTGGGAATTATGGCCTGTTCTGCTGGTCTGTGCCTCTGCTGAGCCCCTCCTGCTGGCCCTTGGCTCAGCACCGCCATGGCCACAATGGAGCTGCCAGGGGCCCAATCCAGCACTGGGGTGGAGCAGAGAATGGACACAGCTCATTCCACCCCCATCTCCTGCCARGGCTTAAGGGATTTGGGAACTCAGCCTCAATTTTGTCTAATTCCTCTTGTTCTTTTTAATTGGACTCATGCATCTAAACCCCCTCGGCAAATCTCTGCTTTAATCTCCCCACGCCCTGGTTCATCATCTGTTCAATTATTAACATCTCTAATTACTATTAACCACAGCTCTCCTCCCAACTTGCCAGCTGGCTGCTTGGCTCCCAGGATGGCAGAGGGGGATTTCAAAGAGCCCAGTGGTTTTTTGTGGGACAACCAGGGATTCCTGTATCCTTTGGGAGCTRCCAGACACCAGGATGGATCTCAGGGTGCCTTCATCCCATCCAGGGATAAAGTGCTTTAAAGAGCGGGATGAGAAGATTTTAAAGAGCTGAAAGGGATGATGAGGCCAGATGGACCAGGTGGGCAAAAGGGGAGGGATACAGCTCCTGGAATCACCTCCTGGATGCTCATCCTGATGCCTCAGGTTTAGATTTTACATTTTTCAGGTTCTGTGCTGCTTTAGTGTGTGGGTCTGAGCTTCATATTATGGGATGGTGAGCTCTCTGCACAGAGCAGGGAGACAAAACAATTCCTGCTCCAGCTGGGCACCAAGGACAAATGATCCAAATCTCAGGCCAAAAGCACAAACATCGTGGGCTGGAGAGAGAAAAACAAGGATGGGACTGCATGGGTGTGGTGGTTTGACAGGAAACAGGATTTCTGGGATCCTGTGGTCAAGCCAATGGATGTTCAGATTTTAAAATTGGCAACTTATTCGGCCAGTGGGACACTGGATCCATCTCTGAGAACACAAGGTTAAAGCAGGGCTCTGCCCCCGGGAAGCTCTCTTGGGTTCCGGTGGGGAAAGAGTTCGGATCTCTCCCCCGTCCGGCTGCTCCTGCTGGGC